>BMAO01020728.1:0-191056 GCA_019973975.1 Trichonephila clavata | reverse complement strand
TTAGTCCTAGGCCTAGGATATTGTGTCGTAACGGCTTTTATACGTTGACCTTTACTGTCTTGCTATATTCTAACATATTAGTTTTAGCAAGTTAGAGTTTCAGCAGCTTAGAATATTATATATACACTGATGGGGGAAAAAAATCTTAACTCCAAGAAGAAATTATTGTAGAGCATGCTTTTCAAACTTTCAGTGTGCAACACAATTTTCAAGCATAATTTTCATCCCATCCCTCTTCTTACAATAACAATGTATTGAATGCAATAAGTATAATTTGCCGCTAAAGCTACAATGCAACTTTAATTACAAATTGTACAAATTATCAAGATAAGTAATAAATTTTGTGTGTAACAAACTCACACACATCGAAGGCACTACTAATTATTAAACTTGTTTTCAAAGTATTGATAAATTAATGGTCAAAACATTGTGCAGTATTGATACATTTATAAGTATATTTAATCAGAGTAAATGTGAATTTAATTTTTATGTCAGAATGTATTTTGATTTGCTTCCTTTCAGTAAAAATATACTTAGTTAAAAAGTCTTTTATTTTCGACTTTTCAATATGTTCGCCCCCCCCCCATATAGATAAAAAAATATACAAAATTGAATGTGAACTAAGTTATTAAGAAATAAAAGTATATATATAGATTATATTTACCCTCTTGTTTGAAAATCAAATTAATTGAATAATCAATTTAATAGTTATTGAAATAATCAAATTAATAGTAATCGTTTCGTTACATTTGGCAACATCTTTAGTGTTTAACTTTTGTAATTACCTTTCTTCTGTAATGATTGCTGTGTGCTTTCAAGGTGCTTAGAATCTATATTTAATAAATCCTACTGCAAAGTATTTTTGCAACAGGTTATAGGCCCAGGAATCCCTGAGATTTGTTAAGTGTCTTCGTGGAGAAAAGATTATTTTTTTTTTTGAAAGAAAAATTATAAGTTAAAACACCGCGTGTGTTTGTTAGGCCTAAGCACGTGTACAGAGACTGAAATGGAATTCAAAGCTCATATTGAAAAGCTTGTGGGAGCTGCAAATTGGAGTAAATGGAAGCGGCAAATTGAACTCTTGTTGCGACATCACGATGTTCATGATGTTGTTTGTGGAGATCGGGAATGCCCAAGATTACCGGCCGAGGCTTCAGCTGAAGCAATTGCTGCGTATGAGAAAGCGCAGAAGGCTTTCATTAAAGATGACTCCCTGGCACAAGTGATTCTTGTGGGCAATATGGATGACAGCAATGCTGAATTGACATCGGTTTGCAACACAGCTAAAAGTGTGTGGGAAAAGTTGCTGTCGGTATATGAGCAGAGTTCCAGGCAAAGACTCGATCGTTTGATGGAGAAGTTTTTTCGCAGTGAAAAAGAACTGGAGGATGATATTGCAAGCCATATTGCAAAGCTGCAAAGGAACTTTAGCGAATTAAACGACGAGCTAAGGCGTGTTGCTAAAACAACATTGCCGGATCTCCTGCTGATGAGCAGAATCATGTCTACATTGCCATCAGAATATTTTGAGTTCAAGAGTGTTTGGGAGTCAGTTCCCATAGAGGAGAGATCAGTCAATAAATTAACTGAAAGACTTCGCCTTATTGAAATGAGACTACCTTCCAAGTCAACAGATTCCACATCCCTGGTTGCTACTAGGAAGAAAGTTTTCAAGAAACCTGGGAGAAAATGTTACGTCTGTCGTACGCCAGGTCATCTTGCTAAGGCCTGTTGGAAGAAAGGAAGTAAACCAAAAGTTGAAGATGATGCTTTTGTGTGTACTGTGGAAGGTGTTCCAGAAAGTGAAGTGTGGATTGCCGACAGTGGAGCCTCTGCTCACATGACTAAGCACAAAAATTATTTTGTGAACTTCACTAAATTTGTCTCACCTAAGCCAGTATGTGTGGGAAATAGTGATGCAATTGTGGCTTATGGACATGGAACTGTGAATATTGAAATTAAGGTCAATAGCAAAAGGGAGAAGCATCATCTGACAGAGGTGTGGTATGTTCCTGACATTAGTAAAAATCTATTTTCTATCAGTCAGACCTTAAAAAGGGGTTTCAAGTTCCAGGCATCAAAAGATGAGTGTTCCCTCTTGAGAGATAACAGAGTGTGCTTGAAAGGAGTAAGAACTGTGCATGTGGCTTGTATGCATTAGAAATGCGTGTTTTTTATCCAAAAGTATGTGTTGCTGCTAAAGTATGTGTTGCCTCGGCAGACCAATCCTTACAATTGTGGCATGAAAGACTGTGTCATCAAAACAAGGCTCATGTTAAGGATATACTGAGAAAATATCAAATAAAAGGTGATGCAAAAGACAGCCAAATATGTGATGGATGTTGTTATGGCAAGCAGAGTCGTCGTCCCTTTGGAACAAGGAAACAAAGGGCTACTACGCAAGAAGAATTGATAAATATAGATGTATGTGGTCCAATGCAGCAACAGTCTCTAGGTGGTGCTAAGTACTACGTTTGTTTCAAAGATGATTTCACCAAATACCGTCGGGTATTTTTCATGCAGTCCAAGAATGAAGTTTCCAAGTGCCTTGAAACGTTTCTTAATGAAGCGAAAAATACTGGGCATATGATCAAGGAGGTGCTAAGTGATGGTGGAGGAGAGGTTATAAATTCAACAGTGAAGAGTTTTCTTGAAAAATCAGGAATCTCTTCTCGTATGTCAATGCCTTACACGCCTCAATAAAATGGAGCTGCAGAACGTGAAAACAGAACTATTGTTGAAAGTGCGAGATCTATGATTTATGCTACAAATCTTCCTTTGAAACTGTGGGCAGAAGCAGTGAACACGTCTGTTTATGTGTTGAACAGAACAGGGCCAACATCAGTTAAAGACAAAAGCCCTTATGTACTGTGGTTTTCCAAAGAAGTGATCAATATTGACCACCTGCATGTATTTGGAACCGAGTGCTTTGTCCATGTACCTCAACAAAAAAGGAGGAAATGGGACAAAAAGAGTGTTAAAGGAGTTTTTGTTGGCTACAGTGGTGAAAAAGATGGTTATAGAATATGGATAAATGATCAGAACAAGGTTATCCTGAGTCGAGATGTGATATTCCAAAATGAAAAACTTAGCAGTGTTCCTGATGTATCTTCTACTGATATTCAAAACTCAGATATGGAAATAGTGAAGAAGCCGCTTCAAACACCAGAAGCAGATGTGGAAAAAGAAATGGAGGAGATATCGTGTAATGCTGAAGATACAGAAGAAACCTTAGTTCAGCAGAGTAGCAGAAATTTGCGTGACAGGTCCATATTAAAGATGCCAGCCAAATTTGACAGCTTTGTTCTATTGGCAGAACACATAGAACCTGAGACCTACAAAGAAGCAATGGCTTCTGAAGATAGCGACAAATGGCTTGCTCCTATGAAGGAAGAGTTGGAATCTCTATCCAATAATACCTGGATACTTGTAAATTTACCCTCTGACAGAAATGCCATAGGTAATAGATGGGTATTCAAGGGGAAACAAAATGCTGATGGAACTGTACAGCGTTTTAAAGCTCGACTTGTTGCTAAAGGATACAGCAAAAAATTTGGAGTTGATTTTAGTGAAACTTTCAGTCCTGTAGTTCGGTGGGATACCATCAGAACTGTCCTGAGCATTGCTGCTGCTCGAAAACTGAAGCTAGGTCAGTTTAATGTAAAAACTGCTTTTCTGTATGGAGACCTCTCCGAGGATATCTACATGACTCAACCTGAAGAATTTAGTGATAGTTCTGGTCAGGTATGTAAGTTACTAAAGTCTATATATGGTTTAAAACAAGCTCCAAGGTGTTGGAATAAATGTTTCAAAAGTTTTGCTGATTGCAGTGGATTGAAGCAATCAAACTGTGATCCATGTTTGTTTTTTAATGATAAAAAATCAATGTATCTTATTGTGTATGTTGATGATGGAATCATTGCAGCAGATGAAGAGCAGACAGTGAAAATGTTTCTTAAGAAGCTTGAAAGTGAAATCTCTGTAGTGATAGGGGAAGCTAATTATTTTCTTGGTGTGCAAATTGAGCCTCTTGAAAGTGCTAAAATTTTTATATACCAAGAGGCTTATTGTAGGAAGATCCTATCTCGCTTTGATATGATTAATTCAAATCCAGTTGGTACACCTGTCGAAAAGGGTGCTATTACTACAGATAACTCAGTATCTCTCTCTCTCTCTCTCTTTCGGCTGATGTACCCTACCGAAAAGCTGTGGGTAGTCTTATGTTCCTGGCTATTGTCACCAGACCTGACATAGCATATGCAGTGGGAGTGCTTTCCCAGGTTTTGGATAAACCTCAACAGATACACTGGACCATGGTGAAAAGGATCCTGAGGTATCTTAATGGAACCAAAAAGTGTGGCATTATGTATCTGGGTGTTACTAGTGCTACGCTTGAGTCATACAGTGACTCAGATTATGCTGGTGATCCATTAACCAGGAGATCAACATCAGGAATGGTGTTCAAGTATAATGGAAGTGCTATTGCATGAAGAAGTCAACGACAGAATTGCATTGCTCTCTCAACAACTGAAGCTGAATTTATTGCAGCAAGTCAAGCTGCGAAAGAAGCGATTTGGTTGAACAATCTTTTAAAAGAACTGTGCTGTGTGACTTCTGTTCCAAGTCTTCAAATAGATAACCAAAGTGCCATCCGTTTAGTGAAAAATCCTGAATTTCATAATAGGACCAAACATATTGATATTCGTTACAAATTTATTAGAGAACAATATGAAAACAAGCAACTTAATGTCATAAATTGTAGTAGTGAAGTCTAGGTTGCTGATATATTGACTAAACCTCTTGCTAAAGATAGATTTTTAAAACTCAAGTTAATGCTAGGAATGTATAATTTTGGAAATTAATTAGAGCATGTGTGTATACATGTATTATACTATAATCATTGCAATTTTGTATTTAATGTGTTATTCTATTTTCTTTTAGCATGTGTATTCTAAGTGACTGATTTTATTAGTGTATTAAGGTGTATGTATATGTACCTTTTTTTATATTGTTAGATTATTTTGATTTAGGGCGAGTATTGAAATAATCAAATTAATAGTAATCGTTTCGTTACATCTGGCAACATCTTTAGTGTTTACCTTTTGTAATTACCTTTCTTCTGTAATGATTGCTGTGTGCTTTCAAGGTGCTTAGAATCTACATTTAATAAATCCTACTGCAAAGTATTTCTGCAACACTTATTACATTAAAATACTTGCAGAAGTAATACAAATTATTGATTACAAATCATTCAGTGATATTTTTTACTCTATATCAAAGTTAATATAGTATTTTCCGGTACTGAAATCAGGTTGCCAAATTTTCCAATCAAGCATTGATAATTTGATTTCTTTTAATTACTTTATTTGTGTGTTAAACAAATTGCACAAATTATTAATAAACCATACATTTTTTTCTATTCTTTTTTTTAAAAATGTACTAATGTACATACTATTTACATTACATTTCCAACAGAGAAAATACTTTAAATTAGCACTGAATGAAATTGAGAAAAGTATATATGATTTTTAACTTTAAATCGTTACTCTCTTCAGATACTAATCTCAGTTATTTTTCATTGTACTTTGGAAAGAAATTAATCTCTGAAATTTAATATCCTTAATTAGTTTATTTATTTGAAGACAAGTAATTCATCTCTTATGAAAATCCAAAAATTATTTTACAAGAACTGAATCTTCTTAATTTCATATAAAAAACATGTTTTATCAGTACAACCCAAGAAAAACACAACGTACAATTTATAACTTTCAGCTTACTGGGATAAAAAGAATTTCTCAAATATAATTTTATGTAAATTTCTAGAAATACATCATTAGGATCTTGCCTTTTGAGGAGGAAAATCTCGTCTTTAACTTATGTATTCATTTAAAGGCTCTAATAATTTACCTCCTAAAATTTCAAAATAAATTCTTTAAAATAATAAACCCTCTTAATTAAACAAAAATGTATATAAAAAATCTAATTTTATGTCATAAGTAAATCCTCTCCAAAAAACAAAAATATGTATAATTTATCCTAATTTCCTTCTCATTGAAAAATATACATTTCTCAAATGTAAATTTTCTGCATGAATATATCTTCATTAGAATCTTGCAGAACCTGCTCTCTAGTATTATTATTTCTGTTATTTCGTTTTTATAAGGAAGATGAATGTTTTTGCACTAACTAGGATTGCTGAAAATTATGGATTTATTGCAAGCATTAGTGCATTACATTCAAGACACTTGCATATGATATTTTCTTTTATGAAAACGTAAATGCAAGAAATATAAAATTTTATATGAACACTAATTACAATGTTTAAAAAGGAAAGAATATCGAGTTGTACGCACTTACATTTGGTAATTTATATATTGAATTTTTAAACAATTAGAAGCTTTAGCTGCAACTTTGATAAATACACTCATGTCCATAAATTAAGGATAATGAAGTTCAGGCAAAGAAAGAGACAGAAGCAAAACAAATTTGACTTATTTGTAAAGTATATTTATTAAACAAAAGGTAAAGAGCAAAAAAGATGCTATATGTTTGACATAATTAATAAAAATTGCGATTTTTACTCCCTGGATCAAATTTTAAAAAAGAACCTATTTACAAAAAACAGTATAACATGGTTAGTATTATGGTTAATACGGTGTATGTCTCCCGGACGATGCAATACAGGCCTTACAACGCCTACGCATGCTGAGTATCAAATTATCAATCTGATCTAGGGGAATATTAGACCACTCATCAAGCAATGCCCTCCGAAGTTCCAGTAGGCAGGTGGGAGGGGTTGACGGGCTGCAATTCGTCGGCCAAGCATATCCCACACATGCTCTATTGGATTCAAGTCCGGTGAGTATGCTGGCCAATCCATATGGGTGATATCCTCCGATTGAAGGCATTCGTCTACAATGTTTGCACGGTGCGGACGGGCATTGTCATCCATAAACAGAAATTCAGCACCCATTGCGCCCCGAAACAAACATACATGTTGTTCGAGAATGACATCCAGATAGATGTGGCCTGTCATTGTTACACTCTGAACATGCAGGTCAGTTCTGGAACCAAGAAAAATTCCTCCCCAAACGAGCCATCCTGCACCACCGTAACGGTGTCGTTCAATGGTGTTCTCTGGGTGGTAACGGGTACTTGGCGCTCTCCATATGAAAGTCCGGCGAGAATCAGACTGCAAACTAAACCTGGACTCGTCGGAAAACATCACACAAGACCACTGCTGCGGTATCCACAATGCATGCTCTCTACTCCAGGTTAATCGCAGGCGACAGTGAGTTGCGGTTAGGGGAACGCATCTGACAGGCCTACGAGTATATAGACCAATGTGCCCTAAGCGAATGTACACGGTCTGCCTTGAAACTGTCGTACCCGTAGCTGAAGAGAGCTGACGAGATAGGTCTGATGCAGTGCTCCGGCTGTTTCTTTTGGCAGTACCTGCCAAATACCGGTCCTCATTCGGCGTTGTAACTCGGGGGGTGACCTGTGCTGTAACATCTACTCACATTACCATCATCTTGGAATCGTTGCCAAAGCCTGGAGATGACACTCTGGGCAATTCCAAGTTCCTTGGATACTTCCAGCTGGGTACGTCCACATTCCACTCATCCGACAATTCTACCACGTAAAAAATCATCCAAATGCTTCCTTTGTGCCATAACTATGCGGTTATTGCACTGAAAGGCTTTTAAAGCGCTTGTGAACAATTTTACTTCTTTGCCACCATTCCTTATATTATACCCCTCTCTTACACTCTCGTCATTGTGACGTACTATCCACTCTATCTGGTGGTTTCCTGTAATTTGCATATTCTTCTTCAAGATGTGTGTGATAATTCTACAGGCGAAATTTTTATTTTAGAGTTCAATTTCTGTGTGATTCTGAATAATCCTTAATTTATGGACGTGAGTGTACTTTTTAACTAATTATTTTTAAAACTTTTGTTCTGTTATAGAATCTTCTGTGAAGAACACCATAACAAGTATTTATTGGTGATGAATTTACACACATCTTTTTTCCTTTTTTGCCAATTTTGTATGAAAATGAAAAATTAAGATATCCGCCTGAAAAGCCCTCAAGTTATGGTAATTTTAAAATGATTAAAAAATTTAAAACTAAATAAAATAGTACCAGGGCACCCACCAACTCGAAACTCGGCAGGTTGTGGGGAAACACAAGAGGAATCCATTCGAACCGGTCCGTAGTCTGTAGTTGCAAATGGGACGGCGCTAGCTTTGGAAAGGAAAACGAAACTAACTCACCTTGGGAGGTGGAAGCAACTGTGAAGTAAATGGTCACGTACATCCCAACGATACACAGAGTAGTAGGTGATCCCAAAGTTTATCTCTGTAATATCGTGACGTCATCAAAACATTAAACCCCATAGGAAGAAACATGGAGATTCTAATTTTAGTGATAACGCCTCCCTAGGCGCACTATCTACACACGAATTATAACAGATGAAATAGCTCAACGAGAAAAGATCCTGTGGTCCGAATTTTAATAGCGAGAAGCTCAAAAATCCTCGAAAATAAGCGGGATTTAAAAAAATTTCAAACTTTAAAATAATTTTAAAATATTAAAAATGGGTGAAGAAATGGTGTTATTGTCCTGAAAAAAAAATGTTTCTTGGATGCTCATAGGGAGAACAATCGAATCCAGCCGGTGCGGTTGACCAAGGTAGCATAGGATTTGAGTTATTACTGGGGAAGCCCTCTAAGGAAGGGGGCACCGGAGAGGGCCAATTCCACGTAAGGCTCGCGCTAATACGAAAATGTTGCGGACATCTAAAAATCAAGTCCCAAGTTCAATTCCTTAGGGGGTGAAATTTTTTCCAGTCCCCAT
The DNA here is from genome assembly GCA_019973975.1 of Trichonephila clavata. Lineage (NCBI taxonomy): Eukaryota > Metazoa > Arthropoda > Arachnida > Araneae > Nephilidae > Trichonephila > Trichonephila clavata. The sequence continues at coordinate 182,194 of BMAO01020728.1, read as the reverse complement.
TGGATTAATATGGGAGCATGATATTTTAGTGCTTAAGCCTTCCTCATGGCTATACAATGTGAATGAAGTAGATGACTGGATAGGTCTCGACGAGTGGAACAGTTGGTTCAAATCTCAAGTCCCAGACTAAAACAGGAGCCAAGATTTTGTGAATTGAAACAAATTTAAAAAGTTTAAAACAATTAAAAACTGTGGAAGAAATAGCCGTATGAGCATGAAATTATAATAACTGGAAGAGCAGACAAAGAGGTATCGAATGAGTCAGGTCCGAATGGACTGTGAGGCTCGGGTGTCGAGATATTGGCCAAAAAGCTGCCTCCCAACAGATATGGTTTTTAACATTATTTATTACGATCACCCAAATATCAGTCCCTTAGCACCAAAAAAGTGGCATGTTAGAAAATTTCCTACCCCATAGGAATAACATGGAGGACTGATATTTTAGTGTGTAAGCCCTCCCCTATCCCTACCACAAGTACATGATATAAAATACATGTATGTGGGGGGGGGGGCATGCCAATTCGATCGACACCCGTATAGCCAAGATCCCTCAGTAAGTTATTAGACAACGGTGTGCGCGCGCATCGGTGTTGTGATGGTGTGCATCCATGTGGTGTCGTCACATTCGTGACGGTGTGCGCGCGCATTGAAAAAATTTACTTTTGTCATTTCCCCCTATTACGCCAAAAGAAATATAACTTCAAAAATATTCCAAAAATGCATGAAATGCTAAAAAAAAAAAAAACTTTCTTTTTTAATCAACAGAACTAAATACTATTTCAAACCTCATAAACATGATAAAATTGAATTTAATCATCCAAAAAATCAATTTCTTAGTAAATTATGATACATTTAAACTTTTTAAGAAACTAATATAAACCTTGTTCCATCAAGAAATATCAAGTTTTATTCCTTTCCTCTCAATTCTAACATATTCGCACTACTACTGTGTTCTTGTTGGCTAGGATTCTTCCTGTCCGATTCAAAGATCTCGGATTCTTCCCTGTCCAAATCCCTTTTTCCCCTATCTAAAAATCCCTATTCTCTTTGGATTTTTCCTGTCCCCAATGCTTCATGAAAAGAAAAAATCTTCCGAATCTTGGTTTCAGTCAAAGTGATTTCAAGCAATGTTTGAATTTTTTGCTAAGTTTTAATTTCAAAAATGCGTTTAAAATCCAATTTGTGTAGGGAATCAAGGAAATCAGTCTTTTTTGATCAAGGGTATTTAATTAAAAAACGTAATTTCATAAAAACAAGATTGCGAAGTCTACTTTTATCTTCATCCTGTATTAAACAAGGATTTTCTTTTTCATAACTTGATGCTAAGACTTCCACTTGTGATTTTACCAAGTGGGCTTTGTATAGAAACGATAGTTTGAAACTTCATTTTAACGAAATATGCAAGATATGAGCTCATTAAAGAGACATTTACTTATTCATACGAAAGAAAAGCCTCATGTTTGTGAAATATGCAACAAAGTTTTCTCTCGAAAAAGTAATTTAAATTGTCATTTGAATATTCATACAAACAAAAAGCCTCATGTTTGTGAAGTATGCAGCAAAGCTTTCTCTTTAAGAAGTAATTTAAAACAACATTTGCGTATTCATACCAAGGAAAAACGTCATGTTTGTGAAATATGCAAAAAAGCATTCTCTCAAAGTTGTTCCTTAAAAGACCATTTGCGTGTTCATTCACAGGAAAAGCCTCATGTTTGTGAAATATGCAACAAAGCTTTCACACAAATTAGTAATTTAAAACAACATTTATGTACTCATACCAAGGAAAAACGGCATGTTTGTGAAATATGCAACAAAGCATTCTCTCTAAGTTGTAACTTAAAACGACATGTACGTATTCACACCAAGGAAAAGCCTCATGTTTGTGAAATATGCAACCAAGCTTTTTCTTGTAGTGGTAGTTTAAAAATTCATTTGCATATTCATACCAAGGAAAAGCCTTATGTTTGTGTAATATGCAACAAAGCTTTCTCTCTAAGAAGTTATTTGAAAAAGCATTTATTTATTCATACCAAGGAAAAGCCTCATGTTTGTCAAGTATGCAACAAAGCTTTCTCTCAGAGGGGTAATTTAAAAGCACATTTGCATATTCATACAAAGCAAAAGCCTCATATTTGTGAAATATGTAACAAAGCTTTCACTCACAGTAGTACTTTAAAAGTACATTTGCGTATTCATACCCAGGAAAAGCCTCATGTTTGTGAAATATGCGAGAAGGCGTTCTCAAAAAGTCATAATTTAAAACAGCATTTACATGCCCATACTAAGGAGAAGCTTCCTGTTTTTGTAAAGTGAGACAAAGCTTTTTACAAAGTAATGCTTTGAAACTACTTGTGCATGCTCATACTATGGAAAAGGCTCTTGCTTGTAAAGTATGCCACAAAGCTTTCTCTACTGTGGTAATTTTAAAAGCCATTTACATACTTATAGCAAAACAAAAATATAGGGTTTCAATATTTACACCTTTTATTTTTAAAGGCGGCATTTTAATAAAGATTTTCTTACTGAAAAAAATTAGAAACTTTCAATTCTTGAATATTCTAAAAGTGTTTCTTGTATATCCCCTAGTTAAAGGCATCATTTTCATATTTTTAAATAAAAAAAACGGGGATGTAAAACTATCAACTGTGTTATTATAGTTTTGAGTAAATTAATACTCACCAAAGTTACTGTTTAAATTTTATCATAGTGGACTGTGCTCATTGTTGATCATGACTATTGTACTTTAAATATTTATTGTTATTGATTACCTCATGCTATTTTATGGCAGGAATGTTTTTATTTTGACGAATAAAAAAATTGTATCGCTTTTCATGAAAAAACGTATTTTGTAAAGTTTTAATTCTGAAACTTTAATTGATTTTCTAAATTTCTTAGAAAATTGTGTTTTGTAAATTTAAATTAATACTTTTTAGTAGATTTAATTAAATATTTTTCTAGGCCCGTTTGATTCAAAAAGACATATTTTTGTACTTTGGACAAAAGTTTTTAATTCTCTTTGGAAAAAATATTTAATATTGAAGAAATTATTATGTAGTAGTATGTTATTTGTATGTACATATTTTAATTGGATAATGTAAAGATATTAACTTCTCTTCCTTTTGTGTTAGTGAAATTTTAAGTTAAGGTTAATAATCACATAAAAAGTTAAATAAAATTGAAATGTAAATTTAAATAAAAAACTTATATAGATGTTTAATGAATAATTAGATACTTATTGTAATCAATTTATTAAAAATTAGCATATTTTGTTCCATTTTGAAAAAATTCATTTGTTTTAAGTTATATGCCATCAAGGTTAAGAAGGAAATCAGCATTTTTTGTGGCTGTATTATATAATCAAATATGTATTATTAATCAAGAAATATCCCTAAAATACTACATTTGTGTCCAATTCTAATAGGTTAGGACCATTATATTTACATTTTGTAGAGACATATTGCAAGAAAATGTGCAGAATCCGATAAAAGGTATGCAGATCATTTTCCATTAGTTTCAAGTGCAAACTTGTTCAGATTGTTATTTATTTCTATCTATTGAGAAAAATTCATGGAATTTGAATATATTACAAGCATTTCAATTATTTCCTATAGAAAAGTACTATTTTCGACCTACACATTATGTGTGGAAAAATTTGTTTCTAAGAAAAAAATACTAAACATTTCCTTTGATGTGATAATATTCAAAATCTTCTGTATAAAATATTTAATGCATTTATAGTATGATTATGTAAGATAATATAAAAATTTTAAATGAATAATAGATAAAATTGAAAAACACTTAAGAAATATAACCAGTATTATGTATATAACACATTTTCTCTGAACAAAATTATTTTAATAAGCATCTTGTTTAAGTGTAGTATAGGGGGGCCCTTGGCAAAGCATACTTTTTGGTCACCAGAATCAGTCGCCAAACTGTATATATGTAGCGATAGGTGTTCCAAGAGTAATGAACAGCCAAATTCACTCTGGCATCTAAATAAACATTGCCAAATCCATGGTGTTGAAGTTTTATTATTTGCACAACATCACCAGAGATAAAATACAACCTGCACACTAGGTGACAAGAGCTATAGTATTTTTTATAATGAGAGAGAATGCTATAAATGCAAAAGATACAGGTACCATCTATTGGCATAACAAAATCATGTTAACACTCAGGTCCCCTATTCTACACTTAAACCAAACATCTAACTTTTATTTATTAACTTGTGTTAAAAAGATATCATGTTTTACCTGTATAGGTGTAATTGAGCTAGTTTGTATAATGACTCATTTAGCAGGGTCAAACTGTATAAGTTACTTTTTATCAGTATAGATGGGGTTTAAAACTTGATACTCATTAATTGAAGTCTTCTGCATTATGTTTGGATAAAATGTTTCATATCACTTACAAGTACCTTTTATATTCTAGCATAGGAAACATTGTGTTGATGCAAATGGTAATTTCTTATTTTTAGTTTAATTATATATATATATGTGTGTGTATCCATTCATCTATGTTTGTATTTATATCATTGTATTTAGTTAAAGATTTCATTCCTAAGAATGTGGCAAAACAAATTATTGTTTTGTGTATTTTTTTTATCACATTTAGGTTATAAGTAAAACATTGGTACAATAATTAAAGCTGGAGATTGCCACTTTATTTTTATTAATTTTTTATTTTGAAAAAGGGAAACTTTTGTACTTTTCTAACAAACAAAAACTGTAATTTATCAATTTGAATGCTACTTGGACCTGTGAGATTTATTGCAAAATAAGAATTTGAAACCAGCCAATTATGGAAAAACCCTTTCAATTCACTTGCAAAAACAGGCAGGTTCCTCATAGTATTTTTACTGTCAATGGCAATTAAAGTGTCCATATTACCATTTGTTGACTTGTTAGTGGATGCATTAAGAATCTTCTTGACACAAGGGGCAGAAAAACTTTCTGATTTATACAATTTTTTTACTCTGCAGAAGCTTTTCTGGCCATCTTTTAAATTATATGGGGTTCAATAGGGAATACTTATTTGCCACACCTCATCTTGTTTACTATTTAATAAAAAAATTTTTGTTCTTGTTATTATAATAATGTAGCATTTGCCTTGACCATGTAAAATAAATCATAACACCAGGACTAACAGTTTCCGAGAGACATGTGAATGGGAAACTAGACTATAAATTATTGTCTTGGATATTGTCCTCAACTACCTTGGATAAGATCCTTGTCACTAGTTCTAAATTGCAGTCTTTCATCAACATGTCCTTGTTTTGCTTCAAAGAAAATATCATATAAAAAAAAATTGAACAAACAGAAAGATAGTCATTTTACACAGCAAAATTTAAATATTTCTATTACTCTAATCAATGATTATTTTCTCAATAAGGAAAAATGTATGGCCCTGAAGTTTCTAAGTGACCATCTTTTCCCCATAGATTTTATTATCCTTTTCTTTTTCTCCTTGTAGAATCCCTGTTGGAATCTTTTCTTATTTTTTTATTCTTCTCTGTGTCAACTAGTATTTGCCTTTTTCTTCCATTTTTCATGGAAGACTAATTTGCGTGGCACAGCATTTTCAAATATTCCTGTTGTGCAAAAAAAAAAAAAAAAACTCAATTATTTATTCATTAGTTTTCTTATAGATTTTTTAAAAAAATATCACGAAACATGGTACTTTCACTGATAAATAGATTTTGAACTTTTGCATGAGTTTTAAGAAAGCATAAGTTTGTTAAGAAAAGTAAACATGTTCAATGACAAACATTAGTAAGAAAGTCAAAAATGTTTAATTAGAAATGCATAATTTATAGATATTAATAAATTCAGTGTTTATTTTCAATTAAATTTAAATAAGATGGTGGATGGATTTATGTTGGATGATGGTTTCATATATAGTAGGAATAGTTTTAGTATATTATATACACAAATTAGAGCAAACTTTTGTAAAAAAATCAGTGTAGTTAGTTGTATGTAGTTTAATTTATTTTTCTGGACTATGAAACAAAAAATTGAAATGTGCATAATTTTTATTTTATGCACTTTATAAACATGACATTAGTTTATTATTTGCTGGAAAAGCTAATAACAAACAAGTGCTATGCTGTTTAAAAACAATGTGAATGTATATTTTCTTGAATTTGGACATCTTTAAATGGTAGACATAATTATGACTAAGAAATTAGATAATACTGTAAAATGAACAGCCTTTATCAAATATTGTAAAAATTTTCGTTATTGCATGATTTGTTCTTTAAATTGAACAAAGTGTTGAAAATGAGCAAAATTTAACTGAATGATCTTAACTAAAAATAAAATATATAATTTTTTTTAAAAAATGTGTTATCTTTTTTTTAACCAATTATTACATATTTGTTACTATGGATATTTAAATATGGATTTTCAAAGATTAAGTTTGTTTTTTCTTTAAAAATTTAAATTTTTAACATTCATAATTTGTATTGCATTAACAGATGGTTAATGTCATTTGTCATTACACATTGTCTTGCCTTTTTGACCTCTAATATTCATTTTCATTTAACTAACAGAAACTGCATTTTATTATGCACTAAATAAAACTGCTTTTACTTGTTTAGCATGGATTACTTCTGTGTGTATCAATTTCCAAGGAGGTAAGTTAATTCTAAATAAAATTGAACTAGTTATTTATCAGCTGCTAACTATAACTGTCTTTTTCTATTCCTTAATAACTTAAAAGTGAAAATAGTATCAAAAATATTAACTGATAACTATTTAATCAAATCAAATCTTGAAAATTTTTAAATAAATTTTCAGACATGCATGGTTTTACGAATTTACTATTTTTCGGCATTTCCCTTTAATTACAGTTATAATTTTTGTGGGACATGGACAACAAAGGCTGTTACCCCATTCTCCCTTCCATTTTTTCATGTTGACTATAAGAACTACTGTTTATTGCCTCCATTTTTAAAAAATTCTCTTCTCAAGATGTCTTGCTCAGAATCTCATGTAAAACACATTTTTTTCCAATTTTTTAAAAAATAATGATTACAGCGCTTTCTTGTATGTTTGTTCTTTGTGTGATTTAATTGAACATTCCTATCCCCTTATCCTTTCAAATAGGGCTCAGAATGGTAATTACTATTGCGGACCTAGTACATTCCTCAGAGCGTATGTGATGTCCACAAGGATGGGATGAGACGATGAATGTAAAGAGACAATGCTTTAAGGGCTGACAGTGAGTCTGTATAAATAATGAACTTTTTACCGCGTGATAGTGAAATATGTTCTATAGCTATTCTTAGCGCATGAAGTTCAGCAGTGTAAATGGATGCTGAAATTGGTAGAGCGTCTGTAATTACAATGCTCTGAGAAACTACCGCCGAACCAACATGGGATTCAGACTTAGAGCCATCCGTGAAGATACGTTCATAGTCGGAAAAAAGCTCTCTGTGTTCCAAGTACAGTGTTCTGTATGTTCTCACAGGAGTGCATGCTTTTGAGTAGCATGACAGGGTAAAATCAACCTTAGGATAAATCACTTTCCAAGGGGGCACCTCAGAAATCTTGCATAGAGCAATTCTTCCAATGTTCAGATTTAAGTCATTAATCAGGTCTCTAATTCTAAAGTGAAAAGGTTGCGAGTAAGTTAGGGATGAACGATGACTGTTAAAATCATAAAGGCTAAAATTGAATAAATAGGAGTATGCAGTATTTGTTTTCATTGATTGGATTTTCATAAAATGGTTCAAACATAAATACTTCCTCCGCAAATCTAATGGGGGTTCGTAGGCTTCAGCATAGAGGGACTCAACCGGTGATGTACGGAAGGCTCCCAGACAAAGTCTTAAGCCTTGATGATGTACTGGATCCAAGATCTTCAAAAGAGATTTGCACGCAGAACTGTAGACCACAGATCCATAGTCCAGTTTTGATCTAATCAGAGCTCTGTAGAGGCGAAGCAAGGATGTTCGGTCTGCTCCCCAGCGAGTATTTGCTAATACTTTGAGGATGTTTAGGACCTTGGCACTTCTGATTTTGAGATCTTTTAAATGAAGATGGAATCGGAGAGATTGGTCAAATATAAGACCTAGAAATTTGAACTCCTTAACAACTTTAATGAGGCTTCTACCAATAAAAAGCTCAGGGTTTGGAAAAACCCCACGCTTTCGACTGAATACAACACTAACCGTTTTTTCTGTTGAAAAAACAAAACCGTTCTGTTCAGCCCATTTAGTGAAGTTGTTAATAGTGGTCTGAATTTGTCGTTCTGCAACATTGAGGAATTTAGACCAGTATGATATTTGTACATCGTCCACATATAGAGAACACTGAATCCCCTGATTTATATGATGGGTTATGCTATTAATTTTAATAATAAATAAAAGTACGCTTAAAACAGACCCTTGCGGGACACCTTGTTCTTGGATAAAAATATTTGAATAAAATGAACGCAGGCGTACCTGGAAAGAACGATGGTTTAAAAAATTTTTGATAAAAACTGGCAAATTCCTCTGATGTCCATTGCATATAGATCTCTAAGTATGCCGTACCTCCAAGACATGTCATAAGCTTTTTTAATATCAAAGAAAACAGAGATGTTATACTGTTTCTTGACAAAAGCCTCTCTGATGGAAGGGTCTAGCCGAATGAGATTGTTTGTGGTCGATCTTGATTTCCGAAATCTACTTTGAAGTGGTGAAAGGAGATTATGTGACTCAAGGTGGAACATCAACCTCGCACTAACTATGCGCTCCATCAATTTGCTTAAGCAGCTTGTGAGGGCAATAGGGCGGTAATTATTTGCTGATGTTGGATCTTTACCAGGCTTTGGAAACGGTAAAACGTGGGCATGACGCCACTGTGTGGGAAAAACTTGGGTTTCCCAGATGCGATTGAACAATAATAGAAGGGAGAGGATAGAATGGCCGTAACATAATATAGTGTAGCCCGAGCTGCTGTGTTACCCGAGCGATGCAGGGCTACGTGAAGTTCAAGGAGTGTTAGCGGGGAGTTGTAGCCTTCTTCGTTTGATGAGGAAAAATTCAACTTCCCCTCTCTTCTCGACGCTTTAGCGCTTGAAATGCGGGGGTATAGTTGTCGCAACCAGATGTTTTAGCGAAGGTCTCGGCAAGAGTGTTGGCAATTTTAGGGATGGTATAGATAGACCCCATTGCTTACAAGCATGGAGACAGGGCTAGCACTGTACTTTCCACTGAGCTTACGGATTTTGTTCCAAACCTCTTTACTTGAGGTTGAACATGTGATGTTACTAACATATTTTATCCACGATTCTCTTTTACGTTGCCGGTGGATTTTTTTGGCACGGTGCTCGAGCTTTATTAAAAGCAATCATGTTGTCTGGAGTAGGGTAACGTCGAAACCGATTCCAAGCCTTGTTTTGATCCTTTTTTGCCATTTGGCATTCTTTGTTCCACCAAGGTTTGGGGAAACGGTGGAATCTAGAGGATGGTTGTGAAATTGCATTATTAGCTGCAGATAGGATACAAGATGTTACTAAAAATACCGCTTCATCTATTGAGCCAGAGCTTACCATGTCTTCTGTTATATCTGCTTGGGTCCTGAAAGTTTCCCAGTCGGCCTAATCGAACTTCCACCGCGGTTGGCGAAGAGTCGCACACGCAATTGGTGTAGCGTAAGATATTACCACTGGAAGTGATCGCTACCTAAGGGGTTTCCAAGAACACTCCATGTCAGATCCAATAGCAATGATGGAGAGCATATGGACAAATCAATGGCGCTAAATGATTGGGTTGGAGAATGAAAATAGGTGTTAGAGCCGTCGTTTAACAAGGTGAGGTCAAGTTCTGTAAGAAGCTTTTCGACGACTTTTCCTCTAGAATTCACATCTTGGCAGCCCCATAGCAAATTATGAGCATTGAAGTCACCCAAAAGGATGAATGTTGATGGGAGTTGATCTATAAGCTCTTGGAGTTCTCTAAAATTCAAGGGTGCGTTGGGTGGTAGGTATACATTACAGATTGTAACTGTAGAAAAAATAGAAACCTGCACTGCAACAGCTTGAAGCGACGTGCAAATTAGGACGGGGGAGAAGGGTGTCGCGTGGTTGATGAGTAGAGCCACGCCACCACAAGCTCTTTCACCCATATTGCAGTCCTTCCGAAGAATGGAATATCCTCGTATGTTGGATGTACATGATGGTTTTAAAAGCGTCTCTTGCAGAGCCACGCACACAGGTAAATGTTCATTCATTAGCGATTTTAAATCCTCTAAGTTTTTCCAGAGACCACGACAATTCCACTGAATTATTTTACTAATACTTCAGCTACGGAGAGCCTTTAGGCTTTTCGGAGTTGTACTTTATTGGTAAATAGCTTTGTCTTGATTTCCCTTTTTTACCGAGAAGCATAACATCTTCTACTTTTTTGGTGGTTTGAATTCCACCAGATTCTATTCGAATTGATGGCTTCAGTATTTTGGCAGCTTCCTGGACATTGCCAGTAGCTGGCCGTTTGGTAGAAATTTTGTCTATTTCCATCAAAACTTCAGTATCGGAAGGTACTGAGTTGTGCAATGTTTCAGGAGACCGTTTGTCTGGGTTTAAGGACTCTAGGTCAGTGAAAGATGTTTCAGGGGGAGATAGAGTTGTTTCTTGTTCAACTAAGTTATTTGTAATGGGTTTTTGAGCTATTGGGGAATCTTTATGAGATTCAGAAGTTAAATTGTCAGTGTTTGTTGGTGTTTCTATGTTGCTAATTTCTGTTTGAGTTCCTATGTCTGTTTGAGTTGCAGTCTCTTTTTTCGATTTTGTGTTGGTCATTACTGCATTAGCATAAGAACTGGAAGTTCGAGGTGGTAAGATATTGACCACCCGTTTCTTTGCTTCAGAATACGAAAGGTTTTCAAGTACTTTAATTCTTAGTATTTCTTTTTCTTGCTGCCATTTTGTACAGATTTTGGAATAAGCAGCGTGTTCCCCCTTGCAGTTTGCACACCTTCTTCGTTCTGTCGTACATGCTTCGCTGGCGTGCTCCGTACTACTGCATTTATTGCAGGTAGCAACGCCGCGACAAGAAGCTGTTCCATGACCGTAACTTTGACAGCGAAAACATCTGAGAGAGTTAGGGATGTAAGGTCTTATTTTAATGTTTAATTAACCAATTAGTATGTTTTATGGTAATGTATGTTTAGAAAATGTGAGTATAAATAATGGAGAAGTTACAGTTTTACCGTCTTTTATGGAAGTTATTCTTCAGACAGCCTCCACTCCCTCGCCCCCCCCCTTGAGAAGCTAGCTCTTCTACAATTTCAGAATCGGGTAAAGGTATCAGATCTGGGCAGTAAATTACTCCTTTGGATGAATTGAGTGTTTTGTGAGGAGTAGCAGTAATAGAAATGTTTGTGAAAGATTTGTACATTGTAGGAGATTATTTGATTGTGCTTGTGTTGCTGTTTCTATCAGTAAATCACCGGATGGTAATTTTTTTATAGATTTCACAGAATCAGCTGAACCTTGTACAGCTTTAGAGATAAGAAAAGGTGAAGCATTGGAAAGTTTCCTGTTATCAGTTGCATGAAGAACAATAAATTCGGGAAAAGATTCGGAGCAAGTTTGAGAGTTGGTGGGCTGATCACCATGTGTTGGGTTGGGGATTTTAAGGAATGCGTTTTTATCTTTTTCCTTATTTTTTTGTATTTTGATTTTGTTTTTGAGAAAGGAGGAGGAGAATCGCTTTTGATTTTCAGAGAACCAGTTTGGCGGGGCTAGCCCCAGATTCAGCAACCAGCAGTGGTCTCGGGAGAGCCCACCTCTCTGCAATGCAGGACCCCATCCAGGCACCACATGGAGCTACAAGGCAGGCGAGATTATACACCAGCTGATAGAGCAGCCAGGACATGCTGGTTAGGCTGCCCCGGGCTCCTGTACTATCTGGTGGCCTGAGACGCAAAACTCAGCTTTTCTCCGGTACCCTCTACATGGCCGCTTCCTCCAAGACCCCACCTCACCAGTCCAAAGGTCCTCAGAAGTTTAAAACCTCGCTCCAAGTGCCAGTTTTCCCAGGGAGCAGTCTGTTGTGTCATCATACCAGTTGTGAAAAAACCATCAATCTCAACTTCATTCCTCTCAGTCCTGGTCTGCCACAGGACTTCGTCGCAAGTAAAATTAAAGATAATATGTAAGGAAAAAATCAATAATAAAGCAGGACCCACTAAGGGGATAAACCATAAAATGAAATTTCTGGATATGTATTCTTAGGAAATAAAAGCCAGTGTTTTCTTTTTAACTATGGCGGAAAAGGAAGTGAGGGAAATAAAGGTGAAAGTAAAGAAGTAAAGATCACTCGGGAGAGGCGGGTACGCGAAACCCATAATCACAAGAGAGTGAGCCCTTGCCAAAAGATCACTAGGGCACCTCGGGATTGTGACACCCGTACTCACCCAAAGAAGGTGAGCCCCCTGAGGGGGATCTTACAAAGGATTACAAAATCAAACATAATGTGCCAATACACATCACCTAAAAATATTTAAACATTAAACTTACAACTGAATACAAAATCAACCAGAGTCTGAATAAACGAAGTAAATAACCTTTAACATTAGAGAGTATTTATGGTATTTATTAAAATGGAAAATCTCTCTAACAACAGTCGAAAGATAACCTGGTAACTTAAGTAAAAACAATACATTAAGAAAGACACGAAAACTGTAAAATGATTTTCGTTTTCAAATTCTTGCGAGAGAAAAAAAATATCGCTTACCTTATTCTTTACGACTTCTTTTCTTTAGATAGAGTATCCTTATCAGCTGAAGTGTCCGAAATTGTGTTTTTTATAGTGAATTAATTTTCATTTCCATGATTTGTTAATCAGGTTCACTAGCATGACAAAAATAGTACTTGCACAAGATTATGCACTTGCAGATATTAAAAATTTATCCAATTTTGCCCATTTACTGTTTATATTTTACTCCTTTTCCTTTCAAATTTTTCGTTTTTTAGAAACATTCAAAGTTTTTAAACTTCACTCATTATAGAGCAGCATTTCTTCTTGTCCAATTGACAAAATACCATTTTTTGAACCAGAATATTAAATTCCGATAAAAAAAATACAGTTCTAATTATGAGAGCGAGATTGAAATGTTTTTATCGTTAAGGAACACACCCTAAATTTAAGTGCATTGAATATAAAAATAAAGATGCCTGTTCGATATGAAAGCAAATTTGTGAAACGTTTCTCATGATGCTTTATTTGATTGAATACTCATAAATCTGACCAAATTATTATTTAAATGCTCTCTATGGTTTTCCAAGTATCGTAATACTATTTCACGTGAAAAAAGCCTAACAGATGCACGTTATTTACGACTTCGCTAAAAGAAAATGAAAATATGAGGGGGAGGGGGAACTAAAGTTTCCAATAAGTTATACTCTGCAACTTCGGTAGAAAGTAAATCATGTCTTTTTTTCTCCCTCTACTGCTAATGTAAAGTATACTATAATAATAGTGTTGATTTCTTTATCTTCCTAGTCTGATTCTCCATCTGACTTTTGTTTCATCGGTTAATAATTTGGGTTTGAAAAAACCCTACTAAAGAAAAGTATCTCTCGTCGCTGGAATAACAGTACATCAAACAAGATGTTTTTTGATTTGGTTATTGGATCAAAGATATCTAATGAGCGCATTAAAATTTTGATTTCGAATGATGTTAGATCGCCAATTGGAAAATTGCTTAAAAGTTAGATTTTAAAAAATCGAATGCGAATTTTGAGAAAATCTACATGAAGGGCGTCAACCAGGCTTTGGGCCCCTTTGAAGCCTTGGGCCCCCCGCAGTGCGGGTTTTTTCCCCCACCGAATTAATTTTCATTCCAAATTAAATATGTGATAGAATAACAATTTTTGTTTATCATATTTCCGCTGTAAAACGTTTGTTAAGCAGAATTTTGATTTATATCTAAGACATTTGTTTTTTCTTTCATCGACGCCCAAGCTTTTTGGTGGGTAAAGAACGGAATACTTTCTTTTTTATTCACTGTGCAATAATGAATAATACTTCATTGTACAAGTATTGCACAATAGTTTTGATTTGCGCTTAATATTTAACACTAATAATGAGTATCATTTAAACACACAAAATATGTTTTCTTTTACATAAAGCACACAAACTACATGCAAGCTGATTCGGCAGAATCATTTTATGGCAGAGAACTGAAAGTAAGAAATAAAACTTTTATATAAAAATGTGCGAGGGGTTGAAAGGAGCGAATTTAGCTTTATCTGATAATTTTGTAGAGTGGTAATAAAAAGAGCTGTCCGATAGACAACTATTGGTAGGTAGAAAGAATAGAAACTGATTAAAATTTCAGAAAAACCGCATGATTTATTTCAGAGTCACAAAGTAACGAGCTATATAAGGTGTTGACCCCCCCCCCCTCTAGCCTAAATGCTAGCTGCCACACGACATGGCATAGAGTGGTAAAGCAGGCTGATGGTCTCCTGCGGTGTTTCTTGCCAAATTTGCTCCAATTGTCGGGCCAGGGCATCAATATTCCCTGGCAGATGCCTTCCCATTATAACCCAGACATGCTCGATTGGTGAGAGATCTCGCTGGCCAAAGAAGTGCTTGACAAGCTGTAGGACAATTCATAGCAACACGTACCGTGTGTGGTCTGGCATTATTTTGCTGAAAAATATGGCCCGGGAACTGCAAAAGGAATGGTAGCAAACAGTTCTTAAAATGTCGTCGACGTACCGCTGTGCTATAAGTGTGCTTCTAAAGACGACCAAAGGGGTCCGGCTGTCAAAAGAAATAGCACCCCAGACCCTAACTCATGGTTGAATGCCCGTGTTGCATGCAATAGTAAAAGCAGGATCAGCAGCCTGCCCTGGGCGTCTCCAGACATATCTTCGATGATCGTCAGACGACAGTTGGAAGCATGATTCGTCGCTAAACACTATACGTCCCCAGTCAGCATGATTCCAACCTGATCGAGCCAAGCATCACCCTAATCTGTCTCGACAGTGTACAAGCGTGAGTGGCAAGGGGCGTAGCGGTCGGTACAAGCGTAAATTTCAATATATCACTCTGTGAATGATTATAGTGGACACTCGTGTGCGGGTCACATGTCTGATGGTTTATAACAGGTGTCAAACTCGAATTCTAACTTGGGCCAAACAAACAAGGTTTAACTTTAGATGGGCTACAAAAATAATCAATACTCATAGAAACATAGGTTCATTTCAAATAATACATTATAATAGGCATAAATAAAAGAACAAGAAAAATTAATGTTTACGTCCTGACACTTGAGATCTCTTTCTCTCTGCTACTATCTTTCCTATTTCTGCTGAATTTTCTTTATTTTATTATATATTATTGGGTGACGTTATATTCGCCGGGCCACAAAATTGTTCGTTGTGGGTCGTATACAGCCCGCGGGCCACGAGTTTGACACCCCTGGTTTATAACAATGAATCAAGCGCTGTGACAGCTGATCTGATAATCAATTTGTTCTTCCGATCTGCTGTGGTTCTAGGTTGACCGCTACCATCATTACGCTGAAATCTGCCACTGTCCACCCATTCTTGCCAGCATCTTAAAATGGCCACATCGCTTTGACCCATATGGCGAGTTATTCTCTGATTTGTCCAACCTGCCTCTTTCAATTCAAAGATACGACCTCTTTCATACTCTGACAGTTGCTCGTAATGAGCTCAAATCCTGTGGCGAGGCATTTTTTAGTCGTCGAAAGGTATCCTAAATCCCAATACAACAGAAATTTTGACCATTAGATTGAGAATGGTTTCTTATAGACACCTGCTGAGTGCACAGTTCCGATGCGCTGTAGCTCCCGTTATTCATTCGTTGGACACTAAATTTTAATAATTTGCATGTTCTGTACAAATGTTTTTGCATAAGAAATTTCATAACAATCGGGCAACTCCTTCTTGGTGCTTCGGTTTTTGTTGTTGTTATAAGTGTATATATATATATATATAATACTAAATTACAAAAAAAGGGGGAATCAGTATTATTTCTGAAATTACAAACAAGAAAAAATAAATTTATGGTTTCGTTGGCAAATAGGAAAAACAGATGTGAAAAATTTACTCTTGTTACGGCAAAACGAAACAAAGGAATTATTAAAAGCGATGAGGAAATAAGAAACAACTGTCCAATAGGAGGAGAACGCAAGTGAAAAAAAATGATTGCTGGAACAAAACGAAAAAGATTTTTATTTTAACAATACTGAAAGCTATACAACTTTTTGTAATGCTGTAGTTGTTGACGAAATTAAAGAAATTCGAAGATCATAATTGTAAATAAAAACAAATTATCCAATATTTTTTTTAGAAAAAAAGATCAATAGTAAATAAATTATGTTTTTAAGAATAAAATGCTTTTATATACATTTATTTTAAATGCTATTATTTTATTTTGCTTTAAGCGTGTTCACCCATCTGACGGCCTGTTTTTTAAGCATTTTTAGATAATTTTTTTTAACGAACTTATGGAACTTTAAGTTTTTTATCATTTATTTATATGTATCTAAAGAGTATGTTTTAATGTTTAGCCAAAAATATCCAATAGAACGTGAGTTATAGCGCTCTGAACACACCCGCCTAAAAATAATGGTAGCTCACTTCCTCCACAATTTTGCTTATCTGAAATTAAAAAAAATTAACGGCGTTTTAATCTATAAGCTTAAATGCATCGAATGGACTATACTTAATTCAAAATATCAAAAATTGGGTTTTTGGTAGACCTCTGAAGAAAAAGTTTCGAATTTCATGGGGGTTTTTTTAATGTTTTTGTTATAAAAAATAGAAATATTTTGAATTTTGGAATGATCATAGTCCATTTGGTGCGTGCATATATGCTAATTCTACCTTGTAAATTTGAAGTCATTCGGTCAAACCGTCCTTGAGATATGATGGAGGAAAGCTTTAAAAGCACGGTTTTGAGAAAAACGTGTTTAAAATTTCAAGTCCATTAAAACAATGAAAATTTTAACTTACCCTCAATCGGCGATACCTGGTGGCGAAGACTAAAACAAATTCTACGAAATGTTCAATAACTTAGATATTTCCTTTTAAACCTCAAAAAAATTATATGAACGTATATTTGAATGTAAGGGTCAATGGTATCAAGCCGACTGTACACAATAGGCCCAGGCTTCGATTGCCAACTTAGTGCTCCTAACAGCTGCTCTTCTAACGCTTCTTTATAACGATTTCGAGAAAAAAATCACTTACCGTATTCTAGACATGTTAAGAAAGCAATTTATGGAAAAAAAATTTTGTTGATTTTTTGAACCCATCACATGTGTGGGTGCACCCCCTTAAACTTTTTAATATCCATGAGTTTGACTCTAATTTTTTAGTGAAAGTGAAAGCAATGATGCCACAGTATGCACTAGAATTTACATTTAGTCTATATTTTAAAATTAAAAGAAATGAAATGAATTTTTTTTTAAATTAGCATTTCCGGTTCTAAATATTTCCGTGTAAACGATTTTTTAAAAAAAAAGGCTAAATTACAAACAGAAAAAATAAACTTATTACTGTGTTGGCAAATGAGAAAAATTTTAATACAGGAATAAAAAAAAAGATGCAAAGAATTTATACCCGTGATGGCAAAACGGGAAAAAAGAATTATTAATAGATAATAAACAGGAAATCAGAAACTCAACTCCTCAAGGTGTTAATGTAAGTAAAAAACTCAAATGATTACAGGAAGGAGGAAAAAAAGGAAATTTTTTTTTTTTATCAGAACTGAAAAAAAATTACTGGATGTCCCATACAACTCTCTTATGATGATGAAAAGAGAACGTCGCATATGTTTTTTTCTGATAAAAAAAATAAATAAATAAATAATCAAAATTGAATAAGCTATTTTTAAAAATAAAGTGGTTTTATTTAAAGCAACAAAATGCCTTGTGTTGCTTAGCGACATCTAGTGCTTGAGAATTGCAACTAGAAGTAAGTTGTGGATGAAAAAGAAATTATTTTGGACATGAAAAATTAAATCAAAGTTGGATATCTATGTATAATGACATTTATTCTTTTACTTTTTTTTATCACCTATAACATTTTTAGCAATTCTAAGAAAAGCTTAGAGTGTAGCATAATTTTTCAAGAACACAATTTCGAATGAATTTCGAAAATTCATTAATCAAAAATATTCATTAATGTGTGATATTTGTAAGTATGAATAGATATATACGTTATAGAATAAAATATATTTTGGAACTGAGAAAAATTTAACACCGCTAAAACTTTCGCACCCAATAATTGGTGAACCAAAGAACATGTCATTAGAGCGCCATCTATAAACGGTATCCATATATTCTCAGAAATGTACAAAATGTGAGTTCTTTTACAGTTTGAGCATATTAAGTGTATAATCTCAGATCGTGATCTGTTATAAAATTCAATTAAACATTCCTAAGAAAAGTTTACAACTTTTTAAAATAACAATGATATTATGTTTCACACCAAATGATATTATGTTTCACACCAGTGCATTTGTTATTGAATATTTTTAGTTAATAAATAAAAATTTGAAAGCACTTATAGTCGGCGCTGTGAAAGAGATTTGTGTGTTTCGTTATTTGTCCGTGCGAACACGGCAATGTCAGTGACCGCTACCGTTAGTCGGCAATGCATAATAAAAGATCGTGTGACTCAATTTCCTTTGAGAAAATCCAGTAAACCAAAAAAAAATAATATTTGTAATTACCCATAACACCAGATCTCCTCACAGTGCTTTTATCATGTACTAACCAAAGTGTTTCCGAAACTGCGCTGTGCTTGACCAATTTACTATTTTCAAGGCGCTGTGCAGCAAGAACTATGTAATTTTTGAAGCTCTTGAGTGAAAATCGTTCAACACGAAACTGAGAGAACTGAAATATATTTTTTCGTGGGAAAGGATGCTGGGGGAAAAAAAGAAGATACACTTTTACAAAAAAATCGAAGCACCATGAAAGATGTAAATTTTTTTTAATGAATAGAAATATATGTACAGTTCATACACAGATAATCAAATGACAAAAAAAATCATGTCATACAGCCCATCCTGGGCTCACGATTACAGCTTGAATATTCAAATCAGTAGTTGGCCGAGTGAGTGATTTTGGGGTTTATTAGCGCAAGAGCCGATTTCGGCAAAACTGCGCCAAACATTTGTTTTAATATCTGTGGTCTAGACGGAAAGAGGAAGAAAGAATGAATTGAATGACAAGAAAGAGGGTTGAAAATAGAGAAGGATCACTAGGGTACCCCGGGTTCGTGAAGCCCATGTTTACCAAAGACAGTAAACCCCGTGGGAAAAGGAAAAGATCACTAGGGCACCTCGGGATTGTGACACCCGTACTCACCTAGAGAAGGTGAGCCCCCTGAGGGGCAGTAGTTGGTGGAACTGCCCCCGGTGGCGATACATGCTTGTATATGCCTCAGTAAAGAGTGTTAGATATCCCTGATGTCATTTTGTGATACGTTCTGCCAGGAATTCACTAGTTGTTGCTACAGATCTGAGATATTTTGGGTTGCCCGAATCTGACGTCCTATCATGTCCGAGGCATATTCGATTGGTGAAAGTTTTTGTGACCTTGCAGGTCAAAGAAGAGTGTTAACGGCCCAAAGGCAGTCAAGTGATGTGCGAGCTTCATGGTACATGGCATTATCTTGTTGCCAGAGGCGGGGTAAGGCGTGGGCGGTGTGGGCCACTGCCCACGGCCTCGCGATGCATAGGGCCTCGCGCCTCAAAGCCGAAATAAATTAAACGAAAAGTAAGAAAAATCTAAAAGTGCACGCCACAGGGTTTTTATAATTAATAAATCAGAAAATTATCATGTCATCTGTTTTTCGCCATAAGATATCGAAAAATTGATATATCGACTTTTTTTTTTAAAAAAAAGAGATATTCTATTTAACGGTACATGAAAGTATATGCATAAATAATTCATGAAAATATTGTTTTCCCTTTTCTTTTATTAAAAATTTCTTAACTTTGTCGTTTCCGCTCATTGGTTCATATTTAGCCGGGCAACATTAGCTGGAGTTATGCTGCTATCGCGCGTTGAGTCCCCGGTCAGAGACGAGGCATAGCTCAGGACCCCATCATTAGAAAGCCAATTAAGATGCAGACGCAGTCTCGCTTCATGTTTCTGTATCATTATAAATTTTAACAGTATTTGATGTGAGAATAGATAATAGTGCTACTGGGCATTTTTCATAATTTATTAATCATGTCAGGCTTAGGCACTGAGAGAGATAAAAATAAAGGGAGAAAATGGGAATCTGGTTCTGCAAAAAGAAAAAGAAAAGCCGAAAGAGTTGTATCCAACCAGGTTTAAAGTTCAGGTATGATGAAATTTCTCTGTCAGACTGAATCTGGCTATACAGAATCAAATTAATCAGGTCCTTCGACTTCTCAACAACATTTATCCGTATCAGAGTCTCTGTTGAATTTGGAAGTTACTCCAAATGCACCGACTATTGATACCGAACGACGAAAATCGGAAATAGAAATAGGATCAAAAGTTTGCCTATCATAATCTGACGTGATTTCTGTATTCACGTTGAGTAATACAAGTCCCAATCAAGAAGAAGGGATTGAAATTATAGTTCTTCGCCTATGAAAGAGATGTCAGTGACGTAGTGAAACGAGCATTTTCCAGTTTTGATCCCGGGTTGTGTACGTTTCCCATGACAGATAGATGCTCACCGGTCATGATATAGTTCAAAGCGGTCCCACACAGCGGTTAAATAACAGTGATGAATATTATCCTAAAGATGATGAGGATCACCTTTCCAATTTTCATTTCTCAAGAAAACTAAATAATGGTGAAACTCAACGTCGTCGTTGGTTGGTTTATTCAAGTTCTAAAAATAGTTTTCTTTTTTCTACGCAGACTGTTTGACAATTCACAAACTCAAATGGTACTGGAAGGATGCTGTGATTGGAAACACTTAAGCAATATTTTACGCAGACATGAGAATACTTAAGAACATATGGTCTGTATGTCCCAATGGACAACATTAAATCACGGAAAGCATTTGACCGAGAAAACGAAAGGCGAATTTTTGAATCTCAAAAACATTGGTACAATTTGTTTGAGAGAATAATTGATGTAATAAATTTCTTAGCCTATAATAATCTAGCGTTTAGAGATCACACAGAATCTCTCAAAATAGAGGAAGACACTAGGAGTTCTGGAAACTTCATACAGACTTATTTAAATTGATATTTAAATACGATCCTACGTTCCGGGACCACATAAATTGCATTGATATTAAACAACTGCCACACAGCCGCCCATCCGGTATAATGGTTAGCGACGCTGACTGCTGTGCAGTAGGGCCTGGGTTCGAATCCCGGAGAAGGCATGGATGTTTGTAAATGTATAGTGCCTTCGCAGGATGGGGAAACTATAAATAGCCGTCGGACTGCAAGTCCTTTCGTGAGGTTGGTGGAAGGATCCTGACCATCCCATGGTATCCTCTCGAAATTGGGGATGGAAATGGGTCAAATCGTAATGTCACCTGCTTTGGGCCCAAATCTACAGATAACGACAGGCGTCACTTAACCCTTTGCCATGATTTTCGTGGACCTCGATTTGTCCTTTGCCGATCAGGTGGCATTAGTAACAACAACAACTTGCACACCATTATCTAAGCCAGTGCTCCGCAACCTTTTCTCATCTGCGACACACCAAAATTCTTTCTAGAATTCCGCGGCACGCCAAAAGCTAAAGTATATAGGTATTAATTGATACACAAATTTTACAATAAATGTTTGTTTTTATTTGAAAAGTATACATACATAAAACCATAACATATTTATTTCTACGCAATCATATATATATAATAATTATTAATGTGATATCTGCGCTTGTTTCAATGAACACAAAAGTTTTATATTTGGCTCAATATTTGACAACGCAACCGGAAGTTCTTGGTCAAGATCTTTTGAGTATGACCGCTTATCATTTTTAATTAATACAAGAGTTGAAAAACTTTGCTCACATAAATATGTCGTCGAAAATGGAAGTAATGTTAAGATTGCTTTGTAGGAAATGTGAGGATATTCTATTTTAACGTAAATCCAGAAAACATCTAATGGAACTTCGGGGAAGTATAATTTTAAAGTCATGTCATTATTTAAATCTGTAAATTCCTCTCGCATTTGTAGAGGCAGTGGTTCCATAGAATTTATTGCATTGGTTGCAAAAGGATTTCGAATCCAATCGTATTGTTCCGTATTAATGGAATAAAAATGTTGATCAAATTTCTGCTGAAGCATACTTAAATGTTGTTGGGCCAGATCCACAATTTATTGTTTGTTTTCAATTGTAATATGATTGGTCCTTTGGTACATTTCCAAACATCCTTTTTGCAACTCTTTCGGCCAAAGTTCGAGTTTTTTAATAAATCCTTGTAATTTGTCGCAGCACGTCAAAATATTCTCATTTCGATCTTGCATTTTTTTATTAAGTTCATTCAAATGCTCGAATATATCAGCCATGTATGCAAGTTTGGCTATCCAGTAATCATCATCGAGGTGCTGGCATATTTCGAGCATATTCTGTGTTAAAAGAAATTCACGCACCTCGTGAGGAAGCTCAAATAATCTAGCCAAAACTTTGCCTCGGGATAGCCAACGAATTTCTGCATAAAATAATAAGGATTCATATTCGGCTCTCATTTCTGCAAAAAGTAATCCAAAAATTCGTGAATTTATGGCTCTTGATTTAATTAAGTTTATGATTTTAATGCATTCATTCATCGTGTTCAAAAGTTCTTCCGGCAAATTCTTGACCATCAATGCTTCTCGATGTATGCAGCAGTGTGTAAATTGTACCGTCGGATTTTTTTGTTTTACACAAGAGACAAAACCTTTTTTACTACCCGTCATTGCCGCAGCGCCATCCGTGCAAACAGCAATGCAGTTGCTCCATTGAATATTACATATTTTGAAGAAATCATCGGTTACTCGAAAAATTTCTTCACCGGTAGTTCGCTCTGGAACCTCCTTACAAAATAAATAATGTTCTTTAATAAAGTCCTCGTCAACGAAACGTACAATAGCTATCAGCTGTGCTTTATTTTTAATATCAGTTGTTTCATCGATCTGAAGCGCAAATTTTTCAGCCGATAACAGTTTTTTAATCAGTGTTCCTAAAATATCGCTTGACATATCGTGAATACGTCTTTTAACAGTATCAGCAGACAACGAAACTTTATTCACTTCCTTAACTTCATTGGGCCCAAGCATAAGTCTAACAATTTCCATGCATGCTGGTTTAATAAGTGTTTCGCCGACAGTATGTGGCTTCTTCTGGCGTGCAATTAATATTGCAACATGATAGCTAGCTTCTAATGCCTTTTCAGAAACTGTTACGGCCGATTTCATAAATTTCTTCTGTTTTTTATTTTGTTCTAAGCACTTCTTAAAATATTGTTTGTCTTTGTTGGCGCAGCTAGGATGGCTTGAATATAGATGCCGCTTTAATTTAATGGGTACCATTGACTCGTTTGATAGCTGATCGCCGCAAATGATGCACTGTGGTCTTTGTGCCGTTTCGTCACCGCACCACGAGAATCCATATTTAATGTAGTCTTCGTCGTACTTTCTTTTCACTACCTTCTTTAGGTTTTTTGTAACACTTGTGCTGGGTTCTTCATCATCTGTACGTGAAGACGAATCTTTCCGACGTAAAAATTTATCCATATTTAAAGAGGTATAAAACTTAAAAATTTTTATACGAAGAACGTTAACCATACATAATTCAGTAAGATAATTAATAATAATTATCGTTAGTGGTAGGAACGTGTTTATTTAACTTTGTGTTGTAAAATAGTGACAACAATGACATAGGAGTGAACGTGATGTACCACGCGCAAATGCAAATAACGCATGCGCATGTGTCTTCAACGACGCGCATAACGGTCATTTTGCTTTATCTATGATTAATTTGGTGGGCCTTGGTGTTTACACAACACACTATGCAGTTTTCAACTGTTCTCACCAGGTGACCATTGAATAATTATTTAGTTATAATAATTATTCTATAGTATATTTAGAAAAATAGACATTATTATGAAAAAAAAATTGTCATTGTGTGTATTAAATACACGATGAAAAATTGTAAAATATCAAATACAATGTATTTGACCGCGGCACACCTGTATCTGGCTCATGACACACCAGTGTGCCGCGGCACACCGGTTGCGGAGTACTGATCTAAGCCACGATATTCAAAATGAATAGATCACAGTCATGTCAAACACAGTTAACAGGGAAGTGATTGGTGGGAGAAAAGAGGCAAAATATTTTTTACTGGACTGCACTAGAGAATGTATAATAGAATTTAACAAATGTCGGTCATCTTAAGATATTGTAGTACATCAACTGGAAGTATAGAAAAAAACTTGATCTGATTTTTCACTTTCACTGAAACGATTGGAGAATATTTGACCAATACAATACTGGGAGAGCTGGAGATATAGAAAAAATGTCTTAGATATTCAAAACTATCGTGGACAAGGATACGACAATGGTGCAAATATGGTAGTCATAAATAGTGGAGTAAAACTCGAATATTAAAAATTTAAATCCCAGAGCCTTTTTTACACCTTGCGGTTGTCATAGCTTGTAAATCTGTTATTGGTAGACGCAGCTAATTCGTCAGTGGCAACAAAAACATTTTTGGTTTTATTCAGATGATTTTTTTTGTTGCTATATTCAAGCTCTAGCAAACGCTGGAAAATTATCAAAATAAATTAAAACTTACTATTAAGTCTTTATCAGACACAAGGTCGGAATGCAGAATCGCGGTGATGAAGGCCTAGGAGTTATTAACTCGTGTCAATACCATAAGCAAATTAAGGCAATCTGTGCAAGCCCATTTATGCATTACTCTTGAACATTTGCGTACATTTTGTTGCTGGATCAAAGAGTATCGACAAACTGGATTCGGAAAATGCTTTTCTGACGCTCGTAATTTTATTGAGAAAAGCAAATATGATTTTCTAAAAGATTTTAAAAATAAAAGGGTTGTCAAAAAAGTATGTTTGATTATGAATGCGGCGATCTACCTATAGAGTCCATCAAAAGTTGGTATGAAGCAGACTTTTTTAATACCCTGATTAATTCTGTGATAAGCAATATGGATTCAAGATTTTTTCTTTAAATCACTTTGAAAATTTTGGTTTCCTCTATGACTTAAGCAAGTTAAAAAAATATTCCAAAAGAGCAAATACTGAAAAACTCTCAAGATTTACATTCTGCAAGTAGGTGAGATCAGTGACTTCCAACCTTAGAAATTATATAAAGAATTATAAAATATGGTCTCAAATTTATCCAATACCATTACAGACGTGAAATATCTGCTCCAACATGTCATAGAGAATAATTTGAAAAAATATTTCCCAAATATTTACATTGTTTTTCGCGAATTTTGTTAACAATACTTGTAAGTACCACTTCTGCTGAGAGGGGCTTTTTAAAATCAAAACTGATAAAAAAAATTCTGTAAGAAATACAAGGGTTAGGAAAGGCTTTCAGCTTTGGCAGTTTTATCTATTGAAACACATATAGCATCTAAGATAAATTACGAACAAATCATTAAGGATTTCAGCAAAATTAAAAGTAGAAGATTTTTGTTTCCTAAATTTATTATTTATTTTTTTTCGTTATTTTTTAACGTGCCAAAGAAATTAGAGTAAAATTTTAGTTTTTTCTTTATGAATAAAATTTTTATTTTATAAAACCTTTTCTTACGCCGCCAGAGGGCCTCGCGAAATGTATCTTGCCCACATTAAGTTCAGGTCTCACGCCGCCACTGCTTGTTATAAACTGGCCCCCGGATGACGTGCCATGAAGGGTAATACAACTGGCCGCAGGAGGGTATCAACATATTGTTGAGCTATTAAAAATGTACGAAGGATGACTAGAGAGGACCTGCTGTCATATGAGATAGCACCCCACTCCGTCATACCAGGGGTTATGGCTGTATACCTTTGTAAAACAAAGGCCAATTGAGACCACAGGCCCCAGCCTGTCCAGACACGAAAACGATGGTCATCTGCTTCAAGAGTAAAGTGGGATTCCTCGCTGAACACTATGCAATACCGGTTCGATGGTAACCATGATGAATGGCTGCGACCCCACTCCAAAAGATTTCGCCGATGTTGTAAGGTCAAAGGCAGACTTCTTAAAGGCCGCTTTGAGCGTATTCTCGCCTCCACCAAGCCCATGAAATGGTGGAAGGTACCGCGGGGGATATGGAAGATCCTTTAGAACGCTTTAGATAGTAGACAATTATACCATTGGAGCAGTTCCGACCTTACGAACAATCATCCGATATTTCCTCGCTTTTATGCATCTCGGCCTTAAAGAGCCTTCATTTCTTCGATAAGTTCCTCGCAGCAACCATTGCTCTCAGCACCTTTTTCATAGTTGTGTCTGTACGTTGTAGCTGACGACCTCTTGCTCGGTTTGACTAGCCAGCTTCACGCATTCCGAAAGTGCGACCATGTTCGAAATCGTCCAGTTGCCTATAAGGTCTTCGGACACGTCGTGATGGCATCATTCACTTTTTCCTAGGGGATCACAACGGCGAAAACGAAAAAAGATAAATTTTCCCCCTGTGTTACCGGTTTTAAACCTTACGAGTTGCTCAGCAGAAATGCGCTCTATTACCGCAATTCATGTTCATTGGCCTAGAAAATTTGATTATTTGCATGATCGATCAAAAGGTCTTAGCCCACGAAATTCCATCACAATTGGAAAACTCCTTCTTGGTGCTTCGAGCTTTTGCAAAAGATTTTATATATTCGTCAAAATTAAGTTAAAAAGAGAACATTTTTTTTCATTGATATGTCTATATACATTTATTTAATAAAAATCAATGAAACAAAAACATTTTCAAGAAATTTATGAAATTTAATACAAAATTTAGCCAATCCAAGATCTTTGCAGATTTCCGTTTTTAATTCTATTTTTGATCAACAGCCCTAAGCCGCTCCGTTTTTATTACAAGGAAATAGTAGTTTGCTTTCTCCATCAGCCCTTTGCCATTGTGCTCATAATAAAATTCTTGAAACAGAAAAGAAAAAATAACTGCGAACGAAACTTACTGATTTTTACTCACACTACGATGTACCATAACCAAATTTCAAATCCAACCGAAAGATATGTTTTTGTGTGGTGTTTGTAGAGAACGGTGAAAGTAGCTTAAATAAACAAAATAGGCTTATGTCATCAGCTATTCCAAGGGTATTTCAAAGTCAAGTTAGACTTCTTTCTACGAAACATGTATAACCACCTCTCGCGGCTGCCGTTTTTCGTATTTTGTTCATTCCCATAAAGGAAATCTTTTCGTTATAAACGATTTTCGTTTCTCGAAAAGAGAGGGGAGGGGAATGCAGGAAAATGCATAGTAGTTTGTCGAGAAAATTTTATTATTTCGTTTTAACCGATAGCTCTTCTTAAGCATTTTCACGTTAAAAGTATTTTATTGCATATGTTACAACGCAGGCAGGTTAGGATATACAGGTAAGGAATACAGACTTAGAGTTATATTATGTTTTACAAAAATGCATCATTTAAATATATATATTAAAGTAAAAATTGAAGAAAAACACATATATACGTGGGCTGTTTTTTAAGTAAGGTCCGTTTGTTTTTTAAAAAATAACAATATTTTGTTTCAAAAAATCCTTATTTTAGGGTTGTACATACTTTTGCCTATTTTTCAACATAGTTGCCGAGTTATTAATCCACTTGTCATACCTTAGTACTAAATATATATATATATATATATAAGCCGACTGAGTGGCGTGGTTGGTTTGTCACTGGTCTTCTACACCCAAGGTTGCGGGTTCAACCCCGGCCCCCAAGTCGGTGGATTTTCTTGATGCAGAAAATCGACAGCGGCCATGTCATATGATTATACGGCATGTGAAAGATCCTTGGAGTGTCTGTTTAACATGGATGCTCTCGGCAAAATTAAATCCTAGTACAAAGTTCGCGTCGTCAAAAGCTTAGGGGCCTCCCTCTGTGGAGGAAACTGGGCGTCAAAATTGCTTGCTGTAATTGGTATCGCCTATATGGTGCAGCACTAAAAAAAGTGGTAGCAGCTCCTGGGGAATGTACTAGATCTTCAAAGGTTTAAAACACCAATGTGCAGCCCCATTGGAAATATGCATATATATATATATATATAGTAACATAAAATGAAAGAAATATATATATATAAATTTCGCATAGCATACTGAAACATCAGGGATATAATTTGTTACTTTCAATTTGATACATGATTTTTTGTGTTCAGTTGTCAAACAACTTCTTTGACGACTCAAGATATATTTCGTATGAGAAAAGACTTTTCCACATACAGTGGCTCTCAAAAGTGTCCGTACACTTGCAATTTTCTATAAAATTTAATGTTCGACTGACAAAAATTTATATATCGGAATTGGGATTTTTTTGCTTTTTGTAATACCTACAACTTTCTCTTATTGAAATAACTTTGTTAAATTATGCCACGTGAAAAATATTTATTTGTATTCTGTAAAACAATAGCCATTGAACAGCTCAACTAGATTTTACGAATGGGAGTTTGTTCTACCTAGAGGAATAAAATTTAACTACTAAACCGATTGCGTTCAGCAGATTTGTCAAAATTATTCAAGTTTATTAGACAGGCAAAGCCGTTGGAAATGTTAACGAACAATATCAACGTTATGGATTTGATCCTTTTAAAGATAACAGAAAAGCCACTTACCTAATTTACAACCAGTAACAGAAACAATGTTGTATAAGAAATACTTTGCGGGATTTAGCTTGAACACAAAGAGTGCTTATGATTCGGTTTATATAGATGGCATCCTTTACAAATTGGTACTACTGGAAAAATAGCGCTTTCGATGCATGAGTTTTTGTCTTACAGATTGCTGCAACCGATGAAGGGTTGCCATCCATCGAAAAACACATTGCTCAAGGATCACCCTCATGGTGGCTCAAAAGGAATTCCCAGCCGCCCATCCGGTATAGTGGTCAGTGAACCTGAGTGCGGTGCCGTAGGGACTGGGTTCGAATCCCGGAGAAGGCATGGATGTTTGTGCAGTAATCCTTTCTCTCTCTCTCTCTCTCTCTTCTGTCTGTGTTGCATGCTTCCGTGTTATACATTGCGTGGTGCACGGGGTTTATAAATGTTAAAAAAAAGGAATTCACAAGAGGTTAGTAGAAAGAACCATATAGATCCGTCAGAAGGTAAAATGCAAGAACCATTAAATAACATTTCAGCCTTATGTGAAAAACGGAAATTGACCACCTCCCGTAAAAAAAGCAGTTTAATTAACTTTTCAATAGGAAGAAACACTATATCTGGAATACCGATTGCCGAAGTGAAGAATCTTTAGATTCTGGGTGTAATCTTTGAACCAAATGTCACTTGAAGAAATCATATTAATTACCTTCGACAGAAAGGATTTTAAGCCATATATTCTCCTAAAATAGAAACAAGAAATGACCATCTTTTAACTACGAGTATCATAAACCCCACAATTCGCTCTATTTTTGACTATGGAAGCCAATTATTTCACTTTGTTAGCAGTACTAAAAGGTAGAAACTAGAACCGGAATATAATGCTGCTTTACTATTAGCCCCCGATGTCTAATAGAACCGATTGGGTCTCCCAGGAGAAACACTCTGATATATTTATTAAGAGCAGGATCTATGAATAAAAATATTTAAAAGAGTCTTAAATTCCTTTGTCAAAATTTTTAACTAAGCAACTAGCCCTAAAGAACTGATCCCCTAATGCAAGATTATTTTGAGATATGCATGAAATTTTCTATAAATATAGTAAAAAAGGAAATCAGTATTTTTCAAAAAACAATCAACATCCTACAAAATCTCCGCATTTCTAAAGTAGAGATTCGTCAATGGATTCCACCTCCCCCGATCTATGAAAGTCATATAATAAACATCTATACGCATGAAATGCCTTTTCAAAACAAAGATTTTGATTACATCCAAACAAATTTTAATAACAGTATCCTTATGGCAACAGATGGTTTAAGAATTACTTATCAATCAATAGGAATCTTGATTTCTAAGAAAAACGTCCGACAGAATTTCTTACTGAAAGAGATCAGAATTCATGTTTCACTGTTGAAGCTATAGAAATATGGATTGCATTACAAATTTGGGTAACAGAAACAGAAAGTTATGTTATCCTGACTGACAGTTTATCAGTTTTAAAAAGTATCCAAAATATTAATGTAAAATCTAATTCGGTAATTTTAAATTTAAGTTCAACTTTGCAAGAGAGTCTTCAAATAGTTCAATCCATTACATTCATTTGGGTACCGGCACATAAAGGATTAGAGATCAATGAAGAAGTTGATAAATTTGCCAAGACCTCTCTAGATCCTTGGAGTATTATTCCTTGGATTTCAGTGGAAGATCTACATGCATATTTCCAAAAACATCATAAAAATAAAAATGAAGAGGCATGGACAGGAAACAGAAGATATAAAAATTATATTTCACATCTTGAAAAGTGGAATAGACAGGCAGCAAACAATAGAAAGTCAGAGGTTTTGATTAATAAGATGCGAGCAAAAAAAAAAACTACCATTGAACGATATTTATTTTCTTTTTAAACAAACAAATTCTCCATTGCATTCGGAATGTCAAGTGCCAGAAACAAGTGAACATTTCATTTTAACCTGAAACAAATAAATGCACCTGCACAATGAAAAATTTTGAAAAATTTAATCTCTGGAGAATGGGCCTATCCAACAATAGCGAATTGTAAAACAATTGAGCATGTCCAAAAAGTAGAAGAATTCTTAATATCAACCAATAGATTCTAAAAAATCTACCAATAGTTTCTAAAATATCAATCAATAGAATCTAAATTTACTATAATCATCAAATTTTGTCGGAGCATAAGGCGTTAGCCAAGCCTCCAATTATATAGTGCTATCACTGTACTGAACTGAACTGAACATTAAAATGACATAGATGAATAAATGTTTCTTTTTCTACGAAGTTTTGAGTGCCTTATTTCATACTTTAACGATCAAGTTATTGTTAATCTATATTAAAGTAGTATGCTTCATCAGCGTGACAATAGACCCTTTCCGTATGAAACCGGGCGTCACGCATGCTATAATTGCAATTATTTTAATTACTCATCAAAAAATTGCAGAATGAATCCCAGATGGTTTAAATTGCGGGAAGAACCGGAGATATTCTATAAAATACCTAAATAAATGGTAGAATTCAGTAATTTTTTACTTTAGCTGACTTTCGCGTTGTTTTATAAAATACCTAGTTATTCTATGAAATAACGGATTTCACCCTTCAACGACAACAAACATAATTTTATTTGTACATGTTTATAGGTATAAACTATCTATACATGCAAAATTAATAAGACTTTTTTTGTAGTTATTTCCATTAGATTCTTACAATTCTTCCTCTAAAAATTCTCTCTCATCGGAATGTTATACAAATGGTTTACTTTATTGCTGCATTTAGTACAATAATGTTTATAAAATCTTTACGCCTTTCCATATCTGTTTCCATTATCTTGAATTCTAAATAGGCATTGTGATGATTCCTTTTTCTTTAGGAATTTCAAAGAAGGGATCGCGAACTGACTTGAAATGGAGTGTGTTTTTTTCGATCTCTGTCTTGAAATACACAACATCTGAAAACTCTAAGAATAAAAGCCGAATTTCCATTAAAAAAAAGAGCAAAATCACGAATACCTTCGATATTTCGAAATGATATTCAAATGTGAAGAAAGGAATAGAAGTGTCAGATTTGAAAATGGAGGAAATTGATACTTGTCATCAGAGAATTGAATGACATTTTCTTTCTTTTGAATACAACCGAGGGGATTGGATTTGAAAAGAAAATTGCTTGTTTCTCTGAAAAACAGACAATTGTGATCTCGTTAACATGTGTTTTCTTCTCTTTTGTTTTAAATTGTAAATTTTATAAGGAAATTTTTAAAAAACTATTGGTTTCAAAACAAAAGATATAGACTCACAAAGAAAAAATAGAATAAAAAAAATTGAATTAACTGTTTATGGAACATGTTTTTATAATATATAGAATAACCTAACATATTTAATATTTGATTTAAAACAATTGTACATATTTTGGTTTTTAACTTTCAGAAAACAATAGATGTTTGTGCAAACTAGATAAGCATTCTCTATGAAGATTATATGATCACAATATTTTTAAAGCTGTGTTTCTCAACGCAGGTCCCACTGGGAAATACTTAAAAAAGTCCCAGTTTATTTATCTCATATATTATTCATGACTAACTCATCTACAAAGCAATATATCAGCTATGCCTTCTGCACATTCATTGATAAGTTCTTCAGTATTCACTTCAGGAATGTAGGCAGTTAAAATCATTTGGTTAGTTCAGTAATGTGTTACGGTCTTAAGGATTTTTCTATAAATGTTTCCATTTTTAAATTTTTTTCCGTAAGTTAAGTATTTTAGCTTTAATGGCATAATTTGGAATAAATCTTCTAAAAATTATAGTTAGACGAAGGAATATTTTTTATGTGTACTTTTTGGCTGGGGAAGTTTAGAAGTAGGTTCTAGTTTACTGGATAATAGCGTTATCCCTTATTTATTAATGCCAAACCCTAAATATTCTAGCTTCATTTTCCAAATTCACTTTTGTGAAATTTCAGAATTTAATTTGTAAAATATAGTTTTCTTTAATTTTTTGATTGAATGATTTTTAAATAGGTGTTTGGCACAATATATCCCCATAGGACTTGGTGCAAAAAATTCAAACCAATGAAACTACACCATTTACCTTAATGCTTATCCACAATAAAGAGTGCTCATTAACCTGATTGCATTCTTTTACAATGTTTCCGCATTATAACATTTCTTTACTCAATAAACTTTCTTTAAGCATTCATTTACATGGATTACCAAATGTATTATTACTTCACTATGAAAATTTTTAACTTTTGCAATCTTTTTCAGAATCTGATATGTGTGGTCAATGTCTTTCGGAGAATGATAGTTGGTGCTACTTTTAAAATGGACATCAAATGGAAATACCTGTGAAGGTAACTATAAAGATTAATCAAATTAAGTACAATTAAAACCCAGTAAAAGTAAATTTTATTTAAGTATTTACATTAAAATTTGCAAAATGTGAATGAATGTTTGAATGATATCCTAAGGCAAAGAATATCAAAAGAAGTATTCATTCTCAAAACTATACAAGTAGATCCTATGTTGCTGTATTGTTTGATTAAGGATTCCAAATGAGTTTAAATGTTTCTTCAAAAGCCGAATGCTGGCTAAATCAAGTTTTTTTCATCCAGAGTGAAATATGAAATTTAAACAATTATCGTATTCATGAAGTAAGATGACAAAGATTCTCAGAGCATTGAAATAATAAGAGACAAATTGAAGGGGGGGGGGGGTTAACTTTATAAATATTAGGAGTTTTTCTAAAGTCCATGTTTTAAATAAAATTTTTAAAAAGGTAAAAATTTAAATTTTTTAGTTTTTGTATTACCATTTGCTTACTAAAAACATTTAGCATAAAATTAATATATTTCTTTTTTGAGTTACCATATTATACATAATGGACAAATTTTGTTTGAAGTAAGTTTAGCTACTAATTTTTGGAAGACATTTTTTGAATTTTAAAGGTTTATAAAATTTTAAATTATTTATTGGGCCATCTCTCTTTTTCTGCATGCTTATTATGTATCAAAACAAGGTTACCCATTTGAATTATCCTCTGAAGTATTGTTAATCTTTCATGTGATATCTATTTTAAATTTCTTTCCAATTGCTTTTGATAAACTAATATTAATGTTCCCCAAGGATACAATTTAATATCTTCACAAGTGCTAATTTAAATTTTGATTTATTTTTGGTAAAAGCTATCTTACTGCAAACTTATCTCTCAAGCAGTATCCAAAGAAAATACTGAGTACTTTTCCGTTTTGTCAGCGCAAGCAATAAAATCGCCAAAACTGATACAACTCACTCCAAACAGAATATTCCCGCTGATAAACTTTCACCAACTCATTTTCTACACAAGTTGTGGTCTTTTCTCCTTATCAGTAATGTCTTTTCTTGATACATTAAAAATAGATGAAAAACCAATGAAAACTTAAATTTAAAAAAAATTCTTTATGTGTATGTTGTGTGTTGTTGCAAATAAAGCCTGCTTGGTGAGATTTGTGCCAGTGAAATGGAAAAGTACCTATTACTCTGCTAATTCTGTATTAGAATCTGATATTCTGTCGCATTTAGCTCTATGCATAATTTATGTAGTACAATAAAAGTTCCAATTTCAGTATTGCATTAAAAAAATTTTGAATCTCTTATAAAAGCGATATAATTCTAAACCATTAATTAAAAAGAAAGTGTAATGTGACCATTTCTCTTTGCTATGTGTTAAATAAAAATTTTCTGTTTTAAATTAGCAAGATGGCTCTCACTGGAAATGATTATTTAAAGCATCAGTTGCCTATTCATGTCAACCAAAAGCCTCATGTTTGTGTAATATGCAAGAAAGTTTTCGATAAAAGTAGTGATTTAAAAAAACATTTACTTATACATACCAAGGAAAAGAATTATGTTTGTGTAATATGCAACAAAGCTTTCTCCCTAAGAAGTTATTTGAAAAAGCATTTACTTATTCATACCAAGGAAAAGCCTCATGTTTGTCAATTATGCAGCAAAGCTTTTCCTCGTAGTGGTAGTTTAAAAGATCATTTGCGTATTCATACCAAGGAAAAGCCTCATGTTTGTGACATATGCAACAAAGCTTTCACTCATAGTAGTAACTTAAAAGAACATTTACATATTCATAATATGGAAAAATGTCATGTTTGTGAAATATGCAACAAATCGTTCTCACGAAGTAGTACTTTAAAAAAACATTTGCATGTCCATACCAAAGAAAAGCCTCTTGTTGTGTGAAGTATGCAATAAAGTTTTATCTGAAAGAGGCAATTTGATAAAACGTTTACTTATTCATATGAATGAAAAGTCTCATGTTTGTGGTAAATGAAAGAAGGCTTTCTTAGGAAAAGGCTATTTTAAAAATCATGTTTTGTTCCTCCCTAACTAAATTCGTAGTTTTATGATTTGCATTATCTAAATTTTAATGATGTGTGCCTGATAAATTTTAAGTCTTAAATTTGTTAAGTTTCCAAAATGTTTTCTTACATGGACAGTACTTAAATGTATCATTTCTAAATAAGAATAGCAAGTATGTGAAAAAATAAACTGTGTTACCATAGTTTACGGCTTTTTTTAAAGATGTGCTCTTATGGATTTAAACCTAAAAGAAATTTATTGTTTATCGTATCATTTTTATTTAAGTGTTGTATTCTTATGACTTATAATCTTTGTGACATAAATGTATAATTTTTATGTAATAAAAATGAATGAATCTCTGAACTTCTGCTTATGTGGATTTCTTAATTTTAGGAGCATATTTTTAGATTGCTTGATAAATTAAAAATAAGTTTTACAAGCTTTAAAATTAAAATTGTTCAATGCACATTAAATTCAGAAGTATCAGATATCTTAATCAAAATATTTTATTTAACTTTTCGAGAAATTTTGTGGTATTGTTATATCTTATTTGTTTTGAAACTGTAAATATAAAAATAGTATTCTCTTTATTTGTCTTCCTTTGATATAAATGCATTGAAATTTACTCTGCAGATTTAAGTAAAAAAAAAGTTTAAATAGATAATCATGCTGGAACTAGATATTTGTTATAATGAATGTGTAAATAATCCGCTTATTTAGATTCTTCCATAATTTTGAGTATATTTTTGAACTAGTCTTTAAAAGTGTATAGAACATTTAGAATAGGATTATATATTAATAAATGCTGCTTGCATGTTTTTTAAAAAATTTTATTTTATTTGCTTTTGTTTTTAAAATTTGTTTTTCTTGAGGATTTCATTTAGATTAAATTGTTAGTTAATTATATTTTCTTCTGTTTTGAATTCAAATAAGTTTTGTGATACCAAATTATTTGTAAAATGTCTAAAAGTTGAAATAAAAGCAATTTTTTTATTTATCAAAATGTTTGCCAAAATAAAATTCAAAAATAAAAATTTCTTAAAGTGATCGTAGATATGAAACATTTATACCGTCTTTTCTTTTATTATAAAATATACACCATCAAATTAAAAAAAAGTGCAGTACTTCAGATCTATTTAATAAACATAAATATACTTAAGTCAATAACTTCCTCACTGACTCGACAACCCAAGGTGGGCCTTGGCTGTCTCAAAAAGCCTTTTTCAAGCCAGCCTTCCTGCTTGTGTTCTCCAATTCTTAATCGTAAAACTATAGCTTTTTCTAGGCTATCAATCGATCTAAGATTTAGCCTGCCCTTTCTGCGTAAAGGAATTTGTTGGGCATTGAAAGGATTTTTTAATGGTGATCCATTTTGACAACATGACCTGCCCATTCAAATTGTTGTATTTTGATGAAGTTAACAATGTCACATTCTTTATATGATTGATAGGCCTTGAAATTTGATCTTTTTTTTTGCCATTTTCCTGAATTCCTCCAAAAATAAATCTTAAAATCTTCCTTTCGTAGATACTTATCGAGTTCTCATCTGTTCAAGATTTAACCAAGTTTCACTTAAGTCAATAACTATAAATTATTTTAAATTTTCTTCATTCAAAGTGGTTAAGAATTAGTATTTGATATTGAGACATATATTAGGAAAATGCTATTTTTCCAATTGGCATTATTCAGATAGTTCTTTATTTTGTGTGTGAACCATTTAGAAAAAATTTTTCAGATAAAAATATCTCTAACCTGTTATTGATTTCCAGTAGAAATTCTGCCAATGATGCAATGTGCTTAGAAAAATATGTAATCTAACAGGAAAATAATAAAAGTTTTTGCTTAACAAATTATTGAAAACCTCTCATCCTGATATATTTACATGAAATAATTGTTAATTTAGGTATGATAGCCATTGACCTACTATGTAGAAGCTTATGAATTCTAACTTTATATTTTTTAATATTTTACTTAGAACCAAGAACTATTGTATTTAATTTTCCAAATACCTTTGAAGATGACAAAGTAAAATTCCTAAAATAAGGTAAGTAATTCTTCGTCCACTCTCTCATACCGAACTCTGATTATTTACTTCAATAGAAGGAATATTTTTGAAGATTAAAACTTAAAATTTCTTCTAATAATATTATTCATCAAACTCCATGTGGAATTCAGGAAAATGTTAGCTGTAGATTGCCTTTAATAGCCTTACCAATATCCAATGTTTTTTTTTAAAAATGATCTCCTACCTCTATCACTTTAACCTTTTGAGGACGGCTGGCCGATCTAGCAGCCAGAAGGAACAGACCGATCTAGCAGTCACACACTGCTTTCCCCTCTAAACAGCCTTCAAATCAGCATGGGTCCTATTACAGTCCTGAAACATCAATAGCTTTACTGGTTTCTTTTGCATTCAAAAGGGAGGGGAATAGAGTTCCCTCTTTCACCCTTATCTAGATATTCCTCTTTTTCCCCTTATGCTCAGGTTCTCATTAGCAGTGAGCACATAGTTATTTTTGTAAGCGATTTTGTCATCTTGATTACTTAATCATTTCATTTTAAATTATTTTCATTTTAAATTAATTTAATTTCTTTTTTTAATAAATGGCTAATTGTAAAAGGGGATTTACCACTGAAGAGATTCAGAAAGTTTTAGCTGATTTAGAAGACGATTCCAGTTTATGTATTTTTTAAAATTTGTATCATATCCAAGAACAGTTTTATAATTCTTATATAGTTTTAGTGCATCTGAAATGTGTCATTGAATTTTTAAAAAGAATTTGTAAATTTTGTACCTTTCCTTATTTTATGTGTTAAGAAAACTAATGAAATGAATAACAACCTTCTTCTATAAATTTGAGTTTTTGTTATAGAAAATAATTAAATCATTGTTTTTAAAAGTTCCAAAGTTTTTAAAATCGTTGTAGTAAATTACATATTTCCCAAATGTGTTCCTTATGCTTCAATTAGATAATTTTTATTATTATGATTTGTTTACATTCGTATGCATAAAAACTATAAAAAAATCTGTAAAATCATTACAATAATACACCTTTTTAACTTTTCTAATTAATTTTGCTTATAATACATCCCTTTATTACCCTTTTTAATAAATTCTGTAACTTCAATTTTTATTGTATAAAGATTTCTAACCTAGAATAAAATTTATTTTGTTGTTAAAATCTGAAATATTATTGGATTAATATGTTGCACTTAGCAATATTTAATTATTTGGAAATAAATTTTTAATTTCTAATGTGTTTTCCACTTTACTTTATTATGCAAATAATAACTTACATTAGTATTTTTAAGAAATATATGTTACATTAAAATTTTATTTTCAAAGTTTATTTAAAAAAGCACTATAACTTTTATTGGTGATTTTTTTTATGATTTTTACTTTATTTTTTTCATACTAAAGAATATAATTACATATTTTCATAATGCATGTTTTTTTACTAATGCACTAATAGCTATGCATCTGTCAGATTTAAAAATACTTCAGTTCTACATTTTTATTACTTTTCATGCCTGTAAAACTACTTAAAAATATATTTGTAGAGAATATAAAGCAATTTTTGCATTCAGTTTTTGAGGAAAATTCGTGCATAATTACACAATGTATTGCTGTACAGAAACGTATTTTTACTGTTATCCTACGTTACACTTAATATAAAACAATTTTTTTAAATATTATTTATATTGAAACATGAAAAAAACCCTTTTTTAATCGTGTATAAACAACAAAAAAGAAAAGATATTTGCAACAAAAAAGAATTACAGAAATATTTGTTATACATTTTTAAAACTATCCATTTTAGTCCTTCAAATTTATTTATAAAATACAAGAGACCAATTTCAACATTTTTTATTATGACAATTGATGTATAAGAGTTGAGTCTTTGAAACAAATACTAGTAATTCCAATATTTTTTCTTTCAATTTTGTAGGCGACGAATATTGCGAGTTCTTCAGCATTAGAAATATACCCTGATTTATACAAAGCCTTAGAAGCAAGAATGACATTTTTGCTTTTATATTTGCTTATATATTATACTTTAAAAGTTCTACAGTGTTGGATTTCCTGATTTTTTGAAACTTAAAGAAGTTTTTTTTTAAAAAAAAATTATAGTCCGTTTCTTTTATAATAATAATTACGACAGATTTTGCAAAATGTTCTCAAATCGATCTGAAAGTAAATATAATCAGAGTGTAGTCTAACAGAATAGTTATATTGAAATAAAAAATATTTTCGTTATGTCCCCCCCCCCCCACCTATTCGCGAGTCACACTTTTTATGTACGATAGTACAAAGAAAGGAATGTTCAGGTGCACTTTAAGGCTATTGAACATTTGAAACTCTGAATACAGAATCGGCTCTTGTAAATGAGCATGAAAAGCAAGTTTTAAATGCTTTTCTATCGACAAAGAATGCTTCTTCCTCTTGATTTTTGTTGGTACTTTCAGGTTTGGGTCATTATTGATTACCATATGCCTTTTTGGTGTTATAAAATCTAGAAATGCACATCTGCCTTCTTGTTAATCTTCGAGGTTCCTTTCAAGTAGCTGGAAATTATTCTTCCCTGGTTCTTCCGCTTATTGCCGTAATAAAGCTTTATAAAGTGCATTTTTTCCTTTTCTATTTAATTGTTGGACTTAGAATAAATAGAAACTATGCCGACCAACTTAAAAGAAGGCCCCCTTCTACTTTGCAAACATTATCATGAGAATGAAAATAACCATTCGGAGAACGGATATTGTGTTAGATTTTAAGAGATAAGGTAAAAAGGACCCCCCCCCACACACACAATCACTTTGGAGACTGTCCAAACGAAGCGGGGGGGGGGAGCGATATTTGAAGCTGAAGTCTTCCTTCGTTTTGAAGAAGGTCAAAGAAGTAAAGAAAAATGTTGTTATCTGAGAAGTTTGTGCGTTAAGAAGGAATAGTTTTTATAGTTATTTTGAATGTTGATCGAAATAATTGGTTACGTAGGAATGTATTGATTGTATCTTATGCACAAAA
Organism: Trichonephila clavata; assembly: GCA_019973975.1. Taxonomy (NCBI): domain Eukaryota; kingdom Metazoa; phylum Arthropoda; class Arachnida; order Araneae; family Nephilidae; genus Trichonephila; species Trichonephila clavata. The sequence goes on along the minus strand of BMAO01020728.1, from coordinate 142,069 downwards.
ACCAGTTCACTATCGCACAAAATCAGAGCAATAATCTTAGAATTTAAGCGATTTTACGCGATTCTATTGAAATTTTAAATAAAAAGTAAGGATTATCCAAAGGCTAAAAATATAACATTTTTGTACGAAAGGTGAAAAAATATTTGAAGCTCCAGAATGTCGTCATTACTCGCAAACAAAACAATTAAGTACTAATAATAATATATTCCTCTTATATAAACAAGGTTACCAAGATGCACAAAGCTTTTCAAAACTTAAAAATGTTTGTAGTCATAATATTTTGTCTTTGATATCAACTTGTTGGTTGCATTTTACTATCAAGTATTCTAAAAATTCAAAACATTTCCTCTTTTTTACTAATGAAAACATTTTGTTACTGTTGGAAAAAATATAATTTTAAATTTCTTATGTATATTTAAAGAATTTATTTTTAGAAACATGTAGGTAAATTGATAAATTATTAATATTTCCTTTACAAGTAACCTAATGGACAAAGTAATGAGACGGACCTCGTAATTTAAATGACTATCAAGTAACGAGAACAATAGCCGAGCTAGAAGCCCCACTTCTAATTTCCACACCACGGCAAAGTAAGGATTTTCATTTAATGCATATCAACTCTACTACACGATGGAAACCCCTAATTGTGATAATTTTTTAATAAAACCACAAGAAGACCAGAATGTGGCACTATTTAACAAGTGTCAACATTTATAACCTTAGGATTTTCCCTTTTTACAGCATATTGCGAAGCAGCTACCTGCTATTCATCTCATTTATTTTCTACAGTAAATGTTTTATCATAATTTTCAGCATATATAGGAAGAATTAGATCAAAAGAAAATAAAATTTTAATTTTTGAAAATGCTTGTTATATATAAAATAAAATTTAGAACTAGTTCATTAGTATTTCTAATTGTATACAATTATGGATTATGGAACACAATTATACATCAAATTATATTTTTTATGAAGATATACAGAAACAAGATAGGTAAAAATTCATAAATTATTTATTTATTTGTACTAAGAAAAAAAAAACATTAATAAATGATACATAAAGTTTCCAAAAAAGCATAGTTGATTCATTGACAATATGTTATTGTCGTACAGTTGCTGTATATTTATAAGAGCTTTAAACTACTTCATATCGATTTGCGAAAGACTTGAATTTTACATTATAAATAAATGACAGATCAACAATTTTGCTTTTTATTTTTTTTGTATTATTGATTATAATTGTGCATTTTCAAGAATCAATTATTACATCTTATTTCTATTTTGATTATCTAACCAGGTGTGTACCGAAATCCTGCATTAAAGAATGAAATAAATTAAAAGTTGATATCTTTTAATGAATTGATAAAATTAAAATTAATAATGACAAACATTTTTTCTGATAAGCGAATAATGCTTATATTACATATGTGTGGTAATCTCTCAATTAATAATATTAAAGTTGGAAAGCAAACTTAAACTTTTTAGAAAAAAAAATATTCTTTTTTAAAAAAAAAAAAATACATTTCTTGAATTGAAACCATACATAATTACTACATTGGACTCTCCAAGAAAACATGTTTCCCCTAGAAAGGGAGACTCTTTGTATTTAGGGACTTTCTAAGCTACGAATCTCCCCATTGATCAGCAGGAGACCAACAGCTATCTTGCTTCTTTTGTCCTCCGGTGTATTATACTCTCAATCAGGGACGAAAAAGGAGGAAGTAAACATCGCTGAAAGTCTGGTAGGGCCTTTTCCTTACAAAACCCGCCGTCTCCAAAAGGTTAATAGACCTTACGAAAGTGTTTGGGTAACACAAATTAGTCTATACTTTTTCAAACAATTAGAAGTATTCAACATACCATCATCTTTTCCAAAAGTTACTGTTTTAAATCAAGGTTATTTATAATAGTTAGAATATTTACTCTTTTGCAACCTTCAGTGCTGCCTACGAGGGTCATTTCTGTCACATATTTTGGAACCTTTATTTTTGTTTTATTTTTTGTTTAAATTCATATAAATTGTACAATTCTTCGCTGATGATCTTGTGATATTTCTACCAGACTAACTCATAAGTAAGTGGAAATAAGCACATATGAAACAAATATATAAATTTACAATAAAATAAGTTTTAAAATTAAGAATTTCAATAGATAGGAGCAAAGCAATTGTTTTCAGATGTCCAGCAATATAAAGTTATGGGGTACTTGGTGGTAGAAATCATCTTTAAAATTAATAATATTTCCAATGAAATAGTGAATTTACGTATGTTGAGAACTAATCTTGAACAATCAGCTGTTTTAATACCCCATATTGATAGCTTAAAAGATAAAATATATAACACAATGGTCTTCAAACATTTTCTACCCACAGAACCTTTCAGACTATAAAGTATTTTGGGGGAACCTCGTTCCACTCACTAAAACAGTATTAAAGTAGATCAACATGTTTTAGATACTAAATGTATTATGAAAATTATTGTATTTATTATTAAAAAAATTTAATGTAATTTACTTTTGAATACTATTATTTTCTATTCAAGTGTCACCTGCCCAAGCATTATATTTAGTAATTGGGGTATGTGCTTGCATTTTTTTTACACAAAACTGTTGAAATCTAGATCCATTAAAATTTTCTGCTGTCGAAATTCATCTCTATGTTTAATTCTTTTTTTTTCTTCTTTTTTTTTGTCCTTCTCAAGTTGGGAAATGTTTTTCACTTAAATACATTATTTCAAATGGCATTAAAATGTTTTTAGCTGTGCAAGAAATCCTTTGTATTTTACTTGAGAGAATTTGCAACCCAAGTTTAGGAGCTTTTCTTCCTTAAATTTAGATTTTAATGTCAAATCTGTTGATAAATTGGTCTCTCTCTTTCATTATAAGTGGTCCCACCCCCAATAAATGAAAAAAAGGTTCATTTTCCTTTAGAAAAATATTAACCTTGCAAAACATAGTGCTAATGAGGAAAAAACTATTTTATTGAACCTCGGTATAGTAAACAATAGAATATTCATAGTGTAATAGGTAGAACATATAAAAAAATGTTTTAATATTCTTTTATTATATTAAAGTTAAAAAAGTATTTCAAAACAAAGTTGTGTATAAATTAAATTTCATTTTTTGAATGGCTAAAATGAACTTTAGATACTTGTAATTATACTAACTTCATAGCGAACGTAAATCCCTTTTGCATACATGTGTATAAATTTCTTTTTAATTTTTTACTGTAAGTCATGTAACCCTTTGACATGCTTTGTGGAACACAGTTTGAAGATTACTGATATAACATCAAATATAACTTTAATAGACAGTCTCGCAATTTATATTCTCATGTAGACATTTCGCCCCAAAGGGGCTTGCCTTGTGACTGTTCATGACGGTGGCAGAAGGCAGAATGAATCTGAACAATTAAGTCAAATGAACAAAGGTATACTAAAGCATTGATATTAGTATTTCAACCTATTTTTTGTTGTGCCACAAGAGTGCAGGGTCGGTCTCTCACCTTAGAATGTTTCCTAATTAGATTTCATTCAATGCTGTATGAAATTTAATCAATGTCAAAGTTTATTGTCCCACTTTACTGCTCCAGAAACAAAGCTATGGGTGAGTAAGTTTTGCTTTTTAGAAGTGCAAATTGTCAAGTTATTGAAAATAGTCTATTTTACCTTTTCAGCATTTCATCAGGCTGGGTGTAACATAGTTGTCTGTTTTTTTGTTTGTTTGTTTTTTGCGGGGGGAGGTGCATAAAAGATTGCAGGGCTCCTTAAATAAAATTTAATTGAAATTCGTTGTGATTGGTCTCAATACAAAATAAAAGGAACTCCTATGGTGTTAATTATTGCACTTTGATTAAAATATAATAAATGAAATAAAATTGTATCCATTTCACAGGGTAAAAATATTAAACATCTTTATTCTCTGCTCACTCCTTTGTTATCTTACATTTCTACTGGCTAGTTTTACAGTACTAAAGCAACTAGTTAAATCCATCATTGGATTCTTTCATTGCCAGATACAACAGGATAAAAGACTACTAAGGCTTCCTTCACACCAAACGATTCTGAGTCATTCGCCATCAAACTAATGTAATCAACCAGGATTTGGCTTCATAATTTCTTGCTCAAATAAGCCAAGGTTCACTTCCTGCCTTCACACTAGCTGAAACCCGTTCAATCCGTCATCATTCTCCTTCATGCCTGATTCGTCAGGTCAGATTTTTGACAATAATGGAATAGCATTTACATACAATGAATGTTGAATTACTGATAAACAAAGTACGGGAAAAGAATGCAATTTACGATGTTTAAACTATCAAAACAATCTCACGGAAATTTGTACAAAATTATATGTATTATTTTACATAATTGGAGCAAATATTTTTTATATTTTGATGTTTTTTCAGCAGCATATGAAAAATTTCAAATTACAGTTTTAAGACTTCAAAGCTAAAACAGCTTTAAATATATTTCCAATTTAATTATTTTTAAGCATTTATTTGTACTGTGAAACTAAGCTTATTTTATTCCTTGCATATTTTCATATTTTTTTTGCTGTAAACACGTATTACAATATGAAAAATATTACAATTATTATAAGATTTGAAGTAAAAAAGCATTGTATGTTTTAAGTATTATTTTATGTATTTTTTATTGTAAAATAAAAATGAATGTTCTGAAGCACAAAACCATTTTTAAAACTTAATGTGAATCAATAAGTATGTGCAGTCGACTCTTGCTAATTCAAAGTATATGCTCAGCTCCTACAATAAGCTCTTGATATTTCAAACTAAAACAATATGCTTTGGTACACTCAATATTTTGAAGTAAAATTTGTGGTCGGCCAGAATACAACAGGCGGTAATTCAAAGAGATCTAATAAAACTCTCGACAATTCAAACACTCACTATCATGTAGAGTCCTGTAGCAAACAGGCTGGCGCTTACATGTTTTGTGTTGTATTGTCTCTGCTTGTCTCCCCTGTAACATAGCCCCTTTGATTATCATTGGAGTTGACTCCGATAATTCTGACAGAAACTGAAGTGTCACTAAACAAATTACGTAACTTTTTACTTCCAAATCAAGTTGACACGGATGTTTTTCAAGCTTCATTTATTCTAGAAAAATCTATGGACAAAGTTAGATTGAATGCCATGAAACAAAAAAGAATAACAGATTTTTTTTTTGTCAAAAAAATTAAGTACAGTATGTATTCTTTTAATAGTTGTTTTTAATACATACATAATGTTTAAAATATATGAAAATTTAATACTTTTAATACAGGACTTTTAACTTCTGAATATTTATACTGCATAATATGCACTTTTTAAAAGTACTTTAAAATAATTTTATACATGTGTACAATTGTTGTTTTATTACATAGTGTCAGTTCATGGCATACAAAGCACTATTTGTGTAATTAAGAGAGTAGAGTGTGTTATTGTGTCTGTAGTATTGTATGTATAAACTGTGTCTGCGCAATCCCAATTGCGCTGCCTGAACTGCACATGCCCTGCAATTACGATGTAAATGTAAAAGAAGTTATGAGTAATTAATAAACGCTAGTCCACAAGAAAACTGTGTCATGAACAATATGTGTTAGAGACTCTTGAGTCCATTTAAGTGTTAGAGCTATCGACACATAGTTTCAAATTTAAATGTTAGAAAAAATTTCTCTTTGTGTATTTTGGGAGTTTTTCCCTACCCTCTTGATAATTTGAAGTTTTTCATTGGTCCCTTCAACTTCAAATTATCGAGTGTCCACTGTATATATACAGATAATTTAAAAAACTACATTATTGAACAAAATTCTTTAATTTATTCACATTTTTTAGGAATATTAAAAATTCTTTTATCTAATAAAAAGACTAAATTTTCAGTTACCCCCCCCCCCCCCCAAAAAATGGTACCATTTTATTAAAACTAGAAAAGTATGAAAAAATTGAAAGCAATTGTATAATACGTTATTATAAAACAAAAAGAAATAACACTTCTTTGTTTGAATAAAAATTAGACATAACACAAATAATTTGCAAGAATCCTTTATGAAAATTTATATTTGGTTTTGCCAAGTTAAAAACCCTTCGGGGGCCAAAAAATAATGTTTCAGTATGTTTCTTACATGCATTGCCTCATTTTTTCCCCTTCTATGAGAGTTAAAAGGGAATGATTGGCTAGTTTCTCCCTGCCATGGGAACAATTTTTGTTCTAAAATTGAATCCCTCTGGCTTCGCTGTTTTTTTTACAAAATTGTGCAATGCACAAATACATTTTAAAGTTATCTGTTTGGGGTATATCTGTATTTATGCAGGATTGCAAAATTTCAAATTTTTTGGTCAAAACCCCAAAGGCACACTCGACTGACTTTTGAGCGTGAGAGAACCTAAAATTTAAATTCCTCTTGCCAAAATCTAAATTTCTTCTGGGAAACGGTCGTATTAAATTCTTTTGAAGATGAAATGCTTCATCACCTACTACATACATTTCTGTTCTGTATGCAGAACCATGCAATGAAAATTCCCCTATCAGTATATTCAATGGCTGTGCATTATATGCTTTTCCCATTTCAGATTGGGTGAATATGGAATTATTGTTTTCCTTCCCATAAGCACCCACTTCTATCATGGTGAAGCATGCATCAGCAGCAAGCAACACAATCTATTGGAAATCCTTGTAATTATAAAAAAAAAAAGAGATACAGCATTGGGTGGACAATGTATGTGACAGTGTTTCCCATCTATGCTGCTGATACAGTTCGGCATGTTCCATTTGTCATTGTAGTCCTAGGCTATTTTTGACCATTCATCTGGACTAGGAACTGCCATATAGCGAAGTTGTAGATCATTCCATAATGCTTGGGTTGTTTCTCTGACTATTTCATGGATAGTCGACAGTCCCACACAATAGTAAAAAGTTAAAGATATGATTGAATGGCCTGTGAAGAGAGGTACCTTTAAATAAATGGAAAACATGTATGAATAACAAATAGTATATATAATCAGTCTATAAAGATTTTTTTTATTGTTACATTTGTTAATGATCAAAGGAACTAAGAGTTTAATCTTTTTTTTTTACTAACATGACATTTTTTTAATTATACATTTTCTCTTTGCAGGAGAGCAACTGAAGGAAAAGTGACATCAGTTGTGATCGAATTACATAAGGGCAAAGAGGAGCGAAAAAAATAAACCCTCTGGATCTGGGGCAAAGCTGAAATCAACATGGCCATATTGTGAAATGATGTCATTTCTAGATCTGGGCTAGAAGTACTTCTAGCAATGTTGCACCTGAGCAACAACAAGTCTTGTTTTATGCAGATCATGCTGGAAACATGCATGAGATGACGGCAGAAAACTTGATGTCAGAAGAAATTACTCCTGAAATTCCATGGAGTCTGGATGCTTCTAATAATATTGAAAAGGAGTTGGAAACTCCCAAGAGAAGCTTTAAATGAAAAAAGCGAACCCCTGAAAAGGCTCCTGATGACATTGATAGGGAATATTTGGAGGAATTTTTAAAAATAAATTCATCGAGTGTCAATGAAACTAATCCAGATAAAATGTTCTTGCTAAGTATGCTGCCATATTTGAAAACATTAACTCCTACAAAAAATTTAGATTTTAAATTTAAAATGTTTAAATTGTTAAAAGAAAAAGCTGACTTGAATAAATAGTGTTTTGATTTTTGTTTTATATTTTATTAGTGATTATAGCATAAAGTTTCTATATATTATTTTATTCAGTTTGAAAGCTTTGTTCTTCACTTAATAATACTTTCATGTGAAATGAGGGGAGGGGAGGTATAATTTTCTGAAGGATTTTTTGAAACAGCTTCTGAGATCAATTCCATTAGAATTTGTTTAATTTTGGAAGAGAAAAAAATTAAATATTTATGAGAAAGCAAAAATACAATAACACCAATATTATTGATAACTTAATTTTTTAAAAAGTTTTCGATTCCAAATATTGTTATATATTGATTAAAACAAAAATAAAAAAGTAATTGACAAACATGTAAGAAGTAAAATTTTTAATTAATGCATTAAAATACCAGAGTAAAACTATTTTTTTTAAAAATCGTTATATGCTACAATTAATGGAAAATACCTTTTTAAAGCATTAGATATATTGTTTTTAAAAGTAATTTTATTTTCTTATAATTAAAATACATATTTATAAATTCTTGCTTTTGTCAGATTATAATTACACTTGATACTAACAGGGGAAATATAAAAGACAAAACCATGCTTATGTTTGTTTCATATATTTCATTTTGAAAATAAATTAATAAGAATAGAGTTGTGAAATTAATAGCTTGATATCTTAGAACATTGAACTTCCACTGAAATAAACAAAAGTATTTAGTCATTAAAAAAGATAATTAAAAAAAATACTACTAAAATTATAATTAAAAAAAAAACAGTTGTGTGCTACTGTTAAATGGAAACGCCTTTTTAAAACATATATGGGTTTTTTTAAGTAATTGTATTTTCATATAATTACAACACATATATTTTTAATTTGTTACTTTTGTCAGACTTTAATTACACTTGATACTAACAGGGAAAATGTATAAAATGAAACCATGCTTATATTCTTTGTTTCATATATTTCATTTCGAATATAAATGAATAAGAATACAGTTGTGAAATTAAAATAGGAGCATTAAACACCTGATATAAACTAAAGTAATTAGTCATTAGAAAGGTAATTAAGAGAAGATTACTAAAAAATTTATATTTACCTGCTACAAATTGAAAGTCTTTCTTCTGGTGTCATAGACTTTCTATTATTTGTGTCCCGTTTCGATATTTCTAGTCCCTCCAGATCCAACAGAATAGAAAACAGTTCCTCACTCATTCTGAAAAAACTGTAGAATTTCCTTTTTTCTTTCCTAAGGTCTGGATGTAGATGATGAAAAATACCAAATTCTGGTATTTTTCTTTTGATCTCGTGGATCCATAACCTATTTTTCTTTTGCTTGCGCTGTTGCCTTCTGCGAAAAATTACAGCATTTATCAAAACAACATCCATGTTCGACAGCAACTGATAGAATGATTGACCCGTATAAACGGTGTGAAGGCGAATCTTGGTTCATTCAGAATCGCTATGAATTGGAGTGATGGCGATAAACTCGGGATCGTTTGGTTTGTGAAGGGAACCTAATCTAAACTTAAAAATATAGACATGAATTATTTCTTTGATAAATAAAACTAAATACACTACCAATGACGTTCTCGCTGAAGGAAAAATAACACACCCCTGCTCATCTGCCTTCCTTCATCCATCAACACCTGTTACTATACTCCGTTTTGTAATATTAAATCTTGTATCAGAACTGTTGATGCTTTTTGATCTGGTATTGACATAGCTTCTGGTCACTTTGTGAAACAAGAACAAATATATATCAACTGCCACTTTCAATCACACTTAATGGTCCTATCAGAGGCGGCGTAATGTGTGGGCCACGGCCTCGCACCTCAAAGCCGAAAAAAATAAAACGAAAAGTGAAGAAAATCCAAAAGTGCGTGCCACAGAGTATTTGTAATTAATAAATTAGAAAACTTTCAACTTTATCTGTTTTTTGCTATAAGATATCAAAAAATTGATACATCTCGACTTTTTTTTAATAAAAGAGATTCTATTTATCAGTGTATGAAAGCATATGAATAAATAATTGGTGAAAATATTGTTTTCCATTTTCTTTCATTAAAATTTTCTCAACTTTGTCGTTTCCGCTCATTCGTTCATATTTAGTCTGGCAACATTAGCTGGAGTTAAGCTGCTATCGCGGGGAGTCCCCGGTCAGAGACAGGGCATAGCTCGGGACTTCCCATCATTAGAAAGCCAATTAAAGTATTGCATGCAGAAACAATCTCACTTCATGTTTCTATATCATATTAAAAAATTTTAAAGTATTTGATGTGATAATAAATAATAGTGGTATTGGGCATTTTTCATAATTTATCAATCATGTCAGGCTTAAGCACTACGAGATACAGAGAGAAAATGGGAATCTAGTGCAGCAAAAAGAAAAGCGGAAAGAGTTGTATCCAATCAGGTTTAAAGTTCAAGTAAGAGGAAATTTCTCGGTCAGACAATATGGCGGTACAGAATCAAATTAATCGGTTCCTTCGAATTCTCAACAACATTTATTAGTCTCCGTTGAATTTGGAAGTTACTCCAGTGCATCGACTATTGATACCGAACGATGAAAATCGGAAATAGAAATAGGATCAAAAGCATGCCAATCATAATCTGACGCTGAGATTTCTGTGTTCACGGTGAGCAACATAAGTCAAATCAAGAAGAGATTGAGGTTTGTTCTTCACCTGTGAACTCCAGATGCCAGTGACGTAGTGAAACTAGCATTTTCCAGTTTTGTCCCGATCATGATATAGTTCAAAGTGGTCCCAAACACAGTAGTTAAATAATAGTGATGAAAATTATCCTAAAGATAATGATCATAGACATTTTTCATTTCTCAAGAAAACTAAATAAAGGTGAAACTACGTCGTCGCTGGTTGGTTTATTTAATCTCTAAAAATAAAGTTTTTAGTTTTCCATGCAGACTATTTGGCAGTTCACAAACTCAAATGGTACAGGAAGGGTGCTGTAATTGGAAATACTTAAGAAGTATTTTGCACAACATGAGAATACTAAATAACATATGGCCTATATGTTCCAATGGATAATATTAGAGAAGGGATTAAAGCACGAGAAAACGAAAGGCGAATTCTCTTGAATTTCAAAAACGTTGGTACAATTTGTTTGAGAGAGATTAATTGATATAAATTTCTTAGCCTATCATAATCTGGCGTTTAGAGAGAGAGAGAGAGGTCACAGAGAATCTCTCAAAACTAATGAAGACACAAAGAATTCTAGAAACTTTTCATAGACTTATTTAAATTGATATCTAAATATGATCCTACGTTATGGGAACACATAAATCACATTCGTAATAAACAACTTGCATACCGTTATCTAAAACACGATATTCAAAATGAATTGATCACAATCATGTCAAACACAGTTACCAGTGAAGTGATTAGTAGGATAAAAGAGGCAAAATATTATTCTGTATTACTCGATTGCAATAGAGACTAAAAGAATTGAACAAATGTCGGTCATCTTAAGATATTGTAGCACATCAACTGTCACTGAAATGACTTGGAGAATAATTGACCAATGCAATTCTGGGAGAGCTAGAAGAAAAATAGCTCAGATATTCAGAACTGTCGTGGACAAGGATACGGCAAGATGCAAATATGGTAAGCATAAAAGAGGAGAGCAGAGTTAAAACTCGAATATTAAATATAAACCCCAGGGCATTTTTCACACCTTGCGGTTGTCATAGCTGGAATCTGTAATTGGTAGACGCAGCTAATTCGTCAGTGGCACAAAAAAAAACATTTTTTGGTTTTATTCCGAATATTTCTTTTGTTGCTATTTTCATGTTCCAGAAAACGCTGGAAAATTATCAGAGATAAATTAAAGTTTACTATTAAACCTTTATCAGACACAAGGTGGAAAAGCAGAATCGAGGCGGTGAAGTTCGCATTATTACAATTTGATAATGTTGTTGAATGCAGAGAAAACTTAAAAAACCAAATGAAACAATCCGATACACTCAGGGATTCCGTTTTAAAGGAAATGTTCAGTTTTTGAATGTATCGTATCATTACATGAATGGTATAAGTTATTAACGCGTGTCAATACCAAAAGCAATCCAATGGCAATCTGTACAACCCCATTTATGCATTACTGTTGAATATTTGCTTACATTTTGTAGCTGAATCAAAGAGTATCTCAAACTGGATTCGGAAAATGTCTGACGCTCGTAAGTTTATTGAGAAAAGCAGCTATGATTTGCCAAAAGATTTCAAAAATAAAAGGGTAGTCGAAAATAATGTTTGATTATGAAGGCAGTGAGCAACCTATAGAGTCTGTCAAAAACCGGTATAAAATATGATTGATTCTGTGATAAGCAATATGAATTCAAGATTTATGTCTTTAAATCAACATTTTGAAAATTTTGGTTTTCTCTATGACTTAAACAAGTTAAAAAATATTTCAAAAGTGCAAATATGGAAAAACTATCAACAGAAGCGGCTCTAGGGCCGGACCCATGTCCGGGGCGGCATTTTACTGAATTTGAAAAAATATTTTTCTTTTGTTGCGAAAAAATTATTATGGAAATATAATCTAGTGATTTTAGACTATTAATATTTATAAAAATTAAGTGTGTTATACATAAAATCCCAAGTGAATAATGATTTTAAGCAAAAGGATTATTGAGTTAAAAGAAAACTAGGTTATCCTAGAGTGTGTCAATGAAATTATTTTCTATATATGTATCCATAATTATACAAGGGGTGATCAAATGAAAAGGTACGAAACGACATAAAAATGAAACAGTTAAATATTTGCATATTCCGCCAAGGGAGAATGTAGCGAGACATCTCGGGATGCCATTGGAGACTCTGACTGGGATCGGATCATGCGCGGGTGCCCGCATGCGCAGGAGAGAGCAAAGGCTCTTATAAAAAGCGGCGTCCAAATGATGCGAGCACAGAATTACTCGAGCACAGAAAAAGCATTAACTCCGATGTGTACTGTGAGACACTCCGACGCCTACGCAGGTCCATCAAGAACAAAAGACCGGGGCTGCTCACGGAGGGTGTGGCTCTGCTCCATGATAACGCGCGTACACACGTCTCCCAGAGTCACACAAATGGAACTGGACAAGTTCCAATGGGAGACGTTGGACCATCCGTCCTACAGTCCGGACATGTCACCCTGCGATTTCCATGTGTTTGGTCCACTGAAGAAACACCTGAAAGGAAAGCACTTCAACTCGGACGCTATGAAGGACTGGGTCTCGTCACAGCCACAGGAATTCTGGGAACAAGGAATCCTGCGGCTTGTTCATCAGTGGGATCGTTGTGCTCAGGCCTATGGTGTATATTTTGAATAAAGTCTATATTTGTACCCACCGTGTCGTTTCGTACCTTTTCATTTGCTCACCCCTTGTAGTTAAGAGTATATGGATTGTAAAATTTTATTTTTGGATTAAGTCAAAATAATATTGTTGACGAGAAATTTTGTTCGTAGGAGAACTTCCACTTCCGGAACGAGACACTGTACAACCTTCATTGCGGTTTGCAGAATTAAAAAAAAAATTGTATCTCATTTGTCTTGTTAATGGAAAATTTTGATATTTTTTTGAAAACTGTAGAATGTCCGAGGAAGTACGTAAAAAGCTATTTGGTACCCAGTGCTAAGAAAAGAGACTAGAAAAACTAGACCATATTAAAAAAAAGGCTGGAAGTTTACTGAATTACTTACAAGGCACAAGAAATAAATTATAGTTTAATAAAAAAGTAAGAAACACGCTTTTATAGTGAATCGAATAAAAAGTTAAAAAAAGAATTTTTAATATAAGTATAAAATGATTAACGAGAAAATTAATTGGGGTAAAAGCGGGGAAGACTCTATATTAATTGTTGTAATTTCTTACTAGTTCTATTTTGAAATGGTGAGTTAGTGTAAAAATATAACTAAAAGCACCCCACGTTTTTACCCCAATGACATCAATTTTCTCGTTAGTCATTTTATTCTTATATTAAGAATTATTTTTTTTTTACTTTTCAGTTCGTTCATTATAAAAGCGTGTTTTTTAGTTTTTTTTTAAAACTTATTAATATTTTTCATTTTTTAGTTCGATCTACAATAAAAGTGCGTTTTTTTAAGTTTTCAAACTATCATTTACTCATTGTTGAATTTATCCTTGAGTTTGATATTTGGAGCCGGAATTACGTAGCTGCTGGAATTAGTTTTGCTCTTCAGTGGATATTAATGAATGGATCTGAAGGGTATTTATTCTCTCCGTTTACGAGGCCTCGGATGTGAGTCCCGTATCGTTATATTTCATAGATCCCGTCTTTATAGATACAGATCAAACTAATAAAAGTGTGTTAAGAAGAAATATTTAGTGTCAATCGTATTATCACATTTTAAACGTATTGCTATAATGTTAATTCGTATCATCACTTCTAAGCGTATTGCTTTATAAAAATAAAAAAAATATTTAGCAGTTAGAGCATAAACTGTTTCTTTTTATTACATGCACAAGTCTTTTTTTTTGTTTCCATTTTTAGAAAAACTAGACAATTGTTTATATTATGGTAAGAAATCGCTAACGCACACCCACCCTTCCCCTTCTCACATAAAGAGAGAGAACACTTCGTTCACGAACACTTATTAACCAAAGTGTATTCGTTTTTAGGGTTGCACCTTAATCTTTTAGTCACTAAATCTGGAATTTGTCACCAAATCTGAAAGTCGTTATTCCTAATCAGGACAGTGGAACAAAATTATGAAATTATTGCATTGTCAACGGTCTTTGACCAGTGTGCAAAATTTCGAATTAATCGGACCCTTTAAAGTGGGTAAAAATTGAGTTCTAAAATTCCGTTACATACAATTGAAATTTATAAAAGCGTGTTAAAAAAAGCTAAAAAGATGTACTGGGATACACTCTCTAACAATGTTTCTAACCCGAGTACCATTTATAACATCCTGAAAATTTTTTATGAAGAATAATACTGAATCAAAATTGAATTTTCTTTAAGTTCACAATAGATTTATTTATCATCCTCAGATTCAAGCAACGCTTTTTACAGAGTATTTTGGCATCCAATAATTCTAACCATGAGCCAATTCCCTTGGATTCATTTTCCCCAAGACAATAACTTAATCACTAAGCCGTTTCACATATCTGAATTGAATAGGGCTATATGAAATCTGCTTGGCCCACAATTCCAGGTGCAGACTAGATCCCGGCTACATTCCTGAAAATATTGAACCAAAGTAAACGTACGATTATTTTAAATTTTATTCAAGAGTTATTCCATAATTCAATTGTCCTTCAGTTGGAGAAGCATGCGATAATCCTTTCAATTCCCAAAGCATACAAAGACAAGACCAAAATCTCTTCTTATCTACCTATAGCTTTAACAACAGTTTTCTCTAAGACATTCGAAAGAATTTTAGCCAATTGAACTGCCCTTCTTGATAAAAGAACAAAAACTTCATCAACAACATTATGTATTTGTTCCTTTTAAAGATAGCTGAACAGCAACTTACCTAATTTATAAGCATTGTTGGGTAAGAAATACTTTATGGGTCTTTGCATGGACATAAAGAGTCCTTATGATGAAATTTTTATGGATGGCCTCCTTTACAAATTAGTACTACTTGGAAAATAGCGCTTTAGACGCATGAACTTTTGTCTTACAGATCGCTGGAAATCCGATGTAGAAGCAGGGACGTCTTAAGACCTCTAGAGGCCCTGGGTCGCTCCCAAAAAGTAGGCCCCACCTATGATCCTTAAAAGTAGATAGTACATCGCACACGTTGTCAAATACTCGCACAAACAACAACCAGAAACAAATGTGCATGAATTACAATTTCACAAACCTTCTTGACCGGCTGCCACCTTTTGACTGAATGAATGATAATGGTGTATGGTGGTAGGCCTAGGACTGTAAATGGATGACGATCATCACACGTAGCCAGTTGACATGTCGTCCGAAATTCCCAGTTTTCAGAGAATACAACCGGGAATAACATTTCGCCGTTGAAATTATTCGAATCATGATCTTATTAAGACTGAGTCGAGGCCCCCATTATGGCTGAGACCCTAGGCCCGGGCCCATTTGGCCCATGCCTTAAGACGTTCCTGTGGAGGGGTTGATTTCAACCGAAAAAACATTGTTTAACCAGAGGCGGATTAAGCGGGTGGCGGACCTGGCGGCCACCTTGAATTCCCAACCTTGATGGATTCCACTTATAAGTTCAACGTGCAAAAAAAAAAAAAAAAAAAAAAAGATCCTGAACCGATATTGCAACCCCGATATTTCCTCGTTTTTGAGTCGTGTAGCACAGCCCTAGCCATCTTTTTCTTGTATATCTGTATTGTTGCAATCTGTACAAACTTTTCACATGCAATTTTTTTTTTTTTTGCCCAAATTTTATTTCAAGCAAAGAAATGCAAAGGAAGCAAGAAAGCAAATCAAACAAGTTCGTTTTCAGTTTTCAGGCGTGCTTGACTACTCTCGGGTACATTTTACAATGATCGAAAAAAAAATCCGAACACCAAGTAAAAAATATTGTCGACTAATAAAACTTCGGCAATACAAATCGGTAATAGGCTACCTATACAAATGTATAGGTAGCATATTAAATTGATTAAAGCTTCAAGATCACAGGTTCATGCAAGCCAGAGTAAAGCCATTTCAATTGTGAAATAACGATACATTAAAAACTGGTATAACCGCCACAATTTTAAATGCAAGCATGCTAACGTGCATGCCTCGTGTCGTACTGGTACCGGATATTCGTATGTGGAACAGAATTGCATGCTTGTTGTTCTTGGTCGGTCATTATAAGGTTGTTTAATTCTGGTTGTGGATGAAGCTGACATTGCGTTCAATGATGTACCATTCCTGCTTGATTGGAAAAAGATCTGGTGATCTAGCAGGCCAACTCAACACGTCGTCACTTTATAGAGCCTGTTGGATTACAACAGGGATGAGGGAGCACGAAATCCTGTTGAAAAACACCCCTTGAATGATGTTTATAAATCGCAGTGCAACAATTTGTATCGCCAGACTGGCGTACTTGTTTGCAGTCAGGGTGTGTGAATTAACCTCGAGAGTGCTCCATCAATCAAAGAAAATTGCACACTCCCGACTATAACTGTTGGTGAAAGCCCAGTGTATTAAAAAGAAAGTTGCACAAAAATTAAAGGAAATCTACAAAGACGATATTGAATCATTTAATTTTGACTATTTGAATTGTGGATCAAGAAAAGAAAAGAAAGATATAATGAATACCACCACTAGAAATTTATCGGCATGCAAGAGAAATCCTAATGTAGAAATACTTTTGAAAATATTTTAACTATGCCGTTATCGAATGCATCAGGCGAAAGATCTTTTTCAGTTTTAAAACGTGTTAAAATAATTTAAGAAATACCATGAGAGAAAAGACTAATTGAACAACATGGCCATATTATATACAGAAGAATATGTTTTGAACAAAATAGATATGGCAAAAGTAATTGATAAATTTGCCAAAAAGAGAAATGAATTTGTATAGAGTAACTGTAAGCTCTTTAGTAAGGTTTTATTTTTTTATATACAGTTAAGATTTTCTTTAACCGTTGAGTTTTATTATTAGCAATACATTTTATTTTGAGAATTTAAAGTAAGCGGCTCTTTTCACTATTTTAATTTTTTGACTCTTGAGTCCCATGGGCCTCAAACCTTTTACCGCCAGTGGCCTCCAACTACCTTAATCCGCCTCTGTATTTAACCCTCTCGGTGCGCATTCTGCTTTTGCCATGGACAACGTAGATGTAGCAAAATGTGTGTGTGTGTGTGTGTGTGCGCAACCCTCGATTTCCGCGGGTACGCATTTTTCGACTATTTATCTGTGCAACTCGTGATGCTCCTGTTTTGTTTTTATGTTCATATTTGAATTATCCAATACTCTATATTTTAAAATATAAACTCTTACAAATTATTTTTATATATTTTAACTCTAAAATGTAGACTTAAGGCGATATGTGTGTGGTACCATCTTCACAATTTTTGATGTGTAGCATCTTTACTCTCGGTTGCTGGATATTTGTTGGAGTGATTTTGTGAAAAGGGACGGAAATGCGTAACAGGAAGTCAGGGAAGCACACGCTGTTCATTTGACCAATCAGCGCGCTTGGTGGTGTCTCTTCGGTACCCTCGTCTCGGGGTCCAACTCTAGTAGCAATTAAGCCTCCAGCTTTTCGCACATACCAGCAAGTCTTATTAGACTTCATCCAGAATAAACTTGTGATTCTTAGGCTCAATTGTCAAAGTCTCAGGGCTCGTTGTGTGTGAAATCTGAGGATATATTTATATATGTGTAAATTATATATAATAATAATTATATTTCCTGTTAAGCGTCTGACAAAGTTCATCTTTCTTAAAAAAAATACGAGTAAGTAATATGGAATTATTTGAATAAATATTTTAGTGCGAATCATTTTCATACTTTGAGGTTAATTCCTGTCGCTGTCAATATAAAATTTTCAATTTTGATTAAAAAAGATTTCTCGACTAAAAAAAACTAACTAATTAAGTAAACGGGTATTTTTGATTTTCTCTAATATTTCTAATTTTTAAACATGCGCTTAATGGTGTCTCTTCGCTACCCTCGTATTGAGGTCCAACTTTAGTAGCAATCAATCCGCCAGCTTTTTGTTTTATATTGTTAAATTTAGCATTTGAAAAGATTGAAATTCAAAAACTCGGTTTCGTTTACTTGACTCGAAATCATCTTCGCAGACACCAGCAAGTCTTATTAGACTTCATCCAGAATAAACTTGCTATTTTTACGCTCAATAGTCAAAGTGTCAGGGCTCGTTGTATATGAAATCTGAAGTTATATTTATATGTGTAAACCATATTAATAACTGTATTTACTGTTAAGCGTCTGACAAAGATCATCATTCTTAAAAAAATACGAGTAAGTAATATATGGACATCATTGATCGTCAAACAAGTGGACTGGGTATTGTTAGTCAATATATTGGGACATTTGTGCGACAGAATGCTTATTTGAAAATGGATAAACAGTCATCTCGGTGGTCGCATACATTTCTCTGAATCAAACAGTTAAAAAAAATTAAAGATTTAATGCATTTTGTACTTTTACCGTATACCGAAGGTGGTTCTGCTCTTCTTTTTTTTTTAAAGAAAAAACTATCACTCGCTTTCCATGATTTTGAATGGTGATTTTAACGTTAACTTCAGTTTGCCAGAAGCTGAGCCACTCATAGCTTTTCTGAAAGATGAACTCAAGCTCGACATGAACACAAATCGAAATGTTTCAACAACTAACAGTGGTACTGTTATTGACGCTGTTTTTCAACGATTTTTAAAATACTTTGAAATCACAAGTATATGTGTCATATTTTAGTTTTCATAAATCTATTGTCTCCGCTCTTCCCCAAATTGAACAAGAATAAATATTTTTGATAAAAAATTGCATTGTGAGTGAGAGAGTGAATATTAACGTCGCATTGCTTAGCAACACAAGGGCTTTTGGCGAAGGTCCGCGTAATTTTAAACCATGGTCAAGTGACGCGGACGACACCTGAGCTGGCACCCCCCTTTCCTAACTACCACACCACGGCAATGGGAGGACGTTTGAGCTCTCGACAGATTTAACGGGCATCGCTCCCCTACACGGCGGATCTTTAGTGGTACTGGGATCGAACTCATGACACGCTAGCCATGATCCGGTGCCTGGACCACTTGGCTACCACGGCCACAAAAAATTGCATTACTCCTTGTGTTAATTAAATAAAATTTTCATTAAAGATATAATTATTCGATAGAAAATTATTTCCACTCATTCCCGGTTAATTTTTACAAGCTTTTATTTAACTTACTATGTATGTATGTATGTATGTATGTATGTATGTATGTATGTAATTTGTTCGGGTGGAATCTTGCAACTCAATTTTGAAGCTGATATCTTCACTCTATTGAGCTGAAATTTGTACACACGTTTAGTTTGGATGACAATGCATGTTTTGACCATTTATATTCCGATATTGCAATTAATTAAAAAGATATTAATTAAAAACATTAAACTAGTTTTGGGCGCCAACTTTGATATATCTGCATTGTTGTGTAATAATTTTATTTTTACATCAATGACAAAAGTTGGCTTTTAAAATCGGTTTTCAGCCAAACTAAAATTTCATAACGTTGCGCTATTGACTGTATTTATTAACTTTGTCTAAAAAATAATTACATTTCTACAACGAAAAATAATCTAATTTCTACAACGTATGCAATTTTTTTACAAATTTCTATCTATTTTCTTGGATTTAAATTCAAAACAAAAAAAGTCGAGCTATTTTTCAAGTAGATTGGTACATTGTATACCTTTCTCAACGCTGCCAAGTTAAACTGAGATGGAGTATTGTTGAAATTCTTTAAAAAAATTTATCTAACTTTAATCTATGAAACTCAGACAAAAAATCCTTACAGAATCGGAAGGATCATTTTTTTTTATATATATCTTACCCATCAAAAAGAAATCCGCTAGGAAAACAATAAGAGAAAAATATTATCCAGAAATGCAATGTATTTTCAATTAAAAAAATAATTTTATATTAAAATAAATGAATTTTTTAAAGAAATTTTCTAATTTTAAGCCTACAAGTAATTTAAATATACCTCATTTTATCACCAGTAATCTAAACACACACTACGACATGTGTCCTTAAATTTAATTACAAATAGTATCTGTTAATTTCATTTGAGTTTTTTTTGTTTGAAAAATTACGGCAATTTTGTTTCTCTAGATGAGTTAGGTACATTGTAAAACCAGCTTATGGTTATTGATATCCATAAAATATGCCAAAAGAGAATAATTTGCAAATAAGGAGAGAAAAAAAATCGAATCTGAGAAGAAAAATTTCGTTAAATAGGAAATGCACTTCGGTATTTGGAGTTATTTTACGAAGAAAAGAGTAATATGTGCTTGGGTCCAGGAAAAAGTTCTTAAAATAGAGAAATTCCCAAAATAGAGGTTCGTTACATGGAGGTTTGACTGTATAAAAATAATACGATGGTTAATTATTTTTTCAAAATCAAGTTTCTAAAGATGACCTGAGCAATTAAAAAAAAATAGATTCTTACGTAGAAGATATCCAATGTCCAACAAAATATTATCATTAGTTGAGAAAACTTTCTTTTTTGATTACAACATGCGTTTTGAATTTTAAGCATTTTATTGATTAATACAAATATTTAAATGCCTTTTGAAGTTTTTTAATAAATAACTAGATTTTTCTTCTAATGTGTTAGAGAAATATATCCCTTACCTTCAAAATATTTCAAATAAATAACATATTCTTTAAGATTTTTAAAAAAATAGTCAAAATTTTAATTAAACGTTTAATAACTTCGTCATTTATTAAGATAATTTCACGAAACCTTTTTTTCGTGTGTAGAACAATATTACCCAAGATCTGCACGAAGATTGACAAAATTACGGATTTAAAATATTCTGTTTTTCATCTAATACCCTTTTTGCGAGAATTGATTCAGCTAAATCAGGGATGGTGAACCAGCTTTGAATGAGTTGAACAGGCTGAGAAACCTGTCCAGCGATAACTAAAAAGTAAAAAATAAATAAAAAATAAAAAAACTTTTTTAAGAACAAGCTTTTATTTAAACGCTCTAAAAAGAATAAAATAAACTTTTCCTTCAAAGCTTATTTTACTGTCAACTTATAACGTCATTATACAATTTATATGATATAAAAGCTTGTCGCGAGATTTACCTGTGTAGATAAACAAGTAAAATAAATAACTTGACCTCAATGATTTTTATTTTTAAAAATTCAAACTAAGTAAATACGAGTACTTAAATCTCGCGACAAGCTTTTATATCATATAAATTGTATAATGACGTTATAAGTTGACAGTAAAATAAGTTTTGAAGGAAAAGTTTATTTTATTCTTTTTAGAGCGTTTAAATAAAAGCTTGTTCTTAAAAAGTTTTTTTATTTTTATTTTTCAGGATTAAAATCAATATTGCGTATTTACCACGATAACATGTCAGATGTTACACATCATATGCGACTACTGTATAAGGCTCGTTTTTTTATTTTTAATATCTGATATTTGGTTTTGATTGTATTTTATAAAGGTTAATATTTAATAATAATTCAATAAAAAAATTTTATTCGTTGTAAAATTTAAATTTTTTGAATTTTTTTAAACATTTTTTAAATTCTTAATGCTTTTTTAAATATGTTTCTTTCCTTTTAAAAATTGTTCTCCAAATACCTAATACTATACTACATAAAATTGCTCATGTGTTTTTTTCTGCTGCTGCTCTTTAATTTTTTATTAATTTTTTTATAGTTAAACTCCCAAAAATTCTCAAAAAACATTAATTTTGTTTTGAAATTTTTTAGAAAAAGTACTAAACATGTTAGAGCTAATTTCATGCACATTTTTACAAAACATACATTTCAGAATATGTATAAAAAATTTCAAAAACCCATACTTCAACTATTAAAAAAGCCTTAGAGTTTTGAATAATAGTTATGTACAAAAATTCAACATGAAGAAAAATGAGTTTGAAGTTTTCAATCCATGAATAACATGATATAATATTTATCGAATAGTCTGAAACTTTTATGAAATATTGATTAGTTTATTTAAAACTGCTTACCATAAGAAATTGCACAAATGTAGAAAAATTAAACAGTATACTGCCATAATGAATATATAGAAGAAAACGAATGAAAGATCAATATTTCATAAAACTTTATCTAAATAATTATAAAAAAAAATAAATACACACACTTCATAGTTAATACCATACTCAGAGCTAATGAACAACATGTACAAAAGATGTTTATGTCTTTATTTTTTATTTCCATGATTTTAAAGGCCTTCGCCTGTTAAATATTGTACACGAATGCAAGCAAAATCAAATTACAGTTTATAGGTAAAGTACATCAAAAAATCTAAGAACTGTATATGTGCATTTGTTTAAATAAATATCTTAAAATATTTTAATAATAGAAGTGTTGAGTTTCACACACATGGGATATATATATATCACTAAAAACAAATATATAAAAATGGGAGAGTTTTTCTATTCTTGCGAATTAAATTTTTAATTATCTGAGTTATCAAAATGAGGTTTAGTATTTGTGCTTTGGGAGAATCCGTTTTAAAGTTTTAATTTCATTCATAATAATATCATAAAAAGCACACAACTAGAATTTTTGCATGAATTGCACAATTCTTTCTTCAAATGACTTGTTACTGCATATATAATGTAAGTCTCATTTACGCGCGGTAAAAAAACAATTAGTTCATTTTTTATCAGGCTCTTTTCTAGTAGATTATCTGAAATGTGGGCGTGGCAGTTGCTGTCCAGCATCAAATATTGCTCCATAGAGAGAGTAGTAAACACGGTAAGGGGCTAAGTGAAGTAGATCATATGAAATTACTCTCCAACTAAGAGTATACATGTAAGCTGGTAGATAAGTTTTATAGATCAGGATTAGCTTTTAATTTATGTTTTCTTTTATTTCTGTTTTTTAGTGCTATGTTGTGATGTATGGCATCTTGTTACAATTAAGACTTTTTTTAAAAACGCATAAAACTCGCATTAAAACAAAGTACCATTAAGTTCCTACAACATAAAATTAAAAATTTAGAACTTCGCTAACATTAATAATATTATGTGAATATTGAAGTGTTTTCCAAACAGGCTTTGTATAGTAAAAACCATTTACTCAAAAGTTAAAAGGAGCTGTAAAATTTTTTTCTTATAACTTAATACCAAATAAAATTACAAAAAACTACCTTTTGATAGAGGTATAACTAACTAAAAAGGAAAACGAGCATTGTTTATAAGCGTTGTAAGACACCATAGGCAAAAATCTCTCTCACTTCTTCCTTGATTTTATTTTTCTATATTGTAAGTTTATAATTAAATTAAAAACTTATAATTTCACCAAATTCATTTTGAATTTAAACAATATTAGCTTAACTGTATTAGATATTTTCGTAAAGCAACTTTCGCAAATATGTTTTTTGAGACGCCTTTATTAAGCATCGGTCCACAGTCCACTGCCAGTGCCTCTATTAAACAAAACCCATTTTTAATGTGGTATTATCGGATCCAACACGAATTGTGTAATCAGATGAAGGATGTTTGTAAAGAGTAGACATTTATGGAGAAACGGCCAACACACTATGCACTAACATTCTATTTTTCATAAATTATACTGTGCTATCGGGACTTAATTTTTCGATAACTATTCAAAATGTAGTATATTTATTTAATTTATTATGGTTTTATTTTTAGAAGTTCGCAAAGAAATTTGTTTCATAGAAAAATTTCCGCATGCGGGGCACGCGCTGCACACCTGCTAAGATCGGCCCGGTCTCTTTGTCTATTGAAAGTTTTTTTGCTCTCCTTGCATCGGTTCATCGACGGTAGACCAGTGACAATATATGCAGACAATGGATCCAATTTTAGAGGTTCGGTTACAGAATTACAAGGTCTAGTCTGGAGTAAAATACAACGCGAGTCTGAACTTCACAGCATAAAGTGGAAGTTCATCCCACCCACCACAGCTTGATGGGGGGAGGGATGGTGGTAAAGGCCCATTAGAGTCATCAAAGATCTTCTGAGACGTACTTTGGGGAGAACAATTCTCTCTAAAAAGAGTTACTCACAATCTGCTGTGACTGTGAAGGAATCATAAACTCTCACCCCTTAACTTATATTTCAGAGGACTCAGAGGATTTGATCACCATAACTCCATATATGTTTCTCATGACTAATAGCTCTGTTGAAGTAACACACTTGGATCTCAATGATTTTGCCAAATTCCAACGAAGAGTACATTCCGTGCCAAATTATTCAAGGATCTGAAAAGTAGATTTCGTAAGGAATATTTAGGACTGTTGGCTCAAAAACGTTCTAAGCCAATATCTCACAAAATGAAAGTTGGAGACACTGTCCTAGTTGAAAATCCTAACAAGAAGAGGTTATATAGGTCTTTAGCTATGGTGTTAGAATTATTGCCGGGTCGGGATGGCACCGTTAGAGCCCTGAGGCTTAAATGTGGTAATGCGGAGATAATTCGGACTGTTCAAAGGTTATTTCCGTTGGAAATACAGCCTGAAGAACTGCCAATTGCAGCTGTTGGTATGGAAAAGGTTCCTTAGCCATCGACCTCGTTTGAAGTAACTAACCCAGAGTTGATTGAAGTAACTCCTGCTATGGACAGTTGTAAGTTTTCGAGGTGTGGACGTAAGATCAAACCGCCTCAAAAACTGAACTTACTGAATTTGACGGTCTTTTTTGAGTCATAATTGACTCAAAGGAGGGGGAGGGAGTGTGTTACATCTACAATGAAAATAAATAATCCATAATCGTTTGGTGAAGTAGTTCATGTACTACTCAACAACATAAAATGCAAATAATGTTTTTAGTTTTGCTGTTGGATTAAAAATAGAATTTTATTGGAATAAAAATGACGTAGAGTTTGTTTTATGGTGCCGTAAGATTAATTTAAATACGTAAAAGTAGCGACAATTTTATGAGTGGAACAATTTTTTAACTATCTTTCATATCATGTAAGTAGAAAATATTTGAAGGAAATAGATTATTTCAAGACGATTAGGAAGTTGACTATTTTGTAGGGAAAAATTAATAAGCATGGTTTGGTAATTGTTTGATTTGTCACGAAAGTGTTGTATTTAAAAAATACCAATAATCAGGAATCATTCAGTGACACTTTTCCTCGAAAATCTCTTTCAAGAGGTGATAATAGGCTTTCTTGAATAATCTTTACAACAGCAAAATAGTGTTTTGTCAGTGGTAATATCACGGCGGTAACAAAGGCACCCTATGAAATTTGTTTTATTCATGTTAATCATATGAAACCGTTTAGTGATACAAAAATTGCGAGAGAGTGATTCGTAAATGTTTCCAATCTAGAAAAAAATTTAGTGTCAAAAAAAAAAAAAAAAGCAAAATGGGAGTTTTATTATTTTGATCAATTTCTACATTTTAAATTTTCTTTTTCTTGGTCTTAAGCCTTCCCTCCCCCTTCCATTAATTCTCATGCTGGGTCCCACGTAAAATAGCCATCATATGTATACATCCTGCGTGGAATATATAACGTGTATGCGGCCTGGCAGAAAAAAAATTCTGAGTACCCCTGCTCTAGTGGTATGCAAGAGTTAGCAAGTATAAATATTGAATTTAAAAAATAGTTCAATGTAGACCATATTTTTTTGTGTGTCATATTCAAGTTCTGTTCTCTACAGCCAGTTTTGTCTTCTGACTTTACTGACTTACTTTTAAGGCTGTCTTCGGTCAATGCTAAAGAATGGGACCCAAATTCAGATTTTTTTTTTGGCATAAAAGTATTCAAGCATTAATATTATTTTCTGGCTTTGCTATCCTGTAGTGCAGCGGTTCTTAAACATTAGATCGCTGCGAGCTCCCCTTTACGTATCAGCGCGACCTTGCGTACAGCCAAGATTTTCAACATCCCTCTCTGACTTAATATTTTTGACCAAAAAACAAGTTCTATTACAGTTTTTTCATTTGGGACAATTAAGTGATCTGGTCTAGTATGGTACATCATTCATCACAAGACCTTTCAGTGTTTCTAAAAGAGAGAAATCTCATTGTTACATGAGAGACTGCAGACCACAGTTTAAGAGCTTCTGCTGTAGAATATCCCTCATTTCATCATATTACTTTTTTATCCAAGTTGCCACATTTTTCCTTTTACAAAATGTATTTCGCATTTTTTCTCTATACTGTAATGCTAATTGAGCTATCCTTTTACATGTTAAAAGAAAAAATTAATTATTCATGGAACATTTTAAAATTTAAAAAACACTATATTATAAACAAATGTATGAGTTACAATGTAACAAATTTTCATGAAAATAAGAGTCAGTTTTTGTTCAAAAATGTGCTTGACATTTAGTTCAAACTTTCATACACATGTGGCAAAAACAGCCTAAAGGTGACAGTGGGTCCTGAAGTGGACAGTGAATACTAACAGATGCAAATACTTAATTTCCCTTCTAAATCTTTTTAAAATGCATTTGTGTTGGTGTTTATTTGTCTATAAAATATTTTTTAAAGTGTCCCAAGATTAAATTATAGTTAAAATTGTTTGTAAAAATTAACTTAGCCTCTCTCATTTTTATTGATTTATTTTCTAATTTTTACACCAAAACGATTTTATGATTGTATGATTATTTAAACAGAATTAAATGATTATTGTATTACAACATTTTATATGTACATTCATCACTTTTTTTAATATATTGCAAAGTTTAAATTCATGATTAATTATTTTGTTTTTAATTTTATTTGTGTATTTAGATTTTCAATGGAAAAAATTCTAATTTTTTAAGTTCTATTTTTTAAATAGTTTAAGTATGAATAAATTATGATCATTTTTATCATGGTAATTTTTAATGCAATATTTATGTTGTTTTTCATTATGTGGATTCTTAATATTAATTCAAAATTTTTACTGAAATCATAGGGAGTTTTAATTGTGTAATTTTTGACATATCTGCAGAAGGTTTCTGATTTGTTTCTGCTGTGTTTTACCCAGGCATTACTAAATTCTTGATTGAGCAAATATATCTAGGTGCAAATATTTCCATTTTCTATTTTATTGGCATTGAATTCCTTCACAAAGTTTTGTGAAACTTCAGTAAATAAATTCTGCTCTTGCAGCATAATTCAAAGAATTGAAGCATTTTAACTTTTAAATTTCATAGAAGTAAAAGAAGAAAGATTATATATAAGAACAGTGTTGGTTAAAATTTCAAAATTTCCCTTTAGTATTTTTAGAATTATGTGTGGGGATCAAGCAGAAATTTTAGTATAATATGTTGGATATTAGAAGTAAACTGTGTTTTAATGAAAGTAGACAGGTAAACAAGCAGCAACTTGCTGCATACGAAAGAACTTTGTTACAATGTACTAGTAATATGTGAGGGAAAGAAAAGAGAAAAGAAGATTTTTGGAACTGAGAACAGAGCTCTTAAGGAAAATAGATTGAAAGATGTTGAACACACATTTGAAGTGGACCTTTGAGGGTCATCTATTCTATCAGGAAGTCAGCTATTGTCTTAGAGATTTTATACTTGGAATCAATTTCTGTAGAAATAAATCAGAGGATTTCCTTAGAGATAAGAGCTCTAAAGTTTTAGAAAGATGATTTGAGCATTTGGTTTACTTTTTAAAAGGTAGTGAATACTCAAATTTCACTAGAAAATGCCCTTTCTGATTTCAGAAATTGGCACTACTAACGCACTTCGCAGAAAACGGTATTTGCTGTTGAACAGCCTAAGTTCTACAAAGCGAATGGAATCAATCTTATAAAGACAGAACTTGTGAAGTAAGGAATGAAATTACAACTATTATGAAGAACCTTTTCTACATTTTATCTCAGAATAACCTAAATCTGTAACTATAAATTTTATACTAGTTTTAATGACACATAAATGTTCTTAACACAAGTGTGCAATTCTACCATTTTTCACGCTTTTAAACCTTACATTACACTTCTACATTTAGATTGTTCATTTTAATGCATTTTTGTAAAATTTCCATCATTCGCTGAATGTTTTCTCTCCTATACTTTATCATTTTTAATTCAAAATGACCTGAAAATAAGGAGAAGCATGCTTGATAAATGTACTTGTTTTTCATTTAAAATTGTAACAGTAATGAACAGTTTAAGCTTTGTGTCTTTATAATAGATAGTATTTTTTACTGTCTAATAATAGAGCAATATACCAACAAGAACAAATATTAAGAAATATTCACCAGAAAACTTGCAAAAAGTAACTTGAATACTTATGTACTGTATCATGTACTCCCCAAACAATCTGTGATGGTGTTATTTACGTCTGTGTCATTTGCTGTTGTGTCCACACTTCTTCTTCCTCCTCTGTAGTCTCCTTACTTTCATCTCTTTATAGTTGAATCAACAAATCAGCTATGCATTCAGCACATGCATTAATAAGTTCTTCAGTTTTCACTTGAGGATTGTAGGGATTTTAAATCGTTTGGTTAGTTCGGTCATGTTTTAAGGCCTTAAAAGATTTTTCTTGAATTTTTTCCCATTAAAATTTTTTTTTTTCATAACTAAAGTATCTTGTTTTAATGGCATGATTTGGAATAAACCTTCTATAAAAGATATCAGACTAAGAAAAATTTGAATGTTATATTTATTTTTAGGCTGGGGTAATTTTTCGCTAAAAACGTCTAGTTTACTGGATAATAGCTTGATCCTATATTTATTAATGACAAACCCTACATATTCAATTTCCATTTTCCAAATTCACATTTGAGAAATATCAGTTAAATTTGTAGAACACAGTCTTTTTAAATTACTCAGTTAAGTTTTTGACCATTTGATTTTGATTGAATGATTTTTAAATAGGTGTTTGGTGCAATGTCCCAAGAGGAAAATTTCAAACCAACCAAACCACACCATTTACCTTAATGTTTATCCACAATAAAGAGAATGCAAATAACTCATTATCCTGACTGCATACTTTTACAATGTTTCTGCATTATAACATTTCTTTTCTCAATAAACCTTCTTTAAGCATTCGTTTACTTGGAATATCAAATGTATTATTACTTCACTATGAAATTTTTTAACTTTAACGATCTTTTTCAGAATCTGATGAATGTTGTTTAGAAAATGGACATTGGAAAGGGAAAATACCTGTGAAGATATTTATTAAGGTTTATCAAATTTAGTACAGTAAAATCCAGTAATAACCCACATTCCAGTTCAAGAAATTTAAGTAAGTATTTACATTAAAACTCTCAAAATGTGAATTAATGTTTGAATGATATCCTAAAGGATGTATGTCGAACACATGGTCCGCGGGCCACATGCAGCCTGCCAATACATAGGTTGCGGCACGCCAAGACTTTCTTAAAACTGTTAAACATTCAAAATTTTTTCATTTATATGATGTCAACTTTTTTAAAAGTTTCGTTACCTATTCTTGTTTTAAAAGAAATCCAATTTCATAATATAAATAAGCTTTAAATTAAAAGTTATTTTTAATATTTTATTAAAATTTATTTAATTTTACTATAACAAATTAATTTTTTAATTAAATTTTTAAATGCATTTATGCATATTATTAAGTGAAACCAAGATAAATTCTGTGTGGGACATTTATTTCTCTTCCTCCATTTCTACTTGGGAGACAACAAAGTGACTTTAAAGACCACCATAGGTGTGTTTTATAAGTTTAAAAAAACACAAGGCAATATATCAAGGTAGAGTGCAATGTTTACACAATCTTTTGCAAATGAAAGTGGACTTTTGTTTTTATTCATATTAAACTAAAAATTTATTTACAAAAATATTCATACTTCAAGAACAATGTGCAAAAAAATAGATTAATTCAGAAGAATTTCAAAGAATGAGAGGAAAATCGTATTTTTTTCCCAAGAAAAATGAAAATTGCAATATTTTTCTGTCCCAAACTTGAATAAAATATTTAGTCCAGGGAATTCGAAATATCACTTAGCCATCCATTCTTATTTGCAGATGCAATGGTAATTTAAAAATAAGTGAAAAAGTCTTGGAATCATTCATATGTATAATATAAACGCTGAAGCTGATAATTTTGATGCAGTTATTTAAGTTTTGAAGAAGTTTTAAGTCACCATTGAAAAGTGGTTTGTATTGCAACTGATGGTACACTTATTATGATTTCTGTTGGTACCCCTTGTATACTCCTGCTATTATCACACCCTGTACAACTCTTATTTCCTTTGTCTTACTCATACCGAGTGGATGTACTGTATCAGTTGTCTGGACTTACAGAAGTACCTCTTGTCATAAAATGCTTTCCCTATGAAATATTGTTAATATTGATTACTTCATGTTGGTGATATTTAATCTATGTTTGTCAGATTTAAGTAAATTTTTCTATCAAAAACTGAACATTTAAAACCAAATTCATGTCAAGTATCAGTTTTAATGAGCGTTATGTTGTAAAAGGCAAATACAGATTTGAAGCTATCAATGGTTTCAGATATTTAAGCTTTGAACTGAACACACTCAATGTTACAACCACAGAGGTTTGTAATAGAGTCACTGCTGATAACAAGTGTTTTTATAGGCTTCAAAAATAGCAAAAATCTAATTTCATCAGCAGAAAAACAAAACAACTCGTCTACAAATCCTTCATAAGGCCCATTCTCACTTATGCTGTAGAAACGTGTTGAATGAACAAGAGAGACAAGGAGACTCTTGATATATTTGTAGGTAGAGTTCTTAGAAGTATTTTTGGAGGTTTAAATTGTGATATTTGCAGAAAAAGAACTAATGTAGAAATTTATAAACTTTTTAACCAACTAGATATTGTTAATAAGTCAACTTAATCTTAAGCTTCGAACAAAAATCATGTTGTTATAGCGCTATTTGAAAAACTAATGCTTTCAAATAAAAAATTTTAACTTGTCAAAAATAAATAGAATAGAAAACCTGTCTATTTATTGATTAAATAACCTAATTTAAAATTTGCGGAATAGTCTTAACAAATTAAATTGGTAGAAACGGAATTAAATCGAATATTTTCTGATTTTAAAAGCTATAAGTTGTACAATTTCGTATTTTTTACTTCCCACTATCTATCAATATTGAAATTGTAGATGAAAACTTACAAATTGAGTTTATTGAAATTCAATGCAATTCTTTGTTGAAGCGAAAATGTACGGAATTTGAATTCCAGATTTTATACAAATTTATATTGCTTGATTTATGTGAGCAACTATTTTCTTTAATGAGAAATAATAAAAATTCAGAAAGCTCAAGAATGACCCCGATCAACATTTGTCATCAATTATAATGGTTTTATCAGATTAATACATTCAACTAAATTTTGCTAACTTGTTTTGTAAAAGGCAATGCAAATATTTTATAAAAAGTCATATTAAACAGTATTTTCTATTATAACTATTTTGTTTTCTTATAAAAAGTATGAAATATTGATAGCTTGATTGTAAAACTGACATGGAATATGAAACAACTATCTATGTACATTATAAAATGCATTGAACTTGACATTGAGTCTAATAAATACATAATATAATCATTCTAAATCATATTTTATAAATTTTGTTAACATTAAAAGCATCCAGCCCCTGACTTAATATAAAATAAACCATGTGGCCTGCAATATTATCTGAGTTTGACATGCCTCTCCTAAAGCAAAGAATATCAAAAGAAGTATTCATTCTCAAAATCATACAAATGGATCCTATGCTACTGTGTTGTTTGATTAAGGTTTCCAAATGTGTTAAATGTTTTTCTAAAAGTTGAAAACTGACTTAATCTAGTTTTTTCCATCCAGAGTGGAATATGAAAACTTAAACAATTATTTTATTCATGAAGTAAGATGACAAAGATTCTCGGAGCATTGAAATAAAACAAAAAAATGAAAGATTTTAAGAAAAGGAAAAAAAAAGGAACTTTATATTTATGGGGAGTTTTACTAAAGCCCATGTTTTAAATGAAAGTTTTAAAGAGGTGATGATTGAAATTTATTAGATTTTCAGTTTCTGAGTTACCATGTGCTCTCTAAAAACATCCAACATAAAATTAATATATTCCTTTATTTGAGTTGCCAGGTTTTACATAATGGACAAATTTTGTTTTATACAAATTTATCTACCCAATTTTGAAAGACAGTTTTCAAATTTTAAATATTTATAACATTTAAATTATTTATTTGGACCATCTCTCTTTTTTCTGTATGCTTGTTATGCCTCGAAACAAGGCTCCCCGTTTGTATTATCCTACGAAATGTTAATCTTTAACGTGATATCTGTTTTAAATTTCTTTCCAATTGCTTTTGATAAGCTAATATTAATGTTAGTTCCCTATGAATACAATTTAATATCTTCACTAAAGATAATTTAGACTTTTGGTAAAAGTACTTATCTCTCAAGCAATCTCCAACGAAACTACTGGGTACTATTCTGTTTTGCCCGCACAAGCAATAAAATTGCCAAAAATGATACAATTAATGGCAAATGGAATATTCCTGCTTGTAACCTTTCACTGCCACATTTCAAAACAAGTTGTGATCTTTTCTTGTCAGGAAGGTCTTTTTCATAATACATCAAAAATAAATGAAAACCCAGTAAGAACTAACATTTATAATATATTTTTATGTGCATATTGTATGATATTGCAAATATAGCCTGCTTGGTGAGATTTGCACCAGTGAAACGGAAAAGTACCAAATACTGTGCTAATTCTTTATTAGAATCTGATGTCTAGTCGCATTTAGCTCTATGCATAATTTATCTAATCCAATAAAAGTTCCAATTTCAGTATTGCATTTAAAGAATCATTGAATCTTTTATAAAAAGCAATATAATTCTAAATCTTTATTTGTAAAGAAAGTGTGATGTGACCATTTCTCTTTTCTATGTGTTAAAAAAAATTTTCTGTTTTTAATTAGCAAGATGGCTCTCACTGGAAATGATTACTCAAAGCATGATTTGCCTACTCATGTCAACCCAAAACATTACATTTGTGAAATATGCAACAAGTCTTTCACTCGATGTGGGGTTTTAAAAAGACATTTACTTATTCATACCATGGAAAAGCCTCATGGTTGTGAAATATGCAACAAGACTTTCAATTTAAGTAGTGATTTAAAAAAACATTTACGTATTCATACCAAGGAAAAGCCTTATGTTTGTGTTATATGCAACAAAGCTTTCTCTCAAAGTAGTACCTTAAAAGGACATTTGCTTATTCATACCAAGGAAAAGCCTCATGTTTGTGACGTATGCAACACCGCTTTCTCTCAAAGAAGTAATTTGAAAAAGCATTTACTTATTCATACCAAGGAAAGACCTCATGTTTGTCAATTATGCAGCAAAGCTTTCTCTCAAAGTAGTAGCTTAAAAAAACATTTGCGTATTCATGCGAAGGAAAGACCTCATATTTGTGACGTATGCAACAAAGCTTTCTCTCAAAGTAGTAACTTAAAAGAACATTTACATACTCATACCAAGGAAAAACCTCATGTTTGTGATATATGCAATAAAGCTTTCTCTCACAGAAGTACTTTAAAACAACATTTGCCCATTCATACTAAGGAAAAACGTCATGTTTGTGAAATATGCAACAAAGCGTTCTCACGAAGTAGTACCTTAAAAGAACATTTGCATGTGCATACTAAAGAAAAATCTCATCTTTGTGAAATCTGCAACAAAGCTTTCTCTCACAGTCGTACTTTAAAACTTCATTTGCGTATTCATACCATGGAAATGCCTCAAGTTTTGTGAAGTATGCAATAAAGCTTTCTCTGAAAGAGCTAATTTGAAAAAAACATTTGCTTAATCATATGAATGACAAGTCTCATGTTTGTGGTAAATGCAAGAAGGCTTTCTCAAGAAAAGGTTCTTTAAAAAATATTTTATGGGTTTCTTCCTAACTAAAACCGTAGTTTACAATTTGTGTAACCTGAATTTTAATGTGTGCCTTATAAAGTTTAAGTCTTAAATTTGTGAAGTTTCCAAAATGTTTTCTTACATGTGCAGTACTTAAATGTAATGTTTTTAAATTTAGCAGGTATGTGAAAAAATAAACTGTGGTACCATAATTTAAAGCATTTTTCATTTACAGATTTAAACCTATAATAAAAACTTACTGTTTATCATATCATTTTTACTTAATTGTTGTTTTATTATAGATTGACTTATAATTTTTGTGACATATATGTGTTATTTTTGTCTAATAAAAATGAATGATTCTGGAACCTTTGCTTATGTGGATTTCTTAATTTTAGGAGTATAGGATGCTTGATAAATTTAAAATAAGTTTTACGAATGTTTAAATTAAAACTTGTCGATGCACATTGAATTCAGAAGTATCAGGTTATCTTAATCAAGATATTTTTACCTTTTCGAGAAATTTTATGATGTTTTAGTTTATTATTTTTGAAAATGGAAAATTTAAGAATAGAGTATTCTTTCTATTTGTTTTCCTTTGATATATAAATGCATTGAAATTTATAGTGCAAATTTAAGTAAAAAAAAAGTTGAGATAGATAATTATGCTTGACCTAGATATTTATTATAATGAATGTGTATATTATCAACTTATTTAGATTCTTCAATAGCTCTGAAGT
Organism: Trichonephila clavata; assembly: GCA_019973975.1. Classification (NCBI taxonomy): domain Eukaryota; kingdom Metazoa; phylum Arthropoda; class Arachnida; order Araneae; family Nephilidae; genus Trichonephila; species Trichonephila clavata. The sequence goes on along the minus strand of BMAO01020728.1, from coordinate 107,243 downwards.
ATATTTTGGAATTAGGGTTTAAAATTGTATTGAATATTTAGAATGGGATTGTATATTAATGTGAGATGAGGGTTCACATGTCACTTAGGGTTGGAACTGAAGAAGACGCAGAAGCACTTTGTATTGTTAAGCATTTAATAAGTTAAAAAGAAGACGGTGCAACATAAATACTAAGATAGAATGAATGAATAGGAGGTGGTGGCTGTGCCCTTGACATCAGCTGGCAAACTATATGCGAAAAATCTCCATTCTCTCTCCGCATCATTTTACACTCAGTTTTACCATGTCTGCCGGAATCATATTTACAGTGAATGTTGATGGTTCCAATTAATAGTCACTCTTGCACCAACTGGGGATACTACAACTGGCCATTCGGACCTTAGCAGCTGTCCTCGGCCTCATAAGCTGGATCATATGTGAGGAGGAGTCTGAAAGGAACAAAAAAAAATAATGAAACTGAAAAAGTATACACACTAGAACATGAAAAAAAAAACTGTTTGCTGTTGTTAATTGCATTTACTTATGCAAACAGGTGATGCCATTCCACAATTTCATATGGACAGTTGTTGGTTTAAGTCACTTTTTATATTGTCATGTGTTTTCTTTGGCTTTTTCTAGCACTTTCTCTGTATTTTCCTTCAATTCTGTGTTGAAATGTTGTGGCTCTTCACAATGATTCTCTTAATAGCCTGAAGCTCAACTGTCTGTTGTTTTGGATTCCATTTTGTTATCCAAGGATTCCTTCTCTTGCTTTTTTTATTTGTTGTTCTCTTATTTCAAAGAGTTCTTTTTTACATATTTAATTTCTTCCTCTAGCTTTTCTTTGCTTTCTTTAATTTAAAGCTTTCCGAAGCTTTTGCTTCTTCACAATTTTCATTATTTATAATATGAGAAAGATTAACTACAGAGGTGGCTTCATCACATACATTCGAACTATTTACAAGTGATTCATCATCAGTTTTGCCACATAGCTGTATGCCATTTTTATCTAATGTAAACCAAATTTGTCATAAAATGTCAATGCCAATAATTACATCAAGGGGAAATACATCATCATCAAGAACATGGATTGTTGCGGGTGGAGTATTATCTTGAATGGTAATGTTGTCCTGAAAGAAACCAATGCTTTGAACTTTATCTTTACCAATACCGGAAAAAATTGTTTGGGAAGGGTACAAAGGAGGGAAACCAACTGTTAGATAAGTTTTCCTATTTAAAATATTGGCTTGTGAACCACTGTCACAAAGAGCAGTTAACTTAGTGCCTTTAATTAAAATTGCAACATGCATAGGATTTTGGAAAAAATTTAGAGCACAAAATTTGACTTATAATTCTGTCAGGTATAGGAAGCTGTGAGAATTAGATTATGCTGTGGAATTGTGAGGTTTTGGGGGGCAGTCGCCATGAGCATGGTCGAAATTTTAGCAACCATAACATTGTTTCCCATATGGTACAGTGGGTACTCTCTCTATGTTCTTTTAAATCACAAGAATAACAAACTAACTGTGGGTTTGGAGTACGCTTTTGTTCAGTTTACGTTTTATGCCCTGGATCAAGTTTTATTTCATTGTTTTGCCTAACATTTCCTGAAATGCTAAACAATTTCTCAAAAAATTTTCGTTTTTCTTTAAATTTAAGGATTGATTTGAAACCATACAAAATAATTTTGTTGTTCGATGAATCGGGAATCCCGTTGATAACATACTCAATGAACGATACCGTATTGAGACAACCTTGTAGGCTAAATCTCGCATAGCTAAAAAGTATTCTTGTAAAGTTTTATGTGGTTTCATACGTCTGGATTTCATCAATTGATGTAATGCTTTTGATTTTATCCGGAAATTTATTTAATAAATGTTGCTTCATTTGATTCCAATTCATTATGCCTTGAATAGATCTAATTAATGTCACTGCCGGACCTGACAAACATTTTTTTAACAAAAATTACTTGATGAATTGGATTTGTCGTTCTGTACAAACTAAAAATATCTTCCACATCAGAAATAAAAGTATCAACGCTGTAATTATCTTGAGACGAAAACGGTTTTACTAAATCAGCAACATCCCTTAAACCAAATGCCTGAAAAGAATTAATATTTTCAGCTGAGTCATCAAACTGAGGTTTGCGGTTTTCAATTCGCGTTTCTGAATGATTTTTTTTTGTCCTGCATTGGGTTAGCTGAGAAACGTTATTAAGCTGTGACAGTTCAAGGTCATCAGAATAATGCGTACAGAACCAGGACTCGTCTGAAAAGACAATATTGTACCACACCTGTATCCAACTTAGTCGTTTTGTGCACCAGAGTCACCACCCCTCTCTATGCTGCATTGTCAAGGGAAGTCGAAGTGATGGTCGCCGTTCTGACAGCCCACTTTGCTACAAACGTCGTGTCATCGTATTAGCAGATACTGGGCGTGCTGCAAGTATGCCCCTATCCTGACTAATTCTCAGTGATGTGGTTGTACAGTTTTGAAGGACCGACTTCACAATATGGCTTTGTTTTTTCAAGTGTTAGTCATGGGAAGGGATCTATCTAGCATGCTGTTTATTATAACCCTCAGTAACCCATTGATTCCATGTTCACCTGACAGTGGTTGGATTTTGAGCAATATGACAGCAATACAACGATAATCCACGCACTCGATAGGCAATGATTCTGCACTTATTGGTAAGCATTTCTTCTTGATATTCAAAGCATAACACATATTCAGAACAAATTCCGACCATACAAAGCGCTTTCCGAATGAGAAATCCATTACACAACTTTTTTTACGCACTGCTTTAGATGGCGTTTTTCCCTTCTGCAGCGTTTAAATGCGCTGAAATACTAATCATTTGCGTATCCCACCCTCTTCCTTTCATGTGATTGTGACATCCTTCACATCATTCCTTCCTGATGTTTCAATTATAATGCCCTCCGCCCCAGCAGTGTAAATACCGCAAAAAAAAATTGATAAATTTGCCAAAGAGAACTCAAGACAAAGTTATATAGCAAAATTGTAAGCTCTTTAATAAGGTTTTTATTTTTTTAAAGTATAATTAAGATTTTTTTTTTGAGCCATTGAGTTTTATTATTAACTGCATGCATTTTATTTTGAGAATTTAAGGTCTTCGAATCTTTTCACTATTTTAGTTTTTCTACTCTTGAGCCTAAGGGCCTCAAAACCTTAACCACCAGCGCAGTCCAATGGATTCTGTCTCAGTTGAATCTTGAACTTGGCTTCGGCATAACTAGAGTGCTGTTGTTTACTCATAATTCTTGGCTTCGGCGTACCAAGTACTGTTGTTTACTAGGATTTTTATCTCGAATATTAGAATTTTCTTTAGTTTCAGTCTAATTAAAGTAATGATTTAATTTGTTAAAGATTGTTAAGTTTATTTTTGAAAGTTATTGTTTCCAATAAATCCAGGAAAAAGACAGGTCTAGGACTCCATTATATTATTATTATAATTATTTTATGACACCACACACACATGCAACAGTATATTTATCAATGTGAACGTAAAACAACCTAACTTTGTTAGCATCTTCAAGAACTAATCCTAAAATAAACGACTTGGTAAAAAAAAACCCGACTAATTCAAAAGCAACGTTAAGCAAGTATTGACTGCTTAATAGTTATTTAGAAACTTTAGATGCGATAAAGGAATCACGCTAAGCAGCGCTTGTCGCTGGAATGGAATCCAATATGGCGTCCTAGCGGTAACAAATCGTCAGGAAAATATTTTTAAGGAACTGTTTTGAAATATATTTCAAATAAGAATATGGGAATAGGTTGAGAATAACCAAGATGAATTAATAATGAATATAATATAATAATTATATTATAGTAATATTATGAGTATATAATAATAATCTTATAATATAATTTAATGGTAATTTTTATATATGAGAATACTCTTATAACATAATAATTATAAATAAACAAAAAAAAAATAATTTTAAATGAATAACATGTGATAAATATTTATAAATAAAGAATATTATATGATTTTTATATATAATTATAATTGTATTTTTATATTATATTTTAAATAAAATAATTACTTAAATTATATTAAAATTAATAATGAATATAAATTAAAAAGTGCAATATTCCAAAAACTGCTACTTTCTGTAATGAATTGCATTGAACGAGGAACTTTTAAAAATGCGTAATAGTATAAGTGCGTAAATAGTATAAGTTAACAGGTGATTGTTACTTATACTATTTGAATTTACGATGTTAGAGGAATCAATAAAAATAGTATTGATTTAGAAAGACTACATTTAACTAGCGATCTTTTCATGAATATGAAAGATGATCGTTTGTACACAGACTTTCGTAGGCAAGTTTATAAGAGATGTCGTAAGTCATTAGTGTGTTTATAATCCTGCAGCATTCATTTTTTTAAATTCCAATATTTGTGTGTTACTGCTTATTTGTGAATAAAATTCTTTTTTAAAGTGTCATGAAATTAAAGTTTGAATTGTTCGTAAAAATTAATTTATCCTCTTGCATTTTTATTGATTTATTTTCTAATTTTTACATCAAATTAATTACTGTATTGAAACATATATAATGTGTGCATTTTTGTTCATTAATGTATTGTAAAGTTTAAAGTAATGATATATTACTTTGTTTTTAATTTTATTTGTGCATTTGGATTTCCAATTTTTTAAAAAAAAAAACTATTTTAATCCTATTTTTAAATTAGTTTGAGTATGAATAACTTATGATCATTTTTATCGTGGTAACTTTTAATGCAGCATTTATGTTGTTTTTCAATGTGAGGATTCTTAATATTAATTCAAAATATTTACTGAAATCATAGGGAGTTTTAAATATGTAACTTTTGTCATATCTGCAGAAGGATTCTGATTGGTTTTTGCTGTGTTTTATCTAGCCACTTGGTGAAGCAAATGTATCTAGTTGGAAACATTTCTATTTCACGCAGAAAACTTCATTAAATATGTTCTGCTCTCGCAGCATTATTCAAAGAATTGAAGCATTTTAACTTGTAAATTTCATTTAAGTAAAAGAAGAATTATATATAAGAACTGTGTTGGTTAAAAATTCAAAAATTTCTCCTTTAGTATTTCTACAATTTTAGAATTATTTGTGGTTATTAAACAGATGTTTTGGTATAATATGTTAGAAATTGGGAATAGACTATTTGAGAATGTAGGGTAACTGCTACCAAGTGGGGAGGTACCCAGGATGTTTTATCCACAGTTTATAAAATCTATGTCCGTCCACTGTTAGACTATGGTTGTGAAGTTGTGACCTTAGCAAGTACAACCAATCGTGCAAAGTACGACGTCGTTCAGAACAGCGCCATCAGGATCATAACTGGTGGAGCCAAATTAACTCCAATTGCAGCAATGCAACTCCAGACCGGCATTGAACCTCTTGACAGTCGTAGAGACAAATTCACTCTCAAATTTTGGGAGAGAGCCAGAAAAATAGATTGCAGGTACTGGAACGAATACAGATGTGCAATACAGAGACTTAAGACTCAGACTTCTCCTTTTTCAAATGCGGTTCTTATGAAGAAACACCAACTTCTGCTACTAATGACTCGCCGTACTCCTATACAGTTCTACACTACAATCGCTATTGCCCTTCCATCTAAACAACCTATTTATTTAACATGACATCAAATAAGGCTGATGCCATTCCTGACAAGCTAAAAGCCTGTGCTGTGGAAACGATCGAACAAAGATACCCAGCGAATGAGTGACTCCATGTCTACCCTGACGGATCATACTTGCCAGAAACAAAAGGAGCTGGCGAGGGATGGTTCTGTCGGCTGTTTGAGGGCACATTAGCAGTGGGAAAAAACGCCACCAACTGCGATGGCGAGTTCTTGGCTGTTTGTGAAGCTGCATTCCTAGCTCCTGCAAAAGTTGTCTTCATAGACTCCCAAACTGCAATTTTAACTTAAAGCAGCCATACACCAACTGACTGCCTTAACACAATTCAGTGTCGAACTAAAATTAAGGAGCTAATCTCATATGGCCGGACTGTGGTCTTACAGTGGGTCCCAAGTCATGTTGGGATCCCCAGCAATGAGAGGGCCGACCAAAAAGCCAAGCAGAGAGCCGAGTCGTCTCAACCGGAAGTCCCCTTGACTCTCAGAAGAGCAAAGAGCATTATTTCTTCATTAATCAACAAATATACTACCGTGACCCAAAAAAACCAAGAGCCTTGGAAAACTCTGGCCACTGTGGGTCCAATTCCGAGGCACCTGGAGAGAGCCGAGACTGTTGCCCTCTTTCGCCTAACCACTGGACATGACTTTTTGGGAGCATACCTCCACTGGCTGCTGATGAGGCTGGCCCACTCTGCGGCCTTTCCAGAATGGATGGCGCTTACCTTCTTCAATACACTGGACTTTATCAATACCCGACTGATGACATCGTCAATCGGTACTGGGAGGCTCGGCGTCAAATGGTCAAGAAGCCAGGCATGGGCGTAGGATAAGTAAATAAATGTAGACATGCAAACGAGCAACAACTTGCTGCATATCAAAGAACTTTTTTACAATATACTAGAAATATGTGAAGCAGGAAAAAGTGAAAAAGAATTCACGGAGCTAAGAAAAAAGCTTTTGAGGAAAATAGATTTAAAATATTGAACATTTGAAGAGGACCAATAAGTGCCATGCATTCTGTCACTAGGTCAGCCATTGTTTGAAAGATTTCATACCTGGAATCAATTTCTGTAGAAATAAATCAGAGGATTTCCTTAGATAAAGCTCTAAAGTTTTAGAAAGAGGATTTGAGCATTTGGTTTGCTTATTGAAAGGTAGTAAATAGTATAATTCTTCAAGTTTTTACACTAGAGCAGGCATGTCAAACTCATTTGATATCATGGGCCACATGAGCTATTTTATATTAAGTTGAGGGTGGCATGTTTTCAATGTTAAAAAATTAATAAAACAGCATTTTTTGAATGATTAAAATTCTTTTTTATAAAACTCAATGTATTATATACTGTTTTATTAAAAAAATAAAATAAATAAAAGTTATTATACAAAATGCAATTTAACATTACTTTTAGAAGATATTTGGCATCGCCCCCCCCCCCCCAAAGCAAGTCATCAAAATTTGATAGAACATGATATAGTTTTTTTAAAAAAATGATGACAACTATTGTTCATTTAATCTTGACCTCTCTGAATTTTTGTTACTTTTCATTAAAGAAAAAAAAATCTCGCATAAATAAATGCTTCTAAACATAGCCGTTCATTATACGCATAACAAATAATAACATTTTAAGAAACCTATCTACAGATGAATATGTATAAAAATCTAGAGAGCGTTTCAACTTCCAAACATTTTTACTTCAACAAAGAATCAACAGATTTCAATTCATTCCATTTGTAAGTTTTCTTCAACAACTTCAATATCGACAGATAGAGGTGAAATTAAGAAACGAAATTTTAATTCAAAAATTTTAAAATCAGGAAATATTCGATCGAATTCAATTGTTAACAATTCATTTTGGTGAGAATATACTGTAAATTTTAATTTTAGTGATTTTATCAATAGATTTTGAAAGCTTTAAAAGTGACACAAGTTTTCTCTTTCTGTTTGTAAAAATTTTTGTTTGTAAGTATCAATATTATGAAATAGATTGCAACATAAGTATTTTTGCCTTGAAGCTTAAGTTAAGTTGAATTGTAGTATCAACTGAGAAGGCCAGGATCTTTTAGTTCATATTACAAGTTCATCTTTTTCTTCTTTAAATTTTTTCTCATCTTTTAATTCAGCGCATTCATATATTTTTTTCAGGAAAATAATGATTTCATTCAGCAATTTAAAAGATCGTTTTAACACTTTATGACACGAAATCCATCGAACTTTCGTACAATATGGTTGACCGATAAATTCACATTCTATATCTTCCAGAAATGAAGTAAGTAGACGATACCAAAGTCTACATTCTCGATATATAGTTACAATTCTACTGACTATTTTAAAACATGTCCAATGTATCCAAGTACATGCCCAAGAACAGTACTTCCTATGGAATAATACAATGAAAATGTTTAAAATTATTATTATCATGCTGTTTACTTGTCTCTTTTAATCTTGCAACTCCTTTAGTAATGCTGGCCAGGGTAACTGCACTATAAGTTGCACTATTTCATCATCTCTGCTGGTTACAGAATTTCGACTTAAACTTAATTCCAGGGTATTATGTCCAGCGCAAATAAAAAAACTTTTATAATTTTTTTATTTGTACTGGACATAATACCGTTTTTTCCCGAATTTAAGCCGCCCTTGATTCTAGGCCACGCCTTAAATTCTCAAAAAGATTTTGTGAAAAATGAAAAATAGTGTAAAATGGTGTATCGATATCAAATTTTACGAAATTAAAAATTAAAATGAGAACTAATAAGAAGTGAAGAATTAGTTATTTTATCATTATTATAAACTTTTAATTACGTACACATGAACCCGTAATTGCTCTTAACACCTTATTCAACTTATTTCTTTCCCTTCGATTCTAAGCCGCCCCCAATTTTCAGTAGCATTAAGATTGGGAAAAAGTGCGGCTTAGATTCGAGTAATTATGGTAATTTCACCGCTTTAATTCGGCGTTCACTAATAAATTCTTGTTCTGTAAATGATTGCTATTAAAAGAGTGATAATATTTAACTAGTTTTTACTGCAGTTGTATTGCCTTCAACAAATTTAGGTGGTTGCGGTAGCCTAGTGGTCAAGGTGCCGGACTCGAGTCATGAGTTTGAGCCTTGTACCGCTGAAGTCGAGGCTCAAACGTCTTGCCGTTGGTGTGTTATGAAAGTTAGGAGAAGAGTGGGAGCTCAGGTGTCGTCCTCGTCACTTGACCATGATCCGTCGTCAAAGCTGAACAGTGCAAAGTTTGTATTCACTCTCATTCAACAAATTTAGTGAATACATTTTTTTCCCCATTTTTAAGACTTATTTCTATTTTGACAACTCATCTTCATAAAGATTCGCAACACATTTGTCTTAGTTTATTTTTTTATTTGTGTCTAGCACCTTAAAATTAAATTCATTCACAACTGAATCACAGTTTTTACATGTGAGGCGTAATAAAATATATTTTTATATTTTATTTGTTTTGGACAAAAAAAAAATATTGCAATTCCCATTTTTTAAAAAATTTACTGTGTTCATCTTCAGTTATCTTTTCTTACTCTGTTCTTGGATTATGTTTTTATTAAATAACTTTTTGCACTGGTGGTATATTGCTAGACCTTAGTGAGCCCTGTATCAAAATTCTATTCAGGCCTTTTATTAGGATCCCTTAACGTTTTACGATTTTTTGCTGATACATTATAGGGCCCTGAAGCTTTAGGCCCCATACCATTGATATGGCGGTAGCTACGCCCCTGATGTATTGTCAAATAGTCGTTAAACAGGTCATTTGAAATAAATGTGCATGACTAACAATTTCAAAAACCTAAGTACTCAAAAACCGGCTCAACCGATAGCCGCATTATGGCTAAATGAGTTGAATGATTGCTTATGGTATTAGGTATGTATTTAGGTCTAGCCATAGACACACACAACTGTCAACACATAATAATACAGTCTTGCCACATTTGCCAGTTGACATGCAATTTGAAATTCCCTATTTTTCGGAGAATATGTACGGGAATAACATTTGAACATTAAAATTATCCGAATCATCTTATTAAGACAGAGTTGAGAACGAAACGAGGCCGGGGCCCAGTCGGCCCATGCCTTAAGACGTCCCTGCCTTTATCAGAGGATAAGGTACTAGATTTCTTTGCATCATAATATGCTTTCACTTTCTCTTGTTCCCCTAAGATTTTTCTTCTTGCTTCCAGTTGTTTTTCTGATTCATTCCAAACTTCACTCACTTTATCAGCGAATAACCTCAAAATTCCATGCTTAAGTCTTGATACTTATCCATGAAGAATTTCAAAAGGGGGGTGTTTTCTTAAGAATTTTAGTCTTAGTGATGTTCAAGTTTCTTCTTACTTTTAATTCTGACATCCCTATGTTTTTATTCGATATCTTCAGTTGATGTTACAATGACGGGAAAATAATCGTATACTATGTATTCTCTTGACTAATATATATCCTTGTGGTTGGGATATAGTTTTCAATATGTGCAATTTTCCATCCTTGTCGCAAAACCTGTAAAATTCATGTTAAATGAAGCAGGATATTAATCGCTTGAGTAATCCAAAATCTTCAACAAAACTAATCATTGATTTTACAATGTTCTTTGTTAACAAGTCAGATAGATGTATAATATATGATAAGGATAGATGTATACAAGATAGATGTATGATATATGGTAACACATATCTGATCACAGAAGCAAACTAATGCAGTTTTTTGATTTTGGACTCAAGTCTTATCTAGAGCAAGCCCTTAAGGTCATGAAACTTTAGAACAATTCTTTATCTCATGCTTTTTTTAGAATGACAAATAAGTTTTTGTTTGCATCCTCTTTAATGACATGAAATAATCTGTTTCCTTTCAAAAAGTAGTTCTTTGCCTTTTCCTTTTCTTGCTTGGTTCTGTTTTAAATATTTTGTTTCAGAATAATTATCTCTTTTCATATATCATCTGCATGCTGCATCAAAATATTCGACATTCAATGTAAGACAACTTTCTAATTTGTTTTCTGTTCTCAAATCTAGTGTATCTGAAGAATTCTAAACTATTAACTGTACTGATTTGTATCGATACAATACATTTTAACAACTGGACTATCGGGAATTTCAAATATAAATTCTTGAAGGAAAATACTTCAATGCAAAATTTGAAGGTTACTTGATTTTTTTAACATTCAGGTAAACTAAAGCTTGGCTGTCCATTACTACTGTGAAACTGATACTCAGTAAAAATTGTCTGAATTGTGCTCTAGTGCCCACACTTCTTCCTCTGTATTCTTCTTACTATCATCTCTTTGTAGTTGAAGCAACATATCAGCTATACCCTCTGCACATACATTAATAAGTTCTTCAGTTTTTGCTTCAGAATTGTAGAGAGTTAAAATCGTCTGGTTAGTTCGGTCATGTTTAAGGCCCTGAAGGATTTTGCTTGAATTTAAGTTAAGTATCTTGCTTTAATGGCATAATTTCGAATAAACCTTCTAAAAAAACTAGTCACACACGCACAGACTAAGAAATGTTTGAATGTCATGTGTACTTTTTGACTGAAGAAATTTAGAAATAGCTTCTAGTCTACAGGATAATAACTTGATCCCATATTTATTAATGACAAACCCTAAATATTCTAGCTTAATTTTCCAAATTCTCATTTAAGGAATTTCAGAATTTAATTTGTAAAACATAGTTTTCTTTAATTTTTCAGTTAATTTTTTGATTGAAGGATTTTTAAATAGATGTTTGGCACAATATGTCCCAAAAGGACTTGATGCAAAAAATTCAAACCAACGGAACTACACCATTTACTGTAATGTTTATCCGCAATAAAGAGAATGCGAATAACTCTTTAACCTGACTGCATCCTTTTACAGTGTTTCCGCATCATAACATTTCTTTACTCAATAAACCTTCTCTAAGCATTCATTTATATGGAATATCAAATGTATTATTACTTCACTATGAAATTTTTTAACTTTAACGATCTTTTTCAGAAGCTGATGTGTGTGGTCAATATCCTTTAGAGAGTGATAGTGTTACTTTTAAAATGGACATTTCAAATGGAAATCCCTGTGAAGATAATTATAAAATGGTTTATCAAATTTAGTACAGTGAAAACTCAGAAATAACCCACATTCCAGTTAGAGAAATTTTAAGTAAGTATTTACATTAAAACTCTCAAAATGTGAATAATATCCTAAGACAAAGAATATAAAAAGAAGTATTCATTCTCAAAACTATACAAGTCGATCCTATGTTGCTCTTTTGTTTGACTATAGATTCCAAGTTTGTTTAAATATTCTTCATAAGTCGAATACTAACTAAATCTAGTTTTTTTCATCTATAGTGAAATATGTAAATTTAAGCAATTACTGTATTCATGAAGTAAGGTGACAAAAATTCTCAGAGCATTGAAATAATAGACAAATTAAAGGGGAGGGGGACTTTATGAATTGGTGGAGGGGGCTTTTAATAAAGCATATGTTTTATATAAATAAAAGTTTTTAAAAAAGTGAAATTTGAAATTTTTTTTAGCTTTTGAATTACCATTTACTCTGAAAACATTCAACAAAAAATTAATGTATTTCCTTATTTGAGTTACCATGTTTTACATAATGGACAAATTTTGTTCTACATAAATTTTTCTATCAATTTTTGAAGACGTTTTTCAAAAATTTTAAAGATTTATGAAATTTTAAATTATTTACTTGAACCACATCTCTTCTTCTGCATGCCTCGAAACATGCTCCCCGGTTGGATTATCCTACGAGATATTGTTAATCTTCATGTAATATCTCTTAAATTTCTTTCCAATTACTTTTGATAAGCTAATATTACTGTTAAAGTTTCATATAAATATAATTTTATATCTTCACTAAAGATAATTTAGACTTTAATTTATTTTTGGTAAAAGAGTTATCTTACTGCAAACTTATCTGTCAAGCAATCTCAAAAGAAAATATTGGTTACTTTTCCATTTTGCCGGCGCAAGCGATAAAAGTCGCGAAAAATAATACAGTTGACCCCAAACGGAATATTCCCGCTGGTAAACTTTCACCACCACATTTTCAAAACAAGTAGTGTTATCTTCTTACAGTATGTCTTTTTCATAATACATCAAAAATGGATGAAAAACCAATAACATTTTTTATGTGTACTATATTGTGTGTTGTTGCAAATAAAGCCTGCTTTGTGATATTTGCGCCAGTGAAATGAAGTACCAAAAACTGTGCTAATTCTGTATTAGTATCTTATATCCAATTGCATTTAGTTCTATACATAATTAATTTCGTACAATAAAAGTTCCAATTTCAGTATTGCATTAAAAAGTAATCGAATCTCTTATAAAAAGCTATATAATTCTAAACCATTATTTGTAAAGAAAGTGTGATGTGACCATTTCACTTTGCTATGTGTTAAATAAAAAAATTTCTGTTTTTAATTAGCAAGATGGCTCTCACTGGAAATAATTACTTAAAGCATCATGTGCCTATTCCTGTCAATGAAAAGTGTTATGTTTGTGAAATATGCAACAAGTCTTTCTCTCTAAAAGGTAATTTAAGTTCCCATTTGCTTATTCATACCAAGAAAAAGCCTCATGTTTGTGATATATGTAACAAAGCTTTCTCTCACAGTAGCTACTTAAAAAAACATTTGCATATTCATACCAAGGAAAAGCCTCATGTTTGTGAAATATGCAACAAGGCTTTCTCTCTAAAAGGTAATTTAAGTTCCCATTTGCTTATTCATACCAAGAAAAAGCCTCATATTTGTGATATATGTAACAAAGCTTTCTGTCACAGTAGCTACTTAAAAAAACATTTGCGTATTCATACCAAGGAAAAGCTTCATGTTTGTTACGTATGCAATGGAGCTTTCTCTCAAAGTATTAACTTAAAAGAACATTTGCGTATTCATACCAAGGAAAGGCCTCATGTTTGTGAAGTATGCAATAAAGCTTTCTCTCACAGAAGTACTTACAAAAAACATTTGCATTTTCATACCAAGGAAAAGCCTCATGTTTGTGAAATATGCAACAAACTGTTCTTCCGCAGTTGTTCGTTACAACTTCATTTGCATGTTAATAGTAAGGAAAAGCCTAATATTTGTGAAATATGCAACAATACTTTCTCTGTGAAAGGTAATTTAAGCTCCCATTTGTTTAATCATGCCAAGGAAATTCCTCATGTTTGTGATGTATGCAACAAAGCTTTCTCTAACAATAGCAATTTAAAAAAACATTTGCTTATACATACCAAGGAAAAGCATCATGTTTGTAAAATATGTAACAAAGCTTTCTCTCAAAGTAGCAACTTAAAAGAACATTTACGTATTCATACCAAGGAAAAGCCTCATGTTTGTGATGTATGCAATAAAGCTTTCTCTCACAGAAGTGCTTTTAAAGAACATTTGCTTATTCATTCCAAGGAAAAGCCTCATTTTTGTGAAGTATGCAATAAAACTTTCTCTCTCAGTAGTACACTAAAAAAACATATGCGTACTCATACCAAGGAAAAGCCTTATGTTTGTGAAGTATGCAGTAAAGCTTTCTCTCACAGTAGTACACTAAAAAAACATTTGTGTATTCATACCAAGGAAAAGCCTTATGTTTGAAGTATGCAATAAAGCTTTCTCTCACAGAAGTGCTTTTAAAGAACATTTGTGTATTCATACCAAGGATAAGTCTCATGTTTCTGAAATATGAAGCAAAGCTTTCTCTCACTGTCATTCATTACAGCTTCTTTTGCACATTCATACTATGGAAAGACCTCATCTTTGTGAAGTATAAAAAATAAAAAAATTTGTGACAGAGGTAATTTGTAAAAACATTTACTTATTCATAGAAATTAAAAGTTTCATGTCTGTGATAAATGCCAGAATGCTTTCTCTGGAAAAGACTGTTTTAAAAATCATTTTTGTTCCTTCATAACTAAAATCATAGTTTTATGATTTACATTATCTCAATTTTAATAATGTGTGTGCCTGATAAATTTTTAGTCTTAAATTTGTTAAGTTTTCAAAATGTTTTCTAATATGGACGGTACTTAAATGTATCATTTTTAAATTTCTAAATAAGAATAGAAGGTATGTGAAAAAATAAACTGTGTTACCGTAATTTAAGGTATCCGACTACTTGCGACAGCTTTTTAAAAAAAAAATGGATTTTTTTGGTTTTTAGACTTGTTTAGTACATTTTAAGAAAAATATGCTAAAATTAAGAAGAGAAAAAGAAATTATTATTACTAAAATGGGAAAAAAATGGGTAAAAATTTTCAAAAAATAACATAAATGCAACCCTTTTTGTACCAAAAGTTTATGAACACATTTTCAATTCTAATGTGTTGCTAAGTTATTAGTTTTTGAAATGACTTTCAGGATGAGATATATTTTAATTTTTACAAGAAGTAGAGCACTTTATCTTAATTCTTATATGAAATTCCTTAAAAAAATAGTGATTATATTAACATAAGGGACTGTAAATTTTGTAATAAATCTGAAAGTTAAAATACTTCTACTATTATACAGAACATACACAAAAAATTTCAGCTAATTATTTTCAAAACTTTTTTAGCAATTGCTAACCCCGTATGAATATTTTTTAAAAAAACACATTTTGAGTAAAACGGCTTTTAAAGTATGACATCTTGCTTAAAGTAATGGCATCTGCTTTTACTAAAACATTTGTAATTTTTGTTCTAGTGAACGTAAAATAATAGAGTTGGTATTTTTATAAAGCTAACAAGATGGCCTATAAGATAAAATCATAAAAAAATTTGTCAGTTTTTGGCAAAATTCACAATTTTAAAGTAGTTGGATACCTTAAAGCTTTTTTTTTTAACAGATGCTTTTAGAGATTTAAACCTAAAAGGAATTTATTGTTTATCATGTCATTTTTACTTAAGTGTTGTATTCTCATAGATTGATTTATAATTTCTGTGACATAAATGTATAATTTTTATGAAATAAAAACGAATGATTCTGGAACTTCTGCTTATGTGGTTTTCTTAATTTTAGGAGAATGTTTTTAGGAGGCTTGATAAATTTAAAATAAGTTTCACAAGCTTTTAAATAAAAACTGGTCAATGTACATTGAATTCAGAAATATCAGGATATCTTAATGAAAATATTTTATTTAACTTTATAGCTTATTTGTTTTGAAACTGGAAAATTGTAAAAATAGTACACTTTCTATTGGTCTTCCATTGATATAAATGCATTGATACGTATGTTTCAAATTTAAATAAAAAGAAAGAAATTAAATACATAATCATGTTTGACCTAGATATTTGTTTGAATGAATGTTCAAATAATCAGCTTATTTAGATTCTTTCTTAGCTCTGAAATATATTTTGGGCCTCCCATCTGGTATAGTGGTTAGTGACGCTAAATACGGTTCCATAGGGCCTGGACTTGAATCCCAGAGAAGGTATGTATGTTTGTAAATGTGTAGTGCCTTCGCGGCATGGGAGTACTCTAAATAGCCGTCGAGCTGCAAGTCCTCTCGTGAGGTTGGTCGAAGGAGGAGAGATGTGGGAGGCCCCTGGCCATCCCCTGGGTATTTTTTCTCAAAATTTGGGTGGAACCAATCAAAATCGTACTGTCACCTGCAAGATGTTCAAATCTAGCTCTTCGCCTCGATGAATTTCATGGACCTTGATTTGATGTTACTGTCTATCAGGTGGCATAAATAGCAACAACAGCAATATGTTTTGGAATTAGACTTTAAAATTGTTTGGAATATTTAGAATAGGATTATATATTAATTGGATTATTGGATTACACATAAAATTCATATTATTTTAAAATTAAGTAATTTATTTATTTTTGTTTTTAAAATATCCTTCCTCTTTGAGGTTTTGATTTAGATTGCGTTGCTAGTTATGTTTCCTTCTGTTCCTCATTCAAATAAGTTTTGTTATACCGAATTATTTGGAAAATATCTAAATGTGTGAATAAAAGCTGTTTTTCTGTATAAAAATGTATGGGAAAATAAAATTCAAAAATTAAAATTTTCTTAACTGTTCTTTGATTTGTGTCATCCTTTCTTTTGTTATAATATATACTCCATCATATTAAACAAGTAATATAAAAATAAACAACTTTTTAAACCAATTCCTACTTTAAATAGATGAATAGAAAGTATTTTATTAACAATTGAAAATTTGAACTAGATGTGTGTGTGTGTTCGAGTCAACACAACATTCAATATAAATATTGAATTTAAAAAATAGTTCAATATATATAGACCATACACTTTTTGGTTGTTATATACAAGTTCTGTCCTATACACCCAGTATTGTCTTCTGACTTGATTTTAAGGCTGTCTTCGTTTATTGTTAAAGAATAGGATCCGAATTCAGAAATTTTTTTTAGGTATAAAAGTACTCAAACATTAATTTATATTCTGGCTTAGAAATTCTGTATAGGAGCGGTTCTTAAATTTCCGAGCACATCACCCCCTCTTTCTGTATTAGGATGACATCACAGACCCCCAAGATTTTCAACATCCCTCTCTGACTTAATATTTTTGACCAAAAAACAAGTTCTATTACAATTTTTTTCATTTGGGACAATTAAGTGATCTGGTCTCGTATGGTACATCATTCATCACAAGACCTTTCAGAGTTTGTAAAAGTGGGAAATCTCAGTGTGTTACATGAGTTTCTGCAGACCTCAGTTAAAGAGCTTCTGCTATAGAATATCCCTTATTTGATTATATTCCTTTTTTTACCCAAATTGACACATTTCCTTTTAGAAAATGTGTTTTGCATTTTTCTCCTATACTGTAATGCTAACTTGTTAAAAGAAAAAAGGAATTATTCATGGAATAGTTTGAAATTTGTTCTCTTATATTGTAACTCATACACATTTGATTATAAAACACTATATTATAACAAATGTGTATGAGTTACAATGCTACAAATTTTCATGGAAATAAGAGGAAGTTTTGTGTCTTAAAATGTGCTGCACGTTTAGTTCAAACTTTCGTACATTTGGCAAAAACAGCCTAAAGGTGACAGTGGATTCTAAAGTGGTCAGTGAATGCAAACAGTTGCAAATACTTTATTTTCCTTCTAAATCTTTTTAAGATGTATTTGTGCTATTGTTTATTTGTCAATAAAATTCTTTTTTAAAGTTATTTGAATTGTTCGTAAAATATAATTTATCCTCTTGCATTTTTATTGATTTATTTTTTAATTTTTACACCAAATTACTGTATTGAAACATGTATAATGTGTACATTCTTGTTCTTTAATATATTGCAAAGTTAAATTTATGCTATTTTACTTTGTTTTTACTTTTATCAGTACATTTGGATTTCTAATTTTAAAAAATCTGTTTTTTTTAATCCTATTCTTAAACCAGTTTGAGTATAAATAACTTATGATTATTTTTATGGTAACTTTTAATGCAACATTTATGTTGTTCTTCATTTTGAGGATTCTTAATATTAATTCAAAATTTTTACTGAAATCATAGGGAGTTTTAATTGTGCAATTTTTGTGATGTCTGCAGAAGGTTTCTGGTTGGTTTTTGCTGTGTTCCCCAGCCGTTTCTAAATTCTTGGTGGAGCAAATGTATCTAGATGTAAACATTTCCATTTTCTTTTTTATCGGCATTGAATTCCTTCATGATGTTTTGTGGAACTTCATTATAAAACATGTTTTGATATAGCATATTGGATGTTAGAAGTAGACTGTGTTTGATGAATGTTGACGCACAAACAAGCAACAACTTGCTGCATACAAAAGGAACTTTACTACAGTGTACTAGTAAAATGTCAGGCACAGAAAAGTGAAAAGGAATTCTTGGAGCTAAGAAAAAAGCTTTTGAGGAAATTAGATTTAAGATGTTGAACATTTGATGAGGACCAATGAGTGTCATGCATTCTATCATGAGGTCAGCTATTGTTTAAGAGACTTTATAATTGGAATCAATTTCTGTAGAAATAAATCAGAGGATTTCCTTAGATAAAGCTTTAAAATTTTAGAAAGATGGTTTCAGCATTTGGTTTATTTTTTAAAAGGTAATGTAAAAATTCGAATTCTTTTAAGTTTTTACACTAGAAGATACCTTGCCGGATTTCATGGTTTGGCACTACTGAATTCGCAGGAAACAGTGTTTGCTGTTAAGGCTACACAGTTCCCTAAACTTTTCAACAATACCAACTTTTTTTGTTTGCATTTTCTTGTGGCCCATATTATTTGGAAGCTTGCCACCCAATTTCAAATCTGTTAACAAGTTATTTTTTAAGTTTTTTGAACTTAGATTTTGTTTTCATTTTAAAGCATTTTTCCACTCTTAAATTGAATTAATTAAAAATATTTTTTAGCGCAATCTACTCTTTCAGTTTGAAATGTGTATTAATTTCAATTTTCATCATTAAAGTCATTTCAGCTTGATTATGTTTTGAATTTTTTTTTTTTGAGTTCTCATAATTACTTGATTAAGATTGATTACAAGACCAATTTTCGTTCTAAAAAATTGTTTATATAACTTAGAAGCTTTTTCATTAATTTTTTCCTGTTGAGAAAATGCCATGGCCAAAACTTTCTCAGGTTGCTATGAGAAACAACATTTGGAAGAAAAAGAATACTACTGATGTATCTAAAAACCAGCCCTTCACTGATACTGCAATAAGACTTCCAAATATAAGTATTCTGATTACAAGTATTGCAGATAAAACTGAATATTTCCATGATGTGCCAAACTACATTACAGTAAACATATAGTAGTACTACCATGGCCGGAGCGTGACATCTGGGGTCCCTGGCTAACAATATCTGCCCAATCCCACCCCCTAAATAATTAAAAATTTGGCCATTTTCCTAAAAAAAAATTTGTGCTGGATAATTTAAAATATACGAAAGTTAAGGGTTTTTATTTTAAATTTCAAACAATTTAAATAAGTTATGAACAATAACATAATTTACAAAAAAAAAACTTTTTTAAATTTTTGTGCTGCAAATTCTTTTAAGTCTTTGGTGAGATCAGTATTAATAGAAAGAAGTGATAAATAATTGAGCCTAGTATTTGTTATTGCTGTCCTATATTTCATTTCTATATAGGACATTTTAGAGAACGCACGCTCCGCTTCACAACTAATAATAAGAAGCATTAGAAAAATCTTTAAAATGGTATACAAATTTGGAAAAACGTCAACAAGTTTCTTTTCAAAAATTAAATTGATTATATCACTAGCTCAGTTTATTTTAGATAAGTTTTGAATTGAACACTTTCATTTACTAAATGTTGATCTACGCCATCTGAAGAGTAATCAATAATAGCGCGTATACTCTCTAAGGTCGACGTTCTTACTTTGATTTTGCAAATCCATCAAAAATTTTATTTTCTAACTATATTCTGCATATACTTGATTTCTATTTAAATAAAGGATTAGCTTATCTAACGCAACAATAAGCGTGTGTCTTTTAAATTTTTCTTTCCCATATAAACAGCTTTTCAGTGGATTTATCTACAAATTTTGAAATAACCCGTCTCTTGTTCACATCGTTATATTCTATTTCTACTCTAGGACTTAATTTTTTTGGCTGCGTTTTGATTACTCCTTTAGTTTTTTATCTTGTTCATGTCGTACATTGCTTGTAAATGTTTTAATAACAAATTAACTTATTCCCTTCACAAATGTCCAAACAAGGAGTCTGTAATTTTTTTTTATTAACTAAATTAAATCTTTGTAAAATTTCTTCAAAAAATATCATTAAAATGGTAGTTTCGAGTTTTGTTAATTTTTTGAGTAAATTTACTGCCTCTTTCCGAAAATCAATTTTATCATTTTCATTGTCACTATTTGTCTTAAGAAATATTCATGATATTACTATAACTATCTTTTAAGGCTTCAACAGCATCGTAGTGACAAGACCATCTGGTCTGACTTAAACTTTTTAAGATAAATTTCATTTTAGTTTCACGATTTAGAAGTCCCTACTTATGGGTCCAAGCAGAAAAGAAAACATATATTTGTTGCAGGAAACCAAAGAAGTTCATGATTTCAGTTACAATTTTAACTGATCGAGCCCGCTTTTCCGCTTAGGCACATGCCTAGGGCGCAAAAAATTGGAGGGTGAAAAAAAAAGAGAAAAAATTAAAATTAAAGAGATTGTAAAATCGCGTAGTGTTTATTAAAAAGTCAATTATTCTCTTTCATTTTTATATCTAAATGATCAAATTTTCGTTTCGCTATCGGCCAATTTATTATGCAAATCGCTTGGCTTTTCTTCCCCAAATCATATTTTGTTTCATGTATACTTTTTTAAAATTGTTCTCAAAACTCGAAATAAAATCTTTATCGCAGCGTTTCTCAAACTGTGGTGTGCGCCCCCTAAGAGGTAACCCTACTTGGGGGGGGGCGAGCATATCGCGAAAAATCGAGAATAAAAGATTTAAAATAACTATCAATTTAATAAGATAATTTACAATTTAAAATAATTACAAAGTAAAATACATTGTCATAATTAAAAATAAAATATACATTCACACTGAAATAACATATCAATAAATGTATCAGTATCGCATAAAGTATTTGCTTATTAATTTATCAATATTCAAGAAAAACAAGTTTAGTAATTACTAGTGACTCTCCTGGGCTTGTCATATACAAAATCATATATAAAACTTCATATTTATCTTGATAATTAATACGGTTTGTAATTAAAGTCGTATTGTATCGTAGTTTTACCATCAAAGTACATTATAATTGCGTTCAATACATTGTTATTATAAGGGGGCGCGATGAAAATTATGACTGAAAATTGGGTCGTAAATATTGAAAGTTTGAGAAGCATTCTACAACGCTCTTTTTGGTTTCATGATTTCCTTTAGGATTCTAAGCAGAATATCTAAACACAAGAATGAATGTTTTTTTTTTGTAAATTTTTTGTGTTATTTCGGTTAATTTTAACACTATCTTGTCTATATATATCTAATATATAAAATTCTCGTGTCACAGTGTTTGTAACCAAACTCCAACGAAATGGCTAGAACGATTTTTATGAAATTTTGTGCGTATATTCAGTAAGTCTGAGAATAGGGCGTAAACTAATTTTCATTTCGATATTGCAATTAGTTGAAAAGATATTAATTAAAAACCCTAAAACGCGTAATTGTTTTCCCCCGTATGTTGCTTAAGCGGCCGAGCGTCATTTCAATTTCAGCGAAGTGAAGCGTTTCGACTTTTTCTACGTTTTTAAAATAACAATCTTAACTGTTACTACGAAACTCAGACAAAAAATAATTACAGAATCGGAAATATGTATTTCGCCTCAATACGTTTTTTTTATAATCTAATAATATTTGTATTTGTTACGATTCTTTTAGAAATGAGTCAAAATTGAGGCTTTATGAAAATGATTTCTAAATTATTGCGTTTGAATCTATTTCCATGTTATTAAAACGATATTCAACACTAAATAAATTCATGTTTTTCTCTTTTAGAATCAGTCATTCAAAAAATAAAATACCTCTAATTTTTTTTTTACGATTTTTCAAAAAATACTCAAAATTTTAACTAAATTAATAATTTTGTAATTTGTAAAGAAAATCTCACGAAACTTTTTTTCCGCGTGTAGAACAACATTATCCGAGATTTATATGAAAATTGAAAAAATTTCTTAAAAATTACAGATTTAAATTTTTTTTTTTGACTATTTCAATTTTTTCTAAAAGTCATATAATGTAGTACTTTTTTTTTTACATTTTTTTGGTTTAAAAATTACTTTTGTTTGCAATCTATGTGTGACATATGGAAACTTTAACTTTGAAATTAAACACTCAAAAAATTAAAAACCTGAATAAAAAACGCGATTTTACGGTAAGCCTAGGCTTGGCGTCGAAAACCGTTTTCATGCCAGATGTGTGACTTTTCTCTGTTCTACCATACAAATCATCCTACTCATAGGTTACTCTAGAAAAAGGAGTGTCTATAACAAATAAAAAAAATCACTACATTTTGCAAGTAAAAAAATGCTCGAGTGAAAAGTGTATCCCCCCCCCCATTTTTTGTACATATCATTAATTAAAAAATTTATACATTACATCCGTTTATAAAACAAAATATCTAAAATATTTGCGGAAAACTTAATCGCTTTTACTCCGCTATTATTATTTCAGATAAGTTTATTTGCAATACATTTAAATGTATTGCTTTAAATTGATAATTTTTTTAAGCTGAGGCTTATTGTGTGTTTTCTGTAAATTACATTAATCGAAATTTTTCAATCGTTATGTATGAATTTCTTAAAATTATGAAAAGTAAACTGGCTGAACTAAAAAAAGTTCATATTTTGTTCTTTTAGAATCAATGATTTAATAAATTAAGCACACAAAAACATTTTTTTACTCTTTTTAAAAAAATTCTTGCAATTTTAATTCAACATTTAATAAACATATAAAATTTTGTAAATTTAAAAATTTCTCCTTGAAATCACTTATTTGATTTTTGATTTTAAAATAAATAAAAAAAAAAATGAATCCTTTCTGATTTTAAAAACGCATGCTATACTGTCAACAATCTAATAAATTCTCGATGGTTCATGAGAAATAAAAACCTCCGTTTCGCTATCAAAATGATTTCTTTTAGGCAATTTATTAAATAAAATAGCCGTTAACTATTTTAATAAATGAAAAGCACGATATATGCACTCTCCAATCCAACGTCGTTCAACCGATCAGTATGAAAATTGGCACGTATATGTATTTTTTGTGTGTGGAGAAGGTTTCTCTGCTATCCTCTTTGCCGCTACTCCCAACAAGGTGGCGCTTCTGCATATCGACTTCTGCACCGTTCAATCAATCGCCAAGTTGAGAACTTGGCTCTATCGCAAACATTTCGCTATGCTTCCATTGAATCGCCATTATAATGTAAGGAACGGCGTTGTTTGCAAATATTACAATTTTAACATAAAATAAATACAACAGAAAGTAATATTAAAGTATTCCACATCCAGATATAAATTGCTTACACTATTTAAAGCAATCATTACACAAAATTTGTGACGATGTGTTACTTTTGTTGAGCAGAGATCTGCTTAGGAAGTTGTTTTCAAAAATCGACCCAAAAGACAGTTACGGAGCGTTATAAATTTTAAAAAAAAATATTTTTTATCAGCTATTAGATCTACAGTTTTAAAATTTAACAGATATGATTTTTTCCTTCAGCTGAGATATGCTAAAATCTTTTCTTTTTGTTTGTTTAATTTGCAAATCACGTAAAATTAATTCTTTAAAAACTTCTTTATCTCTCAATCTGTATTGTTTAATTTTTAAATTCAGCCGTGCGAAGAACAGGTATACCAACTAGTTTGTATATATTTCAATGGACTTTTTTATAATACTTTTATGTTTATTAATATGCATCAATACTTGTTTTCTTTCCTTGAATACATCTTCCAAAAGCTCACTTTTCTATGCAAGAACAGTTTTATAAAGTTTAATTATTAGTGTAAACATATGAAATTCCAGAATGTAGTACTTTAGGTAGTACTGGTATGGAAGTTTTTTCAAAGTTAAATTCCTAGAATTGATATATTGACACTGATCGCACTTGCATTGAGCTATAGAAATAAAAATATCAACAATAGTTCTTCATTTTTGTAGGAATGAAAAATGTTAATGCCTGTAAAACTTTATTTAAATAGTTTAAAAAATATTAATTGGAGCGTGACAGTCTCGAACGGGACTGTTGCTGGGATGGAGGACCTTTTACCCTGAAACGCATATCAAATAGGTGTCTGATACTTTCTATATCTTGTTTCACTAACAATTGGTTCTTCTTCCTTGAAAGCCTACAGAGTCCTTCCTTGAAAGTCCGGTCTAGAATCGAGCATTCACTTTATTTTATAAATTCTCTGAATTTTTCTTTATAAAAAATAAAATAAATGCAATAAAATATTTTTGATTCAAATGATATTACAGAAAACTTTCAGAAACAGAACGATTTACGTCCATAATAAATAAGGAAAATAAAGTTGATTGTAAATTAATGTTTATAATATTGTTACGATTTTGGTATTTAAAATGTGTTTATAATGTTAAATTATGTCAAAATTACTATTCTGCTTGAAAAATAGTGCAGGATTAATGTTCATTGCATGTAAACATGTGAATTAGATCAATTGCTATGGGACCTTGTAAATAACAGGGCTCTTTGGGTATCTCGCCAAATTGGCGAGATATTGTTTAGTTGTCGACAGTTTTGGCAACTTATTTTGTTGCCAAGTGTCGCCAAATTTGGCGATATTTGACGACTTCCGGTTCTCCTATTTTCTGGAATGTTCTACCACTTTCGCCGTGTCTATATAAGGCATACTGAAATGCAACATGAGTTGTTATTCAGATTTCTTGAAGCTCAGACGCGCCGGCAGCCTCTGTTACTTTACGGGTGATTCCGTCGTGATTTATGCCGAAGAGAGTACGAAAGCCTACGGCTTTGCATTTGATCTATTTCCCGCTGGATCAGTACATTGCGTTGTGTTACTGTTGTGTTGTATTACTGGGACTTCGGCTGTTCTTATGCCTTTCTGAACATTGTATTCTTCATTGGGCTGATAATAAAGAACTGTTTTATCGCTGTCCTGATTAAAGTCTAGTCAATCCCTGAACCCAACAGTGAAATTCGTTACAAATGTGTAAATGATAGAAAGGCTGGTTAATATGAACTTTTTGCTTTAATTTTGTAGAATTATTCTTTGATGCAAATTTTATTTATGTTTTATACAATTTAGTGTGATTTATATTTGCACAATTCATCATATTCTGAATATAGTACTGTTTACGTCTTGTATCATTCAAAGTTTTAAAAATTCAAATTTATCGTAACCAAATTGTTCAGCGAACATTTGGTTACGGAAATACACACATTTGTGTTAACATTAATCTTAATTTTTTTAGAAATATATTACTCTGGGGAATACCTTACCCTTATCGTTAAGCATTCGAAATTTACTTCAAATCACAAAAAGAAGGGGGGGGGGGGAGAGTTTTTTTTTCATTTTGAGAATTTTTTATTTTATGTACACAATATCTTACTTTTCCATAGCTGTAGAGTATTATTGAAAAAAAAAATCAACTGATATGCAACAATTCTTCAAACATTGCACACAATCTTAATATTTTAAATATTAGCCAATATATTTAAAAAAAAGTTACAAAAAAATTTCAATGTACGTTATGAATCAGTGTGTAATGTTCATTAACTTTTACGAAAAGAAATAATTCATGGCAAGCATTTTATCTGTAGAATATAATTTTTTTTCAAAAGAGTTGAATAACAATTCCTTAAAAATGATACAATCTCCTGTGAAGTATGAAAGGATGCAACTTTTCAAACATACAAAGATAAAAAAAATATTTCTACATAAGTATTATTGCATAAATTTTCATTGAATTTGAAATTTTTTTATGCATAAACCTACACACATTGGCAAACAATTTAACCTAATGACAAATAAATTGTAAAATTAAAATTTTAAATATTCTTCTAACAACCATACTGAAGAGGATTTTAATAAATCGCAATAAGAAACAAATTTTTTTTGAAATATTCACAATAAAATCCGGTTGTTTTGTAATTATCAAAAATTTCTATGTTAACATTAACTTAGAAACAGAAATTTTGCAAGTTTATAGAAGAGTAACTGAGTACCTGTAACACACAAACGTCAGAATCATTTATTAGAACAGTGGTTCTCAAACTTGCCATGTTTTTCGATTTGGGGTAGATCCTTGCTTACTTAATATAGTATTTTTGCAAAATCATGAACTTCAAATGTGTTTTTGACAGCTGATATACTGTGGTAGCTCGCTGCTGCTTTATAAACGTTTACTTTTCTATCTGTAGTGAAGTGCAGTGTGAAAAACTTTAAAAAATACATGCTAATTTTAAATACATTTATTAGATTCCAGTTAAAAATTTTTTTTAGTACCTGATACAGAGAATAAGAGCAAAAACAAATGCTTTTATGACGCTTTAGTAACAAATTTTTAATATTTATCATCAATTTATACACTGCTGGCCACCGTAAATGCAACACCCTGAAGGAAGCACGCAAATAACATAAATTTACAACATGCATTAGCGGAGGTGAGATACGCAAATGATTAGAATTTCAGCGCAGACACACATTACGCACGCCTGTGGCGCCACCTCAAAGCGTTATTTAAGGCTTGGAGATTTCGACGATTTCAAGTTCAGCAATTGTGTTTTTCTTGTGGTTTTTTCAAAAAACGATCAGTTATGTCTCGTAGAAAACAGCGATCAGCTTTTGATCAAGTAATCCAAGTTCATCAGAGGAAGGATAGTGGCTTACCAAGATTGTGGATTATCTTTCAGGGAAATCGGTAGTTGTGTTGAACGAAACCAAACAACTGTAATGCAGATATGTGACCGTTGGATGCAGGAGGGTACGACGGACCGACGTGGTCGATTGCATCCACTTCAGTGCACCACTTCACGTGAGGACAGGCAATTGTGCGCATGGCAATGATGGATCGCTCAGTCACATCGCGAACCATAGCACAGCACATTGAGTCTGTAACGCATCATTCAGTGTCTGCGCGTACCATTCGACGCCGTTTACAGCAGAGTGGTCTGTCCGCAAGACGTCCATTGCTTGATCTACCCTTGACGCAGAACCACAGACGTCTCCGCCACCAATGGTGTGATGAAAGAAGGATGTGGGTGGCAGAACGGAATGAAGTTGTCTTTACTGACGAGTCACACATCTGTCTGCAACACCACGATGGTCGGATTCGAGTCTGGAGACACCGTGGAGAGAGGATGCTGAACAGCTGCGTTATGCACCGCCACACTGGTCCTGCTCTGGGTATTATGGTATGGGGCGGTATTGGATATCACTCTCGCATTTCTCTAGTACGCATTGCCGGTACTTTAAACAGCCAGCGCTCCATCTCCGAGGTGTTGGAGCCAGTTTTCCTTCTTTACCTTCAGGGCTTAGCCACAGCCATATTTCAACAGGATTATGCGCGACCACACGTGGCACGCATTTTCCAAAGGTTCTTCGTCAATCACCAGATTGAATTGCTTCCCTGGCCGGCTCGCTCTCCGGATCTTTCATCGATAGAAATCATGTGGTCCATGGTTTCTCAACGATTGACCCAGATTACACCAACAGCTGCCACACTAGATCAACTTTAGAAACGTGTGGAAGCTGCTTGGTCTCCTGTATCCCAAGAACACATCCAAAGTCTCTTTGAATCAATGCCGAGGCGTGTGGCAGCGGTGATCTCCAACAATGGCGGCTACTCTAGCTACTGATTCTGGCAGGAACCACACTTCACAGAAGTCTATAAATTTAATCATTTGATACTTGGTCAACATGTTATCTACAAAATAAATTTTGTTGTGCTATCTCTTGTCTTTCTTGGTGTTGTATTTACGGTGGCCAGCAGTGTATATAGTTAAGTTTTACCTTAAATCTCCTTGGTTAGTAATGTCCAGTCTATTTTCCCCCTTTGCTTGGATATTAGCAATTACGATTAAACACATTTTTATTTGGAAAAGCAACTAAAAACTTGCGCATGATATCCTATAATACCGGATAAGTAACAGGTATGCCTTTTTAAATGCGCTTGCTATATTAGACATCGAAATAGAAATTGCAAAAAATTGTAATTCTTCTGAAATAATTAATACATTAGCAAAACCCAAATCTTAAATTTAATAAACATGCTTTGTTAATACTACTGGTTCATGTTTGTAATTTTTTTAAAACTTTACAAAACATTTAGGGTTTCAAATGGCTTCTTTCCGGCTACTTTATAACAAAACCTAAGAGGAATCTAAAGGGAAGAGCTTGGTCTCCTTTGCGCTAATAAGTAGTTGCAGATGTTATCTTTTTTTTTTATCTGAAAAATAACATCCAACTTTGTGATGATTACGAGGCAAGAGCATTGCAACTAGCTAACGTGCCTTAGCTCAACTATGAAAAAATCAGAACAAGGAAATTTTTTTCAGATGCGAAAAGAGACCCAGATTTTGAGATCCAAGAGAAAGATTTCGAGCCGAAGTTTTATTACCAATTATTGAGAATCTTGTAGCGCAATTGAACAAAAAAAGAGATTGCTACGAAGTTATCAACACAAGATTCGAGATATTGAGAAATCTTCATAAAAAGGAGCAAGAAGTCATAAAACAGGCGAAATACTTGGCTCAAAGCTACCCCACAGACATCAATAAAGAACAATTTGCGCAAGAGTGTCAGTATTTCAAAATGTATTTAAAGGTGGAAAAAATAACAACGAAAGGAAACTTTTCCTACATCAGGAAAAACAAGTTGAAAAGTACATTTCTAAATTTAGATGTCGCAATGCGTATTTATTTGACTCTTCCTTTCAAAAACTGCACAGCAGACAAAAGCTTTTCAGCCCTTAAGAGAATTAAGACGGACATATGAGAACTACTATGGAAAATAAAAGCTTGATAGTTTAATGTTGCTATGCATTCAAAATGATATAACAATGGAAGTTGATTATCTCTCTATATATAAAAATGAATGTGTGTCTGTCGTTGATAGACTCAAAAACTATACTTCCAATCGCCGTGAAAATTTGGGAAATTATTAGGTATATCCCCGGAAAGGTTTTTGTAATTTTTTTTTAAATCAGAGTAGGGGTTCTAGGTGCTTTCGAACAAATATCCCCAAAATATCAAAATAACAATTGTATATTTACAAGTATAATATCATTCATTTCATAATGATATTTAATTCTCGTGATATAATTCTTCATCAGATCGTCATGATATTTCTGGACGAGTATTTAAACAAAAATTAAAATCTTTAATATATTTTAAATACATAAATTTTGTTTCCTTTAATGTTGTTTTTGTGTTTTACAAAAGACAACATATTTAATTCACGCGATATAATTCTTCATCAGACCGTCATGATATTTCTGCACGTGTATTTAAACAAAAATTAAAATCTTTAATAGATTTAAAATATTTTAAATACATAAATTGGGTTTCCTTTAATGTTGTTTTTGTGTTTTACAAAAAACAACATTAATGCGTTTCACGTTCAATTTTTCGCCAGCAAATTCTAATAAATACAAAAATGCAGTCAAAAGAATTTTGCAATTATCTATATATATAAAGGAGAAAAGCGACTCACTGACTGACTGACTAATCACGAAATCTCTGGAACTATTCAACCTACAGACTTGAAATTTGGTAGACATGTTCCTTTGATAGAGTAGACATCAGCTAAGAAAGGATTTTCCGAAATTCGAAACACAAGGGGCGTTACGGGGGGTTAAAGGCTTTAATAATAATTGTTTCCATGTTTAAACTACTTGATGTACAATCTTGAAATTGGGTAAGCGGATTCCTTTCAGAGAGTAGAGATCCGCTACAAAATGAGTTTGGTGAAAATCGACCCCCAAGTGGCGTTGCAGGGGCTTAGGGGGCGTTATAGATAATTATTTCCATTTTTAAACTATTTGACGCACTATCTTTAAATTTGATATATAGATTCCTTTCGTAGAATAATGATCAGTTACAAAACGGGTTTTGTGAAAACAGACTTCTAAGTGGCGTTGCGGGGGATTAAGGGGCGTAATAGATAAATATATCCGTTTTTAAACTACTTCACCTACCTGCTTGAAAATTGGTAGGTAAGTTTCTTTCCTGGAGTAAATATCCGCTACAAAATGGGTTTTGGGAAAATTGACCCCAAGGGGTGTTGCGGGGGTGGGGGGTTTAAGGGGCGTTATGAATTCCTATTTTTAAGTTATTAGACGTACAGTCTTGAAACTTAGTAAGCAGATTCCTCTCATAGGGTAGAGATACGCTAAAAATGGGTTTCGTGAAAGTTGCCCCCAAGTGGCGTTGAGGGGACTTAAGGGGCGTTATAGATAATTATTTCCATTTTTAAACTATTAGACGCACAGTCTTTATATTTGATAAAGAGATTTCTTTCATAGAGTAGAGATCAGCTATAAGAAGGTTTTGTGAAAACAGACATCTAAGTGGCGTTGCAGGGGAATAAGTGGCGTAAGAGATAAATATTTTCGTTTTTAAACTATTTGACCTACCTGCTTGAAAATTGGTAGGAATGTTTCTTTCATGGAGTAAATATCCGCTACAAAACGGGTTAGGAGAAAATTGAGCCCCAAGGGGTGTTGCAGGGGGTTAAGGGCAGATATAAATAATTATTTCTTTTTTTAAACTATTAGACTCACAGTCTTGAAATTTGGTTAGCAGATTCCTCTCATAGGATAGAAATACACTGCAAAATGTGTTTTGTGAAAATCGACCCCTAGGTGGTGTTGCGGGGGTTCAAGGAGCGTTATTGATAATTTTTTTGCATTTTTAATTAATTGGACGCACAGTCTTTTCAAATTTTGATAAGCAGATTCCTTTCATAGAGTGCAATTCCCCTACAAAATGGGTTTTGTGAAAACAGACCCAGAAGGGGCGTTGTGGGGGCTCAAGTGGCGTTATAGACAATTATCCCCATTTTTAAACTGTTAGACGTACAGTCTTGAAATTTGATAAGCAGATTCCTTTCGTAAAGTAAAGAACTGCTACAAAATGGGTTTCGCGAATATCAACTACCAAGTTTAATTTCGGGAGATTAAGAGGCGTAATCGATAAATATTTCCATTTTTAAACTACTTGATCATCCTGCTTGAAAATTGGTAGGCATGTTCCTTTCATGAAATAGAGTTCCTCTAACAAAGAGTAAAATGAAAATTGACCCCTAAAGATGTTTGCGAGAGGTCAAGAGGAGTTACAGAAAAAAATTCCTGTTTTTAATTGTTAGACCCATATACTAGAAATTTTTTAAGCATGTTTTTTTTTTTGTTGAATAGGGATCCACTAAGAATAAATTTTAAGCAAATCAAGTTCTGGGGGGTTGCAGGGGGTTACTGGGACGTATTGACAAAAAAAATTACTTTTTTCGAGCTACAAGGACTATAATAATGAAATTTGGTTTACATTTTTCTTTTGTTGAATTGAAATCCGCTAAGAGCGGTAATTTTGGAAAACGGCTCTCAACGGGATTACGGGGATATTTATAGTAAAACTTTTGCTTTTTTCTGTTAAATTTAGACTTGAATTTTGGCTTGCAGGTTCAATTTACGGAGTGGAGATCCACCGAAAATTGGTTTTGCGGGAATCCACTTGGTTTTTGAGTTACGAAAGAGCAAACATCATTCTATGCTTCAATTTTAGAGATTTTTAGAAAATACAAATTAGATGAGTTCTGCTCTTTTTTTTATCAACAGGTGACAGTTACAGGTATAAGTATATTTTTCAATTCAATCGAATTCTTAATGCTAGATATCAATAATTTATACATATATATAAGCAGTAAAAATTTATAAAACATCATGAAATACCCAGCGAAGCGGGCGGGTAACAGCTAGTGTATATATTTAGAGAGAGAGGAGGGAGGGAATAAATCTCTCTCTTCTTAAATAAAAATCACTTCGCTATCTGTTCGAATTTAAAAATTAGAGAAAGGAAAAATAACATGTATTAATCCTATTGTTGCTTAAAATGTATATTGCTTTAAAGTAACTTATACAATAATTTAATATTTGTCTTGTTAATTTGTACGGTTTATGATTAAGATCGTATTGCAGCCTTAGCACCGAAGTGCATTAATATTACACATTCAATGCATTATTATTATACAGGGGGGGGGGAGACGCGCGATAAAAATTATGATTGAAAATTGGGTCACCAATGGTGAAAGTTTGAGAAGCACTGGTGTAAGTATTTCTTTCTCCTAGCCTTATTATTCCCAATGTCACTTGGGGTCGGCTTCCTATCTAACCTGATTTGAGTGTAAGCATAATAAATAAATATTTCTTACCTTATTCTTGGGAAATAAACACAGATGCTATTATTTTTCTTCACGACAGTAATCGAATTTCTACTTATTAAATGCGTGTTTATTTTTTTATAACAATGTACCACTACCGCTATTATTTATTCTCAAATCAATACTTTTAAAATTTATATGATTTAGAAACATGAAGCAAGACTGCGTCTGCATGCGATACTTTAATTGGCTTTCTGATGATGGGAAATCCCGAGCTATGGCCCGTCTGTGACAGACGACTCCCCGCGATTACAGCTTAACCTAGGGTTTGCAATCACGTGTCATATTTTCAATACCGGGATTACATTATCCAGATCTCGGGGCTGGTCCTGGGATTAGGATTGGACTATTTATTAAAAATACTTGCGTATTAGCTAAGTTGAAATTGCATAACAAAACTGAAAATATAACTAAAAATTGATTTAATATCATTTTAATGAAACAAATAAAAAATTAATTAATCATGAAAAAACAAATAAAAATAGTACGTAATAAAATTTAAAAAAAAACAGCATTTCTTCATTTCTTGTGTTTTTTTTTAAATAAGCTTATAAAAACACAGGTCCTCTAGCGTTTCATCGTTGGAACGGCTTCTTATTTTTGTTACAAATTGTCCTGCCTTAGAAAATTCACGTTCGTATTCTTTACTAGTAGGTATTATCGTTATTAAATAGGTGTATGTTCTTTTCAGGTAGTCACCACATCTCCCTCCATTTTCAAAAAGGAGAGATTTATTTTTGAATTTTTGATGACAGTGTCTCAAATCTAATAGAATGCAATGGTGCATATACCTCTTTGATAACTTTATTTAGTTCAGCTACACTTAATGGTTTTTCTATATAAATTGATCCAGTTATTCAATCAGAATGTCAAACAATTTCAAGTGCTACCTCATTTGAAATTGAAGATCCAGTTGCATAAGCTGTTAGTAATGCAATGGGATTTCAAGTGTCTTAAGTCTTCCAAGCAGGTCCGCGATTAATTAATGGCATTTAATTGAAGAAAGAACTGTGACAAAATCTATTCTTGTGATGCTGCTTATATTATTGTGTAAGCAATGCAGTGAGCCACTTAAATCTTTGAAACGTTCTCCCATACTGTGTGCATATATTATTTTTTTACATATAGCACTTATAATTACGCAAAAAAATTCTACATACCGGAGACCGTGGTAAGATGGAGAGCGGGGCAAGATGACGAATTTCTTAATTTTTCCGTATTCCATTAGGTAGCAGCATCAAACCAACACTACTGGCTCTCTTTTTATCCGTTTGTTAAACAATAGTATAGAGACGCTGAAATCACTCTTTTTGTGTTAGTTGAGAAGCTTTGATTCTTTTTCCGCTGCCACGATATAACTCTTTCATGCATATGTAAATAAGCTCTGCTACAAATACAGGTAAGAGATATCGTTTCTCTTTAATATTTATGAGTAATTTGACTCATAAAAACTACTTATTACCATGAAAAAATTTCAATTTATTGCCTTTCCTCATGGCAATAAAAACGGATATTTTTAAACATACAGTGCGGGGCAAGATGACGAGCTCGTCATCTTGCCCCGGAATTTTTTAAACTAATTATGTTGTCCATTTTATTAAATCCAGAAACACTTCGTTTCTCTTTGAATTCGACGCGCGACCTGCGCTTATATCTCTGGGGTTAAGGACGCATTGATCGGGAAGGTTTATTCAAACGGGGCGACCAGAGGAAGAATTTGCGTATCCGTTAGCATCCCAAAGACGAAGGAAGTAACAATAATGTTTACATTAGAGCTACTGGCTCCTGCCACCTTTTCCGTAATTTTGCGAGAAACGAATGCTTCCTGAACTTGTAGAAAGCGCCCCAACAGAACTGTAAGCAACTGCTGTGGTAACGGCTGAACAAGAGGTAACTTTTTCTTTGAAGCACTTTATGCCAGTGAACCATCACGTGAAGAATCTCTCACTTGTTGATTACTGACAGCACGCCAAACTCATTAATTTCGTGCTAATCTATACTGCAGTGTGAAAACATCATCATGGTTGGATTAGTTTGTGCCTCACCCATTACATCTCTCCAGTCTACTAGTTTTAGTCATTGACCAATTAAACCTAGATAGCTGGATGTGACAACTTATAGGCTCCATCCAAAACAAACTCATCAGAGACAAAGACATGAGCTTTGTAGACCAGATATTTAAAGCAAATCCGTCTGAAATGCCGATTAAACGGTTTAAAGATTGGTATCGAGCCTCTGTCGGCTCTTGAGTTTAGAACAGGCTATGTTGCGACACAAACGGCTACAACCATGATGTTGCTGGCGAAACTGGAATAGAAACTCAACTTTCAGACCCGTGTAGAAAACCAGCTATAAGCCCTCCAGAAAACCGTAGAACTTACTTCAAATGCTCGATTCGTTGCACCATGCAGTTTCGTTAGTTTTTATCAAACTTTTTATTCTAAAGAACATAATGGGACGAAAAAGAAAAGAAACAACTGAGTCAACCATTCTACAGCACACCACCAAAGAAATGAAGGTAAGAAACCAAACTAAGTTCCGTGCTCAACAAATAGGCAATATTATGATTCTCAAGGCATGTTACCTAGAAAGGTGTGACCACCAAATAGTTACTATCCACTCTGATGCAAAAGGAACGAAAAGACAAAGTCTGCTGGAAGAAATGAAGACCTCTACAGTAAGAATGACATGCTACAGAGTGTGCGAGTGAATGTTCACCAAAATGTTTCGACTATTTCTGACACAGGCTTCAATGCTTCGTCAGTTTGATACATGTAAGATGAAAACACATAACATATTCAAGATAAAATATGTTCAACCATTTTTAAAGGTTATCTTGCTCCTGCAGGCAAGATGACGATTTGTTATGGTTATGAAAATAAAATTATCTTTACATCTTTTATTTGAAAATTAATGGTTATTTTTAATACTACAAAGCGACACTTAATGTCTGCAGTAAATTAATTTTACTATCCTAAAATAAATTCTAAACAACAAAATATTTTTAAAAGTCATTCGTTCTCGGTCTCCTATAGTTTATAAAAGAATACAAATTTTGAAAATTGAATTTGCGAAATGTTCTGAGAAAAATTTTAAATATACTTAATTAAACATACCAATCCTGAATTATATATTTTAACTCGATTTCCGGATTAGAAAACACTGGATCCAGGGTTGAATTCGGGCTGAAACCTACTCAGATATTCTTCCAGGTCTAATGCTCTGTCCGTTATTGACACCGATCATTGAGGGTGAAAGCCATTTTCTGACCCCACCATGGGGCAGGGGATTACAGATGAAGCACAGAGAAAACAATGAAATTCTCTGTTTAACATACACACCTCCTCGAACCCTTCAAGATTCAACACGCTAAGAAACTAAACATTAACGATAAAATACAAAAGTAAATAAATACATTGAAATCGTAATAAGATAACAATAAATTACTTGAAAAAGGTCAAAATATATCGAGACAAAATTAAATCCTGGATTATTATTTAATCCTGATATTTGTAAAACCACTGGGATCCTGAGGTGCAAACCCTAGCTAACCCATTAATGCTGCCAGACTAAAATATGAATGGATGAGGGAAACGACATGCAGAAATTGTTTAATAAAAGAAAATGGAATCAATATTTATTAAAATTATTTTTCATATGCTTTCATGCGCCGATAAATAGAATTTTTAAAAGCGGTATATCAGTATTTCTGATATCTTATATGAAACAGATAGAGTTATAATTTTCTAATTATAATTATAAAACCCTATAGGTTCCCTTTCTTATTAAAACACACTTGTAATTTATTTCGGTTTTGAAGCGCGAGGTCGGTATCATGAAGGCTGTGGGCAGTGTCCATACACGCCCGCCTTACACTCGCTCATGATCTGACATGGTCATAGGTTCGCATCACTGTCTAGATGTATCAGAAAAAGTCACCAACAATCTTCGGTTGGAGATGGGTTTTGTGGTCCTGCTATGCAACTTAAACCAGCCAAGATTTCCGTTGCACGTTGACATCAAAAGAATACCGGGCTTTTAGCAAACATTTTTATTGTAGAGTTTAAATCGTTATTTGGTTCTGTTGCCATCGTATTCCACTGATACCGTTTTAAGACCATATCACCATTCACAAAGTTCCGTTCTGTTTGGTCTTTCGTGATGACAATACTCTGAATCTTAAACCCTAACAACATTCATTCGATGTTTGGACTTTAAAAATCCATGTTTCTGGAATGGGCACTTGCTCACGGGTGGGAAACCAAATCATTTGAGTTAGCAAAGACGGGGTTACTGAAAATATTGTGCACTGATGGCGATTAGTTATAGTAAAACTGTTTATTGTTATACTTGTATGATAAAATAATTTGTAAAAATTGCAAAATCAACAGTTATTTACACATTATAAATTAACTATATGTTGTTACTTAACACCCGTCGCATCTCATGCATTGTATCATTAACTCAAATATTAGATGAATAAAATGAAATACTTAAAATAATTATGTTGCTTTATCTTTATTTCAACCCGAAATTGTAAACGAAACATTAATTGACTGTATTCAAAGCTTAGAATAATACTTGAATTAATGTATTAAAATTAAAGTTTATGGCACGGCATGGCTGGTCAGCTAGTAAGTGCATAAAAACATCGATTTTCTTTTTATTTGTTTTAATTTTTATATTTTACATAAGGATAAAACTGAATATATAATTCTATTTTAAAGTATTATTAATCTCAGAAATGGATTATTTAAAGCTTTTATAACAATCTTTTTATTTGTAATTAAATTTACATTTAAGCTCAAATATAGTACATTCTTCTATAAAATTAATCTACTAAAATTTTATTTAGGTGAAAAATAAAGAACAGATTTTATATTTACAATGAAAATTAGATACGTAAGGTGAATTTAACTTATTATATCAAGACAGGAAGACCGAAAACTATCTCCCATCTAGAAAACGTTTAGGTTTCCAAGCAACAAACTAGGCAAAGAAATGCATAACGCCAACCAGTAAATCCAGAATAATAAATCATAGCACATCAATACACGACAAGCAACCTCTTTTCCTTTGACCTTGTCGAAGAAGAATCCCGGAGGCGAGAGCAGCTCAAAAGTGCTCTCTATTTAACGTTATGTGTTTTTACTACAGAATGATGGCCTTCCAAGTTATATGTTTTTGTACAGCAACACGTAGTTAGGTATTTTTAGCAAAGCACTAGAAAACGTTTTTGTGATTTCTTTTTAGGCAGCTTAGTTCACCTCAAATGAAATGATTGTTCTCATGAGCTCATATAGTGTTTATTTGCATTCAATTTTTTCAAAGTTGGTAAAACTAATGCACAACAAATGCACCATTTTATCTTTCAAAGAACTAAAGAAAACTCTAACTCCCACTCTACATTAAATGTTCTTTTTTTTTTCCATTTAATTTTCTTCTCTTACAATTTGACATGCTGAGGAAAACGAACATTGAACAATGTCTTTAAGAAAGCGCGTACTTGCTAGAAATACAATAACACAGTGAAGTTGTAAAGCAATAACTAGATTTTCATGATAGCTGCAAGCAATATGAGATGAGTCTGTTACCAGCACATTACCAGATTTACAAATGATAAGTTACAAGTGTCTTTTTGAAGAATTGTGTATTGCCAATCACACAAATTATGCTAGAATACTCATTAATCAATTCAACTTTTGTGCAGAAAACATTCTATTTTATCAGCGTAGTCACAAATAATGGAAAGAAAATAGTTTTTGTGTAGAGATCATAATATGTCGTGCGTAGTTTGCGGAACATCTGACGTACAATTGGCTATTTCGGCAGTCTGAATAATGCATATATTCATGCAGTTCATTATTTAATACCACTGACTGAAGCAAGTCTATTGTACCGTAAATATTAATTATCACAACTGCCGCTTTGGCCAGGCTGCACATTATCATTTCCCGTTTTATGATTTGTATAATTTTCAGACATTGAATTTGTCCTTGGCAAATACATCATAACCTTCCCAAATTTCCTTTCATTCAATATTTTCTTCAGTTACTTGTTCTGATTCATCTCTTCTTCACTGTGACCATGTATGCACCCATCTATCATTAGAATATGGCCCCAAAACATTCTCAGTTTGTATTGTTTTTATTTTGTTCTTTTTCCTTTGCTACTTATGCTGCCTATTTTCATCCTTAGTCACATTTTCATTTTATCTCAGTAAAGTTTCTTTTTTAACCTTTGTTAAATTTTTCTTGGACTTTTTAATTTTTTACTTCAACATCAAAAATACATTTTGTTACATAATGATCAGACTTCGATATCCGGTAAATCCAGGTATTAGATTTAACGGATCATACATTCCCCTTACCCATCAAACTGTTTCACCAATCACTCAGATGAAACACACCACCTTTAACCATTTGAGCACAATGTAAATAAAGACTTCAACTGTGAAAAACTGTACCAGCAAACTAGCTTCTTCTAATGTGTATTTTTTGTTCAGTTTTAAGTATTATATATACTTTTGTTTCTTAACATTAACTACATTATTTTCCTAGAGGATTGTTGAATTAGAGGATGTAGTTCATCAAATCAATTGTACAAGAAATATAATATTATAGTACAAACAGTATTGATATTTAGTAATGTATTTCTTAGCTAATTGCATTTATCTACCTTAATAATTTTTCTCCTATTTTGTACACATATTTTGCTTTTTATGTGTCTTGGCACAAATGGTTGTCATTGCTTGGTTTGTGATTGAGCTGCTCTAGATGGTTTGCTAATAAAAGAATATTTCCAATGAAAAGAATTCATAATTTCTCATCCATTGCAGATGTTTGTTTGGAGATGATTCCATGTAATCAGACTTAGGTTTTTGATTCCCCCCCTCAATTTATAAGCTCTTAATTCATCTGTTTGCAGCTATAGACATGAAAGTGAAACTGTTTTTGTATATTGTTAAACAGTACATAAGCAGTAGAAAGATTTCTTATTTCTTATCCCACTGGATCGACAGAAACATAAATCCATGAAACCATGCATTTTTAAACAATGAAGATCCATAGCAGGACTTGAGAGGCCAGGTATGGCAACCAAACCTAGTGTTGTGGCAGTAGTAGCATATACAATTGAACAAGGAGGATAAATTTAAGACCTGTCCATGCCATTCCAGCTTAAGTGCTCACGCGGTTTAGTCAAGAATCAAGTAAATCTTGTACTGCTTATCCGAATCAAGCGCAGCATCAGACAGTTTTTCATACACAATAGCAGGCCTCCAGGAAGAACTGATATCTTGTTTGACCCGGCACTTGTAAAATGAAACAGCCACCATGGTAGAAAATTGATGGCTGCCCATGGGCACAAACCATCTGCAACTTATACCACTGACATTCTTACATGTGAGGTACTACTGAAAAGATTCAACATTAGCACTCAAGCAATTTAAAAGCTGGGCACTACTTGTTATCGTTCTGTCACCTTGCCTTCACCATTCAGATAGATGCTGAGTAGAGCTCACACACACATCATCCAAATCTGTATAGACACTCTCCATAAAGCAAAATTTCAAAGCCAAAGTTAAAAGTTCTGCCTGGAAAACTGAGCAGTAGTCAGGATTTCTCTTACAAATCCTAATACTATTCCCCTTTTTGATGAAAATTCCACTACCTAAAATAGTGCCTTCACCAATGCTGCCATTAGTATAGATCTGTAATACATCACACTGGATTTTATGAATTGTGTACGAGGCAAGCTGTTTAAGATACTCTGGATGTTGAGGGCTTTGTTAGTGTACAAGGATAATTCAGTCTTAAACAATACATTTTCATAGAAAAATGCAACAATATCTGTATAGCAGGCCAGTGAAAATTATTCTATTTTGTTATGCAGCTATCCCTCTCTTTCAGTATAGCTAAGTGGACTTCTTTAAAGCAATGATTGTTGTTCCAATTGTGCACATAACTAGAGGTTCTGTGCTGGTCACCATAACTGATGAGCTTGGCAAAGTATTTAGTCAATATGTTTCTGCTTCATAGTCTGAGAGGTTGCAAGTCAGCCTCATACAATACAATATCCCTCAGGCAGTTATTAAGGATACCAGTGATGACTAGTGGCAGAGAGTTGTACTCTTTTAAGTTTATCAAGGTTGCTAGCTGAGGCAACCTGGTAGACTTGTACCATTTCTCATGAAACCTTGACAATCCAAAAAACATGACATTCTTTTGACTGATTTGGTGTTTTACCAGTCTCTCACACTAAAATAAGGAGAGGACTAATGTCTATGGACCTCATAATTTTGAATTTCCTTCAAGAGACTAGGGTAGCAGCTGAGATGGCACCCCACTCTCTGAACTTCCACAACACAACAGACAAAAGGAATTTGAGACATAGATTTTTACATTCATCAACCGTCCTACATGTTGTGCCTTCAGTGACGCACTACGATTCCTTAGCCACACACACATCAGTTCGTGACCCTAACATTTGCCTACCACAGCCAGTATTTTTTTTCCACAGAGTCACAAGTTGGATATACGGGAGGTGAAAATCGGCATCTTTTTCTAGAGATTGATCCTGGTGTCAGTTACAAGGTTTGTCGCCAACAAAATTCATTGCTTTCCAGTGCAACATTAGTGAACACTCATTTTGAAAAGGTACCCCTATTGTAATTATTAGGTTTCTTCACTCACTTTGAAACACATTTTAACTGAGTGCTTCACTTCAACAACTGTCAGCTTCAAGTATTTCTAATCGAACACTTAAACATTGATCAACTTGATTCTAGAAAATCCCCAACCACAGATTTTATATTGTTTGTGTAGTTTTAGTCCTTTTGCATATGTTTAATCTTAAAAAAATAAATTACATAGACATTAAATAAAAGTATGATTTACTTAATTTCTTAATACGATGAGATTTTTAATTAAGTGTTTAGCTCAATATGTTCCAATGGGATTCTGTGCCAAAAATTCAAATACCATTTAACCTGATGTTTATCTAGAATAAAGGGAATGCAAATACACTCATTTACCTAACTGTGTACTATTTGAAAAATACGATATTTCTCTTCTAAATAACTTCCTTTAAGCATTCATTTAGTTGGAATAACTGATGTAATATTACTTTTTTCTGAGAATTTTTAACTGCAGTAATCTTTTTTAGAATCTGATATATATGACCAATCTCTTTTAGGGAATGATTTCTGGTGCTACCTTTGAAAGAGACATGGCTGATTGAAAAACATCCAAAGGAAATTATGTAGTTATATCAAATTTTGGTGAAAGGAAGCTCAGCATATATATATCGTATTCCCTGCAAATTTAAATTAATTATATTCAAAATGCCAATGAATGTTTTAATGGTATGCTCAGGCAAAGAATATCAGAAGTAATCATTCTTGAACCATAAGAAGTGGAACCAATGCTGCTGATACGTTTGATTATGGATTCCAAGTGAGTTGAAATAATTCTTCAAAAGTGGAATATTATTCAGTTTCTTTAGCTAAAGAAAGAATCTGAAACATTCAGCTTAAAATGTGAATATATTTTTTATATGACTGATCATGTTTTGTATAATGGTCCAGTTATACGGTTCTATGAATTTTTGAATTTAAATATTTATAGATCTTTAAAAGCCATACTTTGAATTTAAATCTTTATAAAATTTTAAATTTTGCATTTGAACCTGTTTTTCTGTGAAGATTATTGATTTTTACATGAAAACAAGGCATAGGCTCCCTTCCCTCTAGTAAGCTGTTAATCATCAATTGTGTTATTTCTTTTATATTTCTAATTGCTTATGAGAAGCTAATATTAATTGTAAAGCTCTGCTTAAATAGGATTTAGTAACTATTAAATGAATATACTTAAAATTTGTATTTATTTAAGAAAATATTGTGCCAATTCTGAATCAGAATCTGTGATATCCAGCTGTATTTAATATTATGCATAACTTATCTGATACAGTAAATGTTTTGATTTCAGTTTTGCTTTAAAAATTAATTATCAATGGTTATTCCTAAAGTGAGTGTGACATAGCCATTTCCTTTGCTATATATTAAAAAAATTTCCACTTTGAAATTATCAAGATGGCTCTTGCTGTAAATGAAAACTTAAAGCATCATTTGCCTATTCATGTAAATGAAAAGTGTGGAATATGCAACAAGTCTTTCTCCCGATGTGGGGGTTTAAAAAGGCATTTACGTATTCATACTAAAGAAAAATCTCATGTTTGTGAAGTATGCAACAAAGCTTTCTCTTGCAGTAGCACATTAAAACTTCATTTCCGTATTCATACTAAAGAAAAGCCGTATGTTTGTGAAGTGTGCAACAAAGCTTTCTCTCAAATTGGTAATTTAAAAGTTCATTTGCATGTTCATACTAAGGAAAAGCCTCATGTTTGTGAAGTGTGCAATAAAACTTTCTCTCATAGTGGTAGTTTAAAAGAGCATTTGCATATTCATACCCAGGAAAAGCCTTATGTTTGTGAAATATGTGACAAAGCTTTCCCTTTTAGAGATACTTTAAAAAAACATTT
This sequence comes from Trichonephila clavata, assembly GCA_019973975.1. Taxonomy (NCBI): domain Eukaryota; kingdom Metazoa; phylum Arthropoda; class Arachnida; order Araneae; family Nephilidae; genus Trichonephila; species Trichonephila clavata. Next base: position 64,208 of record BMAO01020728.1, on the reverse strand, counting down.
ACTTATTCATACCAAGGAAAAGTCTCATGTTTGTAAAATATGCAGCAAAGCTTTCTTACTTAGTGGTAATTTAACAAAACATTTACTCATTCATACCAAGGAAAAGCCTCATGTTTGTGAAGTATGCAGCAAAGCTTTCTCTCAAAGTTGTAATTTAAAAAAACATTTACTTATTCATACAAATGAAAAGCCTCACGTTTGTGAAATATGCAACAAAACTTTCTCACTTAGTGGTACTTTAAAAAGACATTTACTTATTCATACCAAGGAAAAGCCTCATGTTTGTGAAGTATGCAACAAAGCTTTCTCTCGTGTTGTTCATTTAAAAGAGCATTTGTGTATTCATACCAAGGAAAAGCCTCATGTATGTGAAATATGTGATAAAGCTTTCTCATTTAGTGATACTTTAAGAAAACATTTACTTATTCATACCAAGGAAGAAACTCATGCTTGCGAAACATGCAAGACTTTCTCTTGTAAATGTTATTTGAGTTCCCATTTGCTTATTCATACCAAGGAAAAGCCTCATGTTTGTGAAGTATGTAACAAAGCTTTCTCTTGTCGTGGTAATTTAAAAATGCATTTGCTTATTCATACCAAAGAAAAGCCTCATGTTTGTGAAGTATGCAACAAAGCTTTCTCTCAAAAGAGTAATTTAAGCCTCCATTTGCTTATTCATACCAAGGAAAAGCCTCATGTTTGTGAAGTATGCAATAAAGCTTTCTCACTTAATGGTAATTTAAAAGAACATTTGCGTATTCATACCAAGGAAAAGCCTTATGTTTGTGAAATATGTAACAAAGCTTTCTCATTTAGTAGTGCTTTAAAAAATCATTTACTTATTCATACCAAGGAAAAGTCTCATGTTTGTGAAATATGCAACAAAGCTTTCTCACTTATTGGTAATTTGAAAAAACATTTACTTATTCATACCAAGGAAAAGCCTCATGTTTGTGAAATATGCAACAGAGGTTTCTCTCGTCATGGTAATTTAAAAACGCATATGCATATTCATACCTAGGAAAAGCCTCATGTTTGTGAAATATGCGAAAAAGTGTTCTCAAGAAGTCATCATTTAAAATTGCATTTACATGCCCATACTAAGGAGAAGCTTTTTGTTTAGTGAGACAAAGCTTTTTCACAAACTAGTACTTTGAAACTACATTTGCATTCTCATACTATGGAAAAACCTCATTCTTGTGGAGTATGCCTCCAAGCTTTCTCAACTGTTGTAATTTTAAAAACCATTTACATACTCATGGCAAACCAAAAAATATATGTTTTTGATATTTACACCATTTATTTTTATTGGTAGTATTTTAATATAAAGATTTTCATCTTGAAAATTTTTTTTAAACCTTAAATTTTCAAAGATTTTAAAAGGGTTTCTTGCATATCCCCTAGTTAAAGGTATTTTTTTAATATTTTGAAATTAAAAAAATGCAAATAACTCATTTAATCAACCGTGTTATTATAATTTTGCGTTAATTAATTTTTGCCAAAATAACATTGAAATATAATCATAGCAGACAGTGGTCATTGTTGATCATGACCATTTTACTTTATTTTTGTATTGTTACAGATTACTTAAAGATTCTTTGTGACATAAATGTATTAATTTTGACCAATAAAAATTAATTTTGTCGCTTTTCTGGAAAGAACATTTCTTGTATATTTTAATTCAAGAATTTTAAACTGTTTTCTAAATTTTTAAGCAAATTTAAAATAATGCTTTGGTAGATTTAGGTAAGTATTGTTTTATGCCCTTTTGATTCACAAAAAGACATATTGTTATATTTTTCTAAAGAATTTTTTTATTTTGCCATCTGAAATTCAAAATACAGAAGAAATTATAATGTTGTGGTATGTGATTCATTTGTGCATATATTAATTTACATGTGTAAAAAAAATTAAATTCTGTTCTTTTCTGTAAATGCAATTTAAAGTTAAGGATAATATTTACTTAAAATTTTTAATTTAAATAATCTTATATAGATGTTGAAAAGGAATTAGGGATTTATTATAATCAATTGATCAAATATCAGCATATTTTGTTTCATGTAGAAAAAATCTATTTTTGTTTTGTTTTAAAATATATTTCATCGAGGTTAGGAAAATCAATATTTGGAGATTGTATACTATAGCAAAATGTATAACCTTAACCAAAAATCATCTCTTATTTTAAATTTGTGTAATTCAAAGAGGTTAGGAACATTATTTTATATTTGATAGAAACATAAAATACCTGAAAATATAATTATAAAATTCAGTAAAAGGTATGCTGATCATCTTCCAGTAGTTTTTCTACTTCAGAGTTGTTCTGATAGTTCTTATTTCAAACTATTAAGATAAATTCTTGGAAATGAATATATTTCAAACATATGTCAATTATTTCCTGTAGAAAAACACTTTTTTTCTGCCACTTACTCAATGTGTATAGAAAAATTGATTTCCATGATAAAAATACTGAATATTTTCTTTAACAAGATATATTCAAAAATTCACGTTCCAAAAATTTTTACATGTAGTATTTAATGCAAATTATAGTAAGATTATCTGTGATAATAGTTAGAACAAGAAGATAAAAATTTGAAAACATTTTAAGATATTTCACCCCAGTGTTACATATATATTAAAATACATAACACATTTACTCGTAACATTATTTTAATAAGCATCCAAAATTTATTCATGAACTTTTTGAACCTATTAGAAATATGTCACATTTTATTTGTATGTAGTTTTGCTAGTTTGTAAAATAAAACTTAAAAATACTATTTTCAAAATATAGTCCATTTTATTTATTAGTAATTATTTTAACAAATACTTTTTATCTCCTTCACATTAACCATTCCCCTTATCTACCTTTTTCTAATCCTTCCCTTTAGAATTGTCTGTATTGATTTTATATAAGATATTTAAAATGAAAAAAATAAATGGAACTATTCATCTGCCTTTTTGTTACAATTTTTATTTATGCATTGTAAGTATTCTATTATTGACAATACTGTCTGTGATAAACAACATTTACGATAAATAATTACTTGCTCTCAGCAGGAAAATATTTGTCAAACTGCACATCTTCCTCATTCAGGTGATTTGTAATCTGAATTTTTTTGCTAAGAGCTTCTCGCTTATCCTAATTCGAGCATACTTTTTCCTCCCAACCATCTTATAAATGTAGTTTTCATGTTTGAAGGATGTGTTGGGTTAAAATTCAATTTGGATGCATTCCGATAAAACTTAACATTTTTATTGTAGATGCATATTGGAAATGATCGGCGTGTTGAGTACTCTCTGAAATCCGGTGCAAGTTTGAATACCAATGAGCATAGCCAAAATATATCCTGCGAACACACCATTTGCGAATCTCGCGGAGAAAACTAGTACTATTCTAGATGTACACTCCATTGTAAGGTGCTACCAACTAGTGAGACAAAATATAGGAGGTGTTACATATTCTTTGAGACATTGACAATTTTTGGAAAGTTTCTTTTAGTTGTAGGATCAAATGACATGTATAAAAACAGAATAAAACATTATTTGGAGCTAGATCAATCATATTAAAAAATAAAATCACCGTAACATTCTTGCTCATTTCTTTTAAATACATAAATGATAGCTATTTTTCCGTCGCATTTTTTCCAAATTTAGTTTGATAATAGACTAAAATTATGCCTGTGCATTATTTTCTTTTTGTATGAAACTCTTCAATCATGATGCAATTGTAGGTAGAAGTATCAAGCTTTTATTTTTTAGATACATAAGACACAAAATTTTTACAATTTTGAAACCAAAATATAGTTTTTATTCACATGAGGAATGAAATCCAAGACGAATAAATGGCTTGCTTTTTCAAAGAATTCCAGTTGCAACTACTCTCCTCTTCAATAATCTGTTGGTAGGGGAATTATGTTGCAAAAAAAATTATTATCTGTGTAATATTTTGAGCCGTACAAGTTGGTTTCAATAAAAGCAAAATAGCATTTCTCCCTTGATATATGTCATACTCACGACCAAAAGCATTTCCAGTTTACATTTGCACAAAATAAACGTAAGCTGTTTTGACATCTGATATCAATTTCAGCTAAATTCCGTATTTCGTCATTTGCTTTGATTGTAAATATTATGTAAATGGAAAATGACCACTCGAAGTAAACTGATCGTCTTAAAATTTGGTAAAAAACGAACGAATATCTTTGAAAATTAGATATAAAATGTCTCTTACAATGAATATTTGATCTTACTAATTCCAAAATTCTTGTTTAATCGTGAGAAATTAATCTACACTGTTAAAATTCGAAGGTAAACAAACGTATCTATCGATCTATGTATGTGCGTCTTATCTTCTTACGAACCGTACGACACAGAAATTTGCGGAAGGTACCAAAACATCGGGAATGATCAGAGGAAACCGTTTTAACCATTTATATTCAGATATTATAATTAGTTAAAAAGATATTAATTAAATATCTTAAAACGCCTAATTGTCTTACCCCTGCGTGTTGTTTTTCCCGCCTAGCGTCATGAAGAAACAGAGGGAGAAATTTTTCCGTACTCTCGACGTTATTTAAACAGCGATTCGATTTTTGTTTTTTAAATCAGACAAAAAATAATTACGGAATCGGAGAGATAAATTATTTCGCCACGATACGGTATAATTTATTTTGCAAAATAATGATATTTTCTATTTTTTACGATTTTTTTTCAAAATGAGTAAAAACTCATTTGTTTATGTGAAAATTATTTCTAAATCGTTGCGTATGAATTTATTTTCGTGTTATTGAAATTATATTTTTCCTAAATAATTTCATGATTTTTTTCTTTTAGAATCAGTCATTTGAAAAATAAAATGCCGAAAACTTTTTTTAAAGAATTTTTTATGAAAAATATTCAAAATTTTTATTAAACATTGAAGAACTTCGGCATTCATTAAAATTATCGTACGAAACCTTTTTTGCACATGTAAAATAATGTTATACAACTTCTGTGCGAAAATTGAAAAATAGCTTAAAAATTACGGATTTAAAATTTTTTTTTTTTGTAATTTTCGTAAAATACCGTTTTTGCGAGAAATAATTAAGCAGTATTTTTGTTAAATTTTTTCTTTAAAAATTATCGTACTTTTCAATCAAAGTGTGAAGTTATAAAATTTCAGCTTTAAATTATACCCTTAAAAATAATGAAAACTTAAAAAAAAACACTTGCAAGATTTTTTTGCGCATGCGCGGTAGACGAATAAGCGAAGGTCACTGTTGGTTAAGTTTCAGTTTAGGAATGGGAGTGGGTGGAAGCATCACCTGGGGCTAGATATACACAAGACCTCGTGACTGATTTGTGACGTCACTACTAGTAGGAAGATTTCGTCCATCGCCTACGGAACTTTTCAGATGCATTTTTAAATACTTTTTGTTTTTTAACCCAACATACATACAGGGAATTAAAAAAAAATTAATTGATCATTAAATTCTATTTCATGTACATAAAACATAAGAGTAAATATTAGTTTACCTATTTAAATAATAATTGCAAGTATGTAATTATCGATGTATTTACTACGAACACGCATTACGATGAACATAAACACACTTAAAAACATTGCAGCAAATCATAAGAACCTTTTGTATTTGTATATTTTTTTTTACAAAACTGTGCTTATTTCTTAACTTTAAAATTTATTTTCAACATTTTATTCAGAATAGTTACAAAAAAGGAAATAAAATTAGAAATAGTTTTTAAAACAGAAAAAAAAAAGACAAATTAAAAAACAGTAACTTTATTGGTATCAAATACAATCACAACATAAAGAATTATAAAATAAATTTCAAATATATTTTTGAAACAAATCTATACCAATATAATTATAGATATATACAGGAAAATAAATACATACATAAAAATAGATTACACAATTTATTTAGCTGTTTGGCAGTTACTTTTCTGCCAAAAATAATTATTCAATTATGCATTGTTACAAATGTGAATAAAATATATTGTAAAACTTTATTGGTATCATGCACAGTAATAAACAAAAAATCACTCTCTGCAATAGCAACATTAAAAATAACCACAAAAAAAAAATAAACTTCCCACAAATAACAAGTTATCGTAAAAATAAGTTAAAAATGTTTTTAAAATAAATCATACATATATAAAAGCATAGATATACACCTAAATGAATAAATATATATATAGAGAGAGAGAGAGAAATAACGCATACATAAAAATATATGTAACTTATTACATACATAAAAATAATGCAATTTATTTAGCTAATAAAGTATGTGTTTTTCTTTTCTTTGTTTCAACTTTTTTAATATCATTTTTTTTCCTACAGTAGTTATGTAATAATGCATTTGTAGAAGTGTGGATAATATGCTTTAAAACTAGCTCAGAAGCATGATCATTGTTACAAGGTTCATCATATAAAAAAAATTCATTTGAATTTATCAAGCTAATCGATATTTCTGAGACAATTTGACGTTGATTATTTTGTTTGAGGAACATATTTTCATAATCTTTAGAAAGAAGTTTCTGAACTATTATATAGTTATAGAGTACCGCTGTAACGATATCTGGGGAAGGGCACAATAAACTTCCTCTAAGTTACGTATTAAATCATAGTTAGAATTTAGTTCAAAAGTTTTATTAAGAACAAGTGATTTGGAACAAGAGTCGCATTTTAATTTTTTTAAGTGCTGCTCTAGCACAAACACCAGCTAAATATGTTAAGACAGGTAGATATGGCTGAGCATCACGAAAATCTTTTTCAGATAGTGTAATATTAAAATTATGCGATACTGGTGGCTCTAAAGGATTTTCATTACACGAATCTTCTAAATTAATGTCTTAAGTTAAGCTGGCCATAAGCATTTGAAACCAAAGTTAGAGGTAAAAAATTTTGCATTCTTAGTTTAGCTTCTACTTCATAAAGCTGTCGAATTGATATTAAATATTGAGAGCCTGAAAGTGTCCTATATTTCCCAAAACGACTTTCTAACGCATCTGTTTGAATTTTTCCAGGAAGAAAATACTGAAATTTTAATTCTTTAATGCAATATTTTGACATTTCAAGTAAAGCGTATGTGGTATGAGTAAAAGCAAGATGTGTTTCTTTAGTAAGGGTGCCAGTAGTTCAATCTTTTTCCTTCCACGAGTCTAACCATGACAAATTTTTATGCAAGAATTGACATGCTTTGTTGTCTGGAGATAAAGTAATGGGTTGCTGATAAGTATCAAGCAAATGTTGTCCCTTTAAAGGTGTTTTAACATTAACAACTTTCCACCATGTACAAATTAAAGAAATAAAAATTGATGTTGTTTCATAACTAATTAGTTAATGTTGCTCTTCTAATAGTTGAAGCCCCTGAATAACAAAGTTATTAAATATCTTAAGCACAAGTTTCACATTTTGTTTTTCGAGATTTGTAGGACATAAAACCTTCAAAGTTAAACCATAAGCAAACTTTACTAAATTATTACTTTCTATGTCGTATAGTCGTTTAAGTGTAGAGAAATTTGCTTCTAATAAAGGAAACTTATTATGATCTTCGAAATCTGGAAAATAAAAACATTGACCCGCATTTTTTTGATTTATCCAATTGTTACGAATACATTTAAAAATGTGTACTGAATCAATAACAAAAAATAAAGGATTGGAAGGATCAGAAGGATGTCGATATACAATGCTCAATTTGGGAGGAACAGAAAAGTTGGACATTGCTTTTCGATTTATAGAATTATTGTCAGAAACTACACCTATAACTTTGAATCCTATACCATCAAGTTCGACGATAGTTTTTTTAACAACAGCAAACAATTTTTCTCCATCGATTTTTTTCACCGGCATTACATGAACTACTTCTTTAAGAGTAGAAAGAAGAATTTGAATCATGAACACATAAGCTGAAGTAGCAGCTTGTTCACTGTTATGCCATTCCAAGAATATTACCCTCTTTAAAATCTAAATATAATTTTAAATAGATTTCGTCAAGCATCAGTATGACAGTTTTGTCAACAGATTTTAGGATGTTTACTTTTTTTTATGTATGCTAGAAAGTTTTCATTTGATTGTTCTGTTTGAGGATTAGATTTTAAAGATGAACAAAGTTTGTGCAAAGGTCTAGGATGGGGAATATTGAGATATCCCGACTTTCTTAAAAATTTATAGGCATGAGGAGATATTTTATTTGTAATATACAAAAAACCCCCTATTATTTCAGAGGAATATCTAAAAGAAAACTTGTTACAGGTTAAAAATTTGAGCTGGTCACAGAGCCGGCTCTAGCAATTTTTCCGCCCCGGACAGAAATGAAAAATGCTGCCCCTCTACCCAAAGTAAAAAAAAAAAAAAACTATTATTAAAAAAGATAAAAATTGTTCATAAATGCACACCTATAAAACTTGAATATTCCTTGTGAAGAAAAAGGGAGCTAACAGTACATATATATATTAAAAACTAAAACATAAAAAATTACCACTGTTTTTTTTCTGTCTTTTAATTCTGAAAACTTTCTGATCAATTTGTTCAGCTATTTCATGTTCGGTAGCCAATGTAGCTAAGCCATTTAATCTATCTTTAGAATTTGTGAACTGTAAAAATTTTTTTATTAATTTTAATTTTGAGAAACTAATATCTACTCTTGCCAAAGAAAAGAAAGTAAAAAAAAAAAAAAATACAATAGCAAGATTTGGAGCAAATTCTAAAACAGAAATAAATTTTAAATCTTCAACTTGGCTTTTTTTTTTTTTTGCCTGCTAAAGCTGAAGCTGACATTATCTCATCTGCTCAATCAAGCGCGTTTACATCCAATGATTCTCCATCGGTCAACATCATTTCTAAATTTTTACTGTTTTAAATTAAAGTTTTAAGGGTATCTCTTAAATCATACATATTGTACAAAAATTGAAAACAATTACTGCCAGTACTCATTAAATTAAGTCTGCATTCCAAGGCATTAATTTGCTTCGTCTAATGTAAAAAAATAAAACTCTATCTTGAATTTTAATTTAGGATAGATATTCCATCGGATCATCTTGTGCTTCATAATTAAGATTCACATTTTTCCGTCGAACTCTGTGACGTGTGGCTGTGTCACCTCAAAGTTAGCAGAGATATCAATCTCAACGGCCAGTTCTTTTGCATCACAGTGCATTTTATCAAAAGTCACATCCTTAAGAAAATCTTTACAAGTTCTTGAGAGTTCCACAATAGATGGCAGATCGTAATATTTTGTTTGTAATAGCTTGCTTATTGGATTTTAAGGCAATTAAAGATTTTAAACCAAATAATGATGGCCATAGGAACTTGAATTAAGTAGAATTTAATAATTCAGAAGCCTCATCTCTTATAGAGTTGTCAATTTCAGCATTATTATAAAAACTAAGCATCATAAAAACCTCTCAATTGATAACTTAAGGGTTTAATAGCCTCTATTCAGCTTTCCCATCTATTTTCACTAAGTGGCTTTGAAGTTTTATGCCCTTTATACATTTTAATAATATAACCCAACGAAAAGTTGATGAAAAAAATAAATAATTTTTTTGAACTATATTAAAAAAAGTACAGGGTTCTAAGGATGCTTTTGCCATGTCATTAACGACCAAATTTAAACAGAGGCTACTACATGGCACATAGATTGTTCGCGGATTTAACGTTCTTATTTTAAATTGAGCCCCTGATTTCTCGCCTTTCATATTCACTCCGTTATTGTAGGCCTGCCCCCGCATATCTAGCAAATTTAACCCTAATTTTTTTTTTAAGTTTCTCAATTATTAAATTTGAAAGTTCTTTTCCAGTTAATCTTTCAACTGGAAGGAAACCAAAAAAGCTCGCATTAGTTTTAACTATAAACTCGTTAGAATTAGACTTCTCAATGCATGTATACTTTAACATAAATGCCATTTGTTCGATCTTGCTGGCATCAGGAGCGCAATATAAAATTATCGAATAATATTTAGCTTGTTTAATTTTATGAACAATGCATAATTTAATATTCTCATATAAAAGAGAAATTATCTCGTTCTGAATATTTTTCCCTAGATAGTGTACTTTAACTTCTTTTTTGAACTTCTTCCAAATTTTCCATAACAGAAAAAAGTATTTTTAAAATTTGGTTCAAATGCCGCCCCGGACATTGGTCCGGTTTGTCCGGCCCTAGAGCTGGTCAATTAAGAAATGGAGTACAATTTTTTTATCATCATCTAAATCTGAAAACATACTTTCTAAAAGTTTAGCAATAAAACCAAATGTTGTAGGAAAATCATGAGAGCTTTTCATTTCTACTCTGAGAACCAGTTCATGTAATATTTTATTTACAACAATAACCTTATTAACTTTTACAGGTAATTTGTACTTACCTAGTTGACCTATCTTTGTTTGACCTATGTGTATTGACAAATCTAATTCTTTATTTATAATCACTGATGCTTTAAAATAACAGGAGATACCGTTGTGTCTAGCATCATAATTATTACTAGATCTTTTTTACAAACAACAGTCCATATGTCCTGAAGCTTCTTTGCATTTAAACACTCGACTAATTCTGGAAGCGACGTAAATGATTTACTTTTTTCGAATTCTTCTTTGGAAATGATGCTTTCTTGGATTGAGCGTTGTAAGTGCTTATTTTCTAATCTTTGCAATCTTTGCTCAGGAGATTCTCTGATGTTATTTGTAGAGTTTGAAATATATTTGGGGAAAATTGGAAAAATTGTCGTTACTGCAAAATTTTGTAGTCTAAAACGCTGCAAGGCTACACATATCTTCTCCCCAGTTTTTTCGTCATAAGCTTCTGTGTTTCTTTGTATTGCATCATCAGCAAAGTGTAGTTCACAAACCTAAAATTAAAAAAATATATATATATTGTTTTGCATTTTGACAGAAAAGATTTGTGAGAGTTAACAAAAATTTCTCTGATAATTTTATTTTTTGTAATTTTAAGTGGAACTTTTGTCAGAAGTACTGAAAAAATTTTGATAGAACAGCAAAAAAATTTTCGACAACGCTTATGTACAAAATTCGAACACAATTTTGTTTGATTGTTTTCTCTTTGATTCAAGGAAATTTGTTTATTTTGCCAGCAAATGGTTGTCATCAAAGCAAACTTGATACGATGAAATAATTCTTGTCGAGACACCACATAGTCTATATTAATGCAAACAATTCTAGAAAAGAAACTGCCAGTGTTGTTGTCAAGGGCTTGGAAATTGGTACTCACTACCTCTAAATGTGGTGTCTTCTCCGACATTTGCTGTCCTAGCAATCGTACTTCAAGTTAACGTTGTGAGGTTAACGCTGAGTCATATTTATCTGTTTTTAGCTTTATTTTTTTCTTACTTTTAAAGTCATCCTAATACTTCAGAATTCAAATAGTTTTGTTTTTTTGTAGTGAATGTGTTATGCATTTGTATCTCACATCGTATTAATATACAAAATAATCAATAAATGGTTTCTTATGTTCATATTTACGTAAACTATGACCTCTGTATCATAATGGGCTTTCTTTTGCTAACACACAATTAATACTTAAGGAACTTTCGTTGATTCTGTGAAAAGGTATTTTGAAAATGACACAAAAATGTTTGTTTGCAATAGCAAAAATACTACACAGTTTTTGTCCAAAACTTGATTGGGCTCATTTTTAAACACAAATTTTTTTAGGGCTGCAAAATATTTATTTGATAAACAATACGCTTTTCTCATTATAGATATATAAAAATGAATTACCAATGTAATTATCATGTTAAGAATCTCACATGAAGAAAAAGAAATGAGTACATTTTCAAATGTCTTATCGAACAACCTATTAAAGTTATAAGTAGACTTATAAAATTAAGATATTTTTACAGTTTCCATAAATATAGAATAACGTTAAATAACTTACCTTTGAATACTTTGATGGAGCAAAATCTTTTTCTTGATATAGCATGGATCCATCTTTTTCGAAGGGAGTCCTCTTTGGGGAATGTGAACATTTGCAATTTTTCAGTACCTTTATAATTGCTATTGCAATTCGGTACAACGCATGTGTAGACCATTTTTTCAAACTTATTCAGAATAGTTAAAAAGAAATTGAAAATTTATAATAAAAAAGCGAACATGCAAGTATCCGCACAGACACAAGCACTAAAATGGCGTAGGCGAGTAACTGATCTAACTTGAATTCAAGCAGGTTTTCTAACCCTACTATGTGTGACGTCACAAGCCTCACGTTGGAGTCACCAGGCCTTGACTCTAGGAGGTGATGGTGGGCGAGGATTGTTTTCAGTGACGTAAGTAGAGAGAATTTACCCCGTTTCATGCTGGCTCCTTGCCTGAGTTAATTATAGAAGCATTTCATTCATTACGGATAATTGTTTTAAAGTGTAGGCTTTTATTTTTTTTTACAATTGATACTTTTCTTCATTTTTTTTGAAGAACAGTGGAAAGAAAAACACCTTAAAATATTGTGATAATTTTGAAGGAGTATTCTGAGAATTTTCAAATTATATGTGATATTCTGAAGATTTTATTGTAGTTTAATGTTTAAAATAAGGTGGTTGAGTGAAGTGATTCACAAATAAAAAGAATAAATAAAGACTTTGAGGTAAACATACAATTGAATGATTAACATCTCGGTTTTTTTCTTTGCATTTTATATTTCTGGTGATATTTTGATTTTATGCTGATGTTGTGTTTGTTCTGATAGATTTTTCAAAATGTAGCCATTAATACATTTTTTCATTTACCATAACACTTCTCTTTAACAATATTTCTTAAATAATGAAAAATATTTGACACACATGACTAAAATAATGAGCAAAACATAATTAACCATTTCTTTTTAATGAAATAGCTACTGATGAGAGGCTGGCCGACAGTGGAGTTGGCCCCCAAATAATCAGTAATTTGTATATCCCTATGAAAAATATATTTGTTCATAGTTCTTTATTCTTCAACTTTAATGGTGCTTAATCTAAATCCTAAATTTCGTAATGTGTTCTAATTGTAATAAACTAATTTAATTTTAATCCGAGTAATTTCATTAGTGTTGCGTTGTCTCAATAATTAACTTAAAGTACTAGCCACTATGTTGATGCGGACTAAGTTAAATAAGCGAACCTGGGTAAGTGTTAAGATGTTAGTTAAATTCAGCAAAATACTAAAGAACAATTAGTCAGCGCCGCATCACTACATATTATCTTTAAAAAGTATAATAAAACTGATAATCTTTAATTTTTTTTAAAAAAAAGGTAGTTTTAAATGCTAAAAAAATAAAATACAGACATAATTAACCAGTTTTTTAATGAAATAGCTGCATCTTTGAAAAATATAATAAAACTGATAATATTTATTTATTTATTTTTAACTTTTAAAACTACCTTTAAAAAGAATTAGAGACTTTTATCAATTTAATTTCTCATGCTTTACGTTTATTTTATCAATGCGCATATGACATAACTTCCATTGAAAAAAAATAAAAGTTATGTGTTCATATATTATATGCTTCATTATTAATTATCAGCCTTATTTTCTACGTCTTATAATGATACTTCAAGCATCCTCTAAAATTACAAAAGTAATTTTAATTTCAAAACATTTTTTCTTTTGTTTTACTGAAGATAGCATTATTTTGTAGTACTTTTTTAATTTACATACCACTTAATATAACAATACTTCTTGAATATTAAAATAATGAACAAGACATAATTAACTAAAAGAAAAAGAGCGCGGCTTAGTCTTTCTGGATATTCAGAAGGCTTTCGATCGTGTGCGGCTTAGTGAACTAACTTACAAACTTATTTCGTACAACTTACCACCTTCCCTCATTCAGCTCCTTCACTCCTATGTTACTAATCGCTCATTTCTGGTTACAGTTAAAAATACCCTTTCCAACTCTCATAATATTTACTATGGGGTGGCACAGGGTAGTCTTTTGGACCTCCTGCTTTTCAACCAAAATATTAACGACATTCCTAACTATTCATTAACTAATATCAATATGTATGCTGATGACACAGCCGTGCACGCCACTTACAAGAGAATCTCATCCATAACCTTTGCTATCCTCAAACTTTTAGAAAATTTTTACGATCTTTGGAAAATTAGCATTGATGTTGACAAATCAGCCGCAGTAATATTCACTAAAGTACGAATAAACCCACCTCCACCCATCATGTACAATACACATATACATTAGTCTCAAAACACTCAATACCTTAGAATTATTTTGTTAAGCATCTCATTTGGCAGCCACACATTTTACACACGCGTGAAAAATTCCGGAAAATCATGTTTAAATTATTCCCCTTAATTAGCCGGAATTCAGAATTAAGTATATAAAACAAAGTGCTTCTCTATACTGCCGTTATGCGTCCCATTATAGCCTATGCTTGTCCTGTGGGGGGATATACTGCTAAAACTAATATTAATATTTTAGATACTCTCCAAAATTCTACCATCCGTATGATCGTAAAAGCCACTCGCTATATGAGAAATGACGACATCCGGAAAGCCATTAAAATTGATAGCTTTAAATCTCACATTCAAAAAATTTCTAGAAATTTCTTCAATTCTCTCCTCTTTACTAATAACGCAAATATGTTATACCTTCATGACTATAATCCAAATTCGACAACTAAAAGACCGAGAAGAATACTTCTCGACTCTTATATATAACCCCCCTTAATTTTTATTCTTTCAGTGCAATATTGTTTGTTGCACATTTAATTTGCTGAATTTTAAACTTTTAGTTTTCGTATCTGTATCTCTCACTACGGGACAAGCACCGCTTTTATTCTCTTTTACCACTTTTGCTAGACTTTCGAGCAGCCAATGAGAGTCAATTTCCTCACACACCAAGAATAAATCGGAGAACGATCAGTCAGCTCTCTCCCATGTCATCGGAACTTTCCGTACGATTGGCCCAGCCAATCAGAAACGTCCATCTCTAAAGCATGAAAATGAAAACAATCGCTCCACATCTATTAATCAGATATGGGATGGCCGCTAGCGGCCCATATGCCTAATAACAGAACCGTAGCATATAATTAACCAGTTTTTTAATGAAATAGCTGCATAATAATCTTTGAAAAATATAATAAACCTGATAATATTTAATTTTTTTTAAAAGTAAGTATTATAAAAAAGAACTTTTTAAGTCAATTCCTACTTAGACCAACAAAGAAAAATTTTGTTTTAGTTACTTTTTTATTTAATAGTTACAATTAATATATGATATAATTTCCATAGAAAAAAAAATAAAATCTATGTTCTTATATTATATGCTTTATTATTAACTGTGCCAGCCTTATTTCCTATGTCTTAGTAAAACACTTCAAGCATTCTTCAAAGTTAAAAAAGTAAATTTAATTTCAAAATATTTTCATTACATAATTTTTTAATATATCTTTAATTTACATGCCACTTTTTAGAACAATATCTCTTAAATATTTAAAATAATTAACTAAACATAATTAACCCACCACCGATCAATCATAGAGCAAACTCTAAGCTCTCAACCATGCCAAAAAATATTTCATCTCTACAGCAGCCAGATGAAGAATCATTGCCACGGCTCCCGGATGCCATCGTCTCAGCCAATAACCATGATTCCTGTAAGGCAGGAAGAAACACCCCACCATCGCCATGCCCAACACCAAAGTCAACCAGGATATGGGACTGAGGACTGTTTCACAGTCCAGATGCCCGCATTACAACGCCCATTCAACATAATTAACCCTTTCTTTTTTAATGAAATATCTGCATATTATCTTTGAAAAATATAGTAAAACTGATAATCTTTATTTATTTTTTGACATTTAAAACTGCCTTCTTTAATAAAGAATTGGACTCTTTTTAATTTAATTTGTCATGTTTTACGTTTATTTTATCAAGGCACATATGGCATAACCTCCACAGAAAAAAATAAAAGTTATGTGTTCATATATTATATGCTTCATTATTAATTGTCAGGCTTTATATATTACATGATTCATCATTAATTGTCAGGCTGCTTGAAGTATCATAATCAGGCTATGCCTTATAATGATACTTCAAGCAATTCTCTAAAGTTACTTAAGTAATTTTAATTTCAAAATATTTTTCCTTTGTTTTGCTGAACATAGTCTAATAGAAAGCAATTTTCCTTTCTATATATGGTGTTGGACTATTCATTTATTTTTTTTTTTGTTTTTCACTATTTTTCATTAATTAAATTTAATTATTCAAATTAAATGTATAGTAAAAATGTCATTCTCAAAAATTAGGCCGTCCCAGGTGGGATTCGAACCCGCGACCTTGGGTTAGAAGTTCAACGCACTATCCATTGCGCTATAAGGGCAGAACCAACAGACTTCCTTTCTATATATGCTGTTGGACTACTATTTTGTTTGTTACTATTTATTCATCTTTTAATTTAATTAATGATTTAATATTTAAAAATCTGTATTAACATCAAGGGTCAACCACTTCCAGTTTTAAAATATGTGTTTGAAATTGAATGGATGAATAGAAAATATTTTACTAACGATTGAAAATTTGAATAATATATATATATAGGGAGAGAGTGAACTAACTAAATGTAGGAATTGAAAGAGAATATTGGAAGTGCTGATTTTTTTAAAGGAAGGGAAAATTTACAAAAGTAAACAAAGCCCGATCAACGCTGGGCCATGCAGCTAGAATGAATAATTATAGAAACTAAATTATTATTAATGACAACTATAGAAATCCCTCACTTTGCGCACTCAGAAGTGCTGCCGTCATGAGGGAAAGAAGAAATTCACACATGGGGATTAAGTTATACACACTTGGTAACAGTCCGTGCAACGACGGGCTAACCCGTACAACCGGGAAAATAAATCAAAAAATTTCGAAAAAGGGAATTTAAAGGGCATATAAAAATAAATTGCACCCACCCCTAGACTTGCTGATATTGAAAAGTTATACGCTAGGTTCAATAAATATGTGTTCTAATCACAATTTTCGTTCAATTCATCGTCGTTTATTTCCACCGAATGATCAGTGAGTTCTTATAAAAGTCTTCTGATCTCTTAATCAATAAGATCATATTTACGATTTTCCGTGTTATCTTGGACTATAACAGGGGTACCCAACCCGCGGCACTCCTGCGTTGTAACAGTGGCACGCGAAGACTTATTAAAAAATAAAAAACGTAATAAGTACCAATTTTTAAATTTTTTTTTTTTTATTGAAATATGGTTGTCTCAGACAAAAAAACAACAACCAAAAACATGAACATTTATTTTACCATAAAATCCGGCGTATAACGCACATCCATACTGTCAAGCACAGCATTTTTTAATTTTTACTAGTATTCGCCGAATAACGCGCACCTCCTTTTTTACGAAGGAATCTGAAATGTACGTATGCAATACTCTTAAATTTTTAAGTCATTTATTCGAGGTGTTATCCCAGATTTTTGAAAAAATAGTATTCTTCTTGAACAGAGGTTCTCAAACTTTTTTGTCTCATCGACCCCTTGCCATGTTTTTCGGTTTTGCGTAGACCCTCTACTTATCTAATAAAGAATGTTTGCAAATTTATCAACTTAAATGTCTTTTTGACAGCTGGTATAGAGCTATACTTACTTCAAAATATTTATCTAACTGTAGTGAAGTAATTTAATTAATTTAATTAATTAACATTTAATTAGTACTTAAAATAACTTACATAAAGTAACTGAGCAGCAAACAAATTCTTTTAATGGGAGAGATGAATCTGGCATTTTGTCCATTTTGGTGTTCTAAAATTGCTGATATCCGTTTCTAAATTTTACTTAAAGATCTTCTTAGTATCTGTTTCGATCAGTTCCTCTTGTAATATGTTGTTTGTTTTTCTTTCAATGTGGCCTTATTAATTAATTGTCTACTGTAGTTTTACCATATATATATATATATATATATATATATGTTTTACCATATATATATATCAATGTATTAATTTTATTATGCCATGTATTTCTTAAATTTTATGTTACTATATATATATATATATATATATATATATATATATATAGTCAAAACATTCTCAAACCTCGTTTCAAAATCTGGATAAAGGGCATTTAAATGTTGAACGTAGGTTAAAACTTCCTTTTCCTGGCAAATTGTATATTACAAATTGAGAAACTAGAAAAAAACTTGAGACGCCCAATATTATACTCCTTGGCTTAATTATGGTATGAAATGATGGTCCTTGTAACTGCAAATTAGCTTCTTTAAATTTAGTAAATAAATTTGTTAAACAGATAAATCTGGTTTTCCCTTGATTAAATTTTCTTTTAAAATTAAAGTCATGATCTGGTTTAATGAGAGTCACTACCGCAGACCCCCATTTACTACTCATGGACCCCCAAATTATTTTTTCGCTGACGTGGACTCCCTGCATGCTGTCATAGACCCCTGGGGGTCTATATAGACCACTTTGGGAATCACTGTTCTAGAATCACAACCCCTTAAGTTTATTAAGGTATGTAATTTCTTTCAAATAAACAGTATTTTGATCTATGTAGAAGTCAAACTTTTCCTATGCTCATCTCGTTTCTTTATTTTTTTAAAGCTATCATTTTTATACCCGGCGTATAACTCGCACACGTAAATTTTGATCTAATTTTTTGTGTTAAAAGTCCGCGTTATACACCGGATTTTACGGTAAATACACTTAACAGAATTACAATAAAAAGTTATAAGGTAGAAAATATTCCTTCATTGTTGTGTGAACTGGCTTTCCGAAGGAAGGGTTCTCGTGAGACTTCGGAATATGAGGCAGCTTGTCTTAAAATACACCATGAACAGAGGAAAAAAATTAGCGCACCAAGAAATAATTGCGGGATTGTAGCGAAACTTATCAAGAAGGGGCATGTTGGGGAGATATGCAAATGATTAAAAACTAGCTGCAAGTACCCGGGTTTAAAATAAGGTTTTCTGTAGAAGCGTACAAAACTTTATTTGCATGCAATAAAAGGGTACATTTATCTTAAAGCAATGTGATAGACAACATTTTTGGCAGTTCCATTTGGAGTGTGTACAAAAAGATTTTCCTCTTCGCCCACTCTGGAGCAGGCTACATACAACTGCCCATGAGAAAAGCATGGTGTCTGCAAATCTATACCAGCAATCCCAAGAGACTGGCCCTGTGACTTGTTGATTGTCATGGCAAAGCACAGTTTCAAAGGGAACTGTATTCTCTTGAATTGTATGGTGTTGTCTGAGGGAATGATAGGTATTCTTGGAGTGAAGACATCCTCACCCTTAGCACACCCTGTGAGTACTATGGCTTGAATGAAATGTTGCATCAGCTTTTTCACAATTAATCTTGTGCCATTGCACAACCTGGGTGCATCAATATTTCGGATCAGCATTATTGGAGCACCAACTTTCAGAATCAAGTTGTGGGCTTGCAAATCAGGAGTCTGGATGGAATTCAAGAACTCAATGGGATATTGTACTGCTTCATCATCATTAAGGATGCAGTCTATGGACTTGTAGGCATATTCTTTCCCTGGATGCTGCTTCTGAATGGTGACATTGAGCGTCTTAACCACATCATTTCTGCTTGTCAGAATTGCTCTGTGAGAAAGCCAGTCCTGATCCTTGAAGTTTTGCTGAATGTTAGGATACATCTTGGACAGAAGTTCGTCAGGAGAGTTGACAATTTGACCACATGGCATAATGATGAGGCCTGTTGAAGGATCTTCAGGAACTTTACCATCTCCAATCTGGAGCAACTTGTTTGCAAATTTTCCTATGATGTTCAAGCACTTTGAGCCTACATGGCAGTAAATGTGCCAAGACTTACTCCAGATGAGCAGCAAGCCTTTATAGCAATCACTGGAATAATCGGAAGTGAAAGCGGAGGCATTTTCTTTTTGGATACACCAGGTGGCACAGGCAAGACTTTTCTACTCAATTTGCTATTGGCTTTTGTGAGGAAAGAGAAAGACATGGCTGTGGCTGTTGCCTCCTCAGGCATAGCAGTAACTCTGCTTACTGGTGGTTGAACAGCACATTCGGCCTTCAAGTTGCCACTGGACTTGGCCAGATCAGACAGTGCCACTTGCAATATTTGCAAGGGCACAGGACAGGGACATGTTCTCAAATCCTGTAAGCTAATTGTCTGGGATGAGGCTACCATGAGTCACAGAAATGCTTTCCATGCTCTTGACAAGACATTACAGGATTTGTGAGGCATCTCTGCAATAATGGGGGGAGCAACTGTTGTGCTTGCTGGTGATTTTCGACAAATACTTCCCACTGTCACCCGTGGCACACCAGCAGATCAGATCAATGCCTGTTTGAAAAATTCTTATCTATGGCACCATGTCGAAAAATTCAGTCTAACTACAAACATGCGGTCACACATTCAGGGTGATTTGTCTGCAGCTAGTTTCCCTCAAGACACCCTTACTTATCAATTCAGGTTGATCATGCACTGATTCTGGCAAACTATACAGTGCCAGCTTGTGGCCAGTTATAGATAGAATTTTATCTTCCAAGATGAGAAGAGTATTATTGAAGAGAGCATCGCAGTATTCAATATTTCCTGTTGGATTATTTCGTCTTGCCTCGTGCAAAAAGTCCTCTGTCATATCTTCCTTGTGATTTTCCCGCAATGTGATAGGTTTTTTTAAGCCACATAAGGCAACCAAAATGGCAAAGAGGTTACGGAGTTGTGCTGGTGACTGAGACACAGCTGCCTCTTCCATTGCCTCGTACCAATCAGAATCATCTTCCAGTAGTCCCAGGACTTGGCATGCCTCAGTGTATGTGCTGCATGGCTTAATTTCAAGGATGTCACCATCCTCATCTCTCACAATAACAGTTTTGAGATCTTCAAATGATATTGGTCCTCGAACATGGTGCAACAGGAGGAGCCTGTGGAAGGATCCTGTGGAGGAATCGTTAGGATGCACAGTGTACACTCTTCCCAAAGCATTGTCTGTCACATATTCCGGGAAGTCTGCAAGTGGTACACCTTTTTTCCGGATTTGCCAGACCTTTTGACTAGCATCCCAGCGAAAATGTCTAGGTACTTCAGAATACAGCAATGTTTTTTGCAAGAGGGTCTGTTTTGCAGAGATAAAAAAAGGCTGTTAATGTAGTTTTTGGTGGAGTGTCAGTCAAATGTTCTGTTGGCTGTCCTGGTTCATAGTATATTCTTTAGCCTCCTTCAAGATGTACTGCCAAGTGAACAAGTTTTGGATACCTTTGATGGATGGGAAAGTCGAGCAGGCGCCGCGCTGTCTCACTGCTACTAATGTATCGTCCTTGTTGATAAGTGGTAACCTCATCAAGCCTGTTCGTCATTTCATTTGCAACAGCAAACATGGCTGTATCACTTCTCTTGGTAACATACTTGCAAACGTACTTGATGCTTTTGACTGAGTTGCAGTATTCCACATTTATGTGTGCTTTGAAGATTCTGCAGATTAATGGAGAATAGGGTACAACCCAAGAGTTATCAACATCCTCCAACATTCCAGATTCTGGTGCTCTACCAGGGGCAACATGGCCTCCATCACTTGGTTTTCAGCGATGGTACAGGGAATATCCATCATTTCCTGTCTGTGTGTCTTGCAACATTTGCCTGGGAAACCTCTTACTGCACTTGCCATCAACAATGCATGGTGCCTTGCGATTCCTATTGCAGAAAGGTCCATGAATCATGTTTTTTGGGACAACCTCGTACAGAATGGGATCTTCTTCTTTGTCTGGAATTTCTGCACTTATAATGCTGTCTAATTGGAGTGGGCGAATTTTGGTCTGCAACCAAACCAAGAGATGCATGTGTGGCAGTCCTCACTTTTGTCACTCAATGGAGTACATGAAACAGGCTACTTTTTCAAACACTTGGGCATCCTTGATGACATACAACATCTTCTTAACTTTTTGTTGAAACACCCTGGCATCCAAGTCAACACGATCTTCTGCCACTTGTTCTGGAAGCAATTCAACTGTTATCTCTGGCCAGCTTGGGTTGCAGGTGAAGGTGATGAAGAGATCATGTGTGCCTCTATGAGGCACAAAGGTCATTCCATCCTGTGCATAATCATGCATGTAATGGGGCCCTCCAGTGAAAGATGAAGGCAGCACCACTAATTTGCCAAGATTTTCAGAAGTCACATTGTTGTCATTCCTTACTGCCTCCAATAGTACACCATAGTCCTCAGCTCTAAGTTTTGTTTGGTTGAGTCTGATGAAACGCAATCTCTCATTCTCAACCTTAGCATACATATCCACTATGTATTGCTGGAAAAGGCGTGGGCATCTGAGAAGTGTATTGAATTCGTTGACTCTTTGCATCATGCGATATGCATAGTAGTCATTGCTGGTGGCCTTGTTTACATCTTTGATGTTCAAATCATAGCCATCTTCTCCTCTAACAAATAGCAGAGGGTACTAAAGTGAATCATATGACCTGTGAGTGTCTTGAATCCTTTGAAGTGGCATTTGTGAGCAACTTCTTGAATGCAGCACAATGTCCCTACGATCACCTAGCTCTCCAGAAATCATGATGGCCACTTCACTAACAGATGGTGCATTGAATCTGCTTTTGTGTTCCTTTAATGGTGTTTTGCCAGAAAGTTTGATTCTGTAGTCCACTTTAGTGTTATCATCCATTATCTCAGCAGCCATTTTAAATGACCTCAAATAGCTGTTATGCTGATGAAGCATTCTTTGCAGTTTGAGGACAATGTTTCTGTCAACAGGACTGTTAAGCAAATCCAATCGTGTTTGCACTTGATCTTCTTCTCCCAAGAAGTAAATATGGAGATATTTGCTGTCTTCAGCATTGGCTGGATGAAGAGGTCCAGCATGGTAGTACACTTGACTTTGGACCTTGAATGTTGGTGTCCACCCATTATTCAGGACAACATTAGACTTGAAGGAAGTCATGGCAAACATATTATTGAATAATCTAATATGTTTCACAAAGTCCTTTGATTGTGCAGTTTCACCCTTCAACAGACTGCACAATGGTTCTGGTGGCTTTAGAATTGGTGGCAGTTTGACTTGACCACTGGAGCAGCACCATGCCTGGAGTTTCTCCTTTCCACCTAAGTGCACTACACTTTAGACAAACATTTGACATTCTGCCAATGTCAAGAAGATTGTTGCTTTCATAGTCATATCTTGGGTTGTACATGAAACCATCATGCATTTGGGCTTTCCATTTCAAAGTGATGGCAGCAATTCTCTGTTTTCTTAACCCAAGAAGACGTGCCACGTGCTGAATAGGTGTTTCAGCTGCTGTGGCAACTCTGTGGAAGACATGATCTTCATGGAGACGTGATTGCCTTTGCTCAGGTGTTTCAGCTGCTCTGGATGCATTCTGGCGAACTTGTTGTGACTGGAGTCACACTTGATATTGTTCTGAAGTTTCAGCTGCTCTCGCAAGACTGTGGCAGAACTGATCTGCCTGGAGTCTTGCTCGTTTTTCATCAGGAGCTTCTACTGCACGTGTGTGTTCTACTGCTTTTGACTTGACTGTTTTCCTGCTCAGACTCCCCCTTTTTCTCATAGGCATGACTGTAGCAAAAGATGACAATGCATTCCTATGAATGAAGGAATGGAATGTAATAATGTAGTAAGTAATGTGATATTTGTTGCAGTATTTGCTTGCAGTAAAGTAAATATAACAAAGAAGTATTGCGTTTACTTACCACTTGTTGAAGAAAACATTGAATATGGCGGTGAAGGAAGAATAGCTATAATCTTTATTTTCAACGACAGAAAATGGCATAGATATGTAAAACACGTAACATTTTATAAGTAAAAAATATATATAATACATGTGTATATATAATTACAATCAGTAGGAAGAACAGATTTGTAGAAAGAAAATTACTTTGATAAGCATTTAATCATATCCATAACTTCCGTGTTCATCGATAGTCTTTCAAACAAATATTTTTTACAAACAAATGAGCATGACATGAGAATAAAAGCAGGCGAGAAGTGAAGTTGTAGTTTCATTGATTGTAAATTTTTTTTAAAAAAAACCCTCAATATTTGTGTCATGAATAGATAATCAAAATCTAAGATTCTGTTTATAAATAGCATCATAAATTATTGTTCCGCTTAAAAACTCAGTTCTGAACAACATAAAAAAAACACATAACATAAAATCTTAAATATTTAAAATTGAAAAAGAAATAAAATAAATGTATATAAAAGTAACCTTGCATATAATAGAAATTATAATATTAATCCAAACCAAACAGCGACTTAAAATAGATAAATTAAGGTTTTATTTTGAGGAAACTACCATAAGCAGCTCAGAACAAAAGAAGCATGTTAAAAAATCTTATATGTAAATAGAAATTCTAATTTAAATCACATTAACAATAATTTAATCCCAATTAGTTTCAATGGAATGTCATTTTCTTTAGTTACATTTTTCTTCTTTTTTGTTATAATGGAAAGACATGGAATTTGCCAATAGAAGGAAAAGGGTACATATTGTTGTAACCGCAACAAAATTTGCACCACTATATACAAGAATCTGTTATTTTGATATCGTGGTAAATAATATAAAATCTTATAATAATTATATAATAATATATCTTCATATAAAATATACATTTTATATGAAGAAAAACAGTCAAATTTTGGTGAAAAAAGTACCACTTTGACTGCGGTGACTCTAATACATAAGTATCAAGAATAGCAGTACCCTTTTTTTTCAACGGAAGGAAATGTTGGTGCTAACATTTTATAGCACCAATGCCAACGTTCAAAATAACTCGCCAAGTTGGCAACGCTGATTTCAAATGTGTTATATGCACTAAATTGGCAACCATGTGTTTCATTTCATGTAATGTTGCAATAATAATAGGTTGTGACTATGTGTAAGAATCGAAATGTCATAGGAAGATTTTTTGGTACTTATGTATAAGTGCAACAATTGCCACCTCTATTAATTACTCATTAAGTTGGCAACCACAATTTCCTATGTGTCGTCTGCACTGAGTTGGCAACCATGTGCTTTGTTACATATAATGCCACCAATAGGTTGTGATCATACTAATGTTTTTGACCAAATGGTCATGCTGTGCAGTTGAAAGTGGGCAAGAAGTACCGCTGAAATGTACTGCTATAAGCTATTATGATGGAAGTAAGCAAGACGTTAAAGTGTACTGATATTCAGGCGATGATTTAGTTCCAAGCTTTACTTACTTTGGGGCCAACTACATTCTGTGGCCTGATATCAAAACCAGATGAATTGTAACCAAAGGACATCCAAAGATTGATAATACCACCAACATTCAGGTTAGCGAGAGTAAGGAAAAGCAACCGCACAAACTGAAAGCCCTTACAACTGTTTAGTACCAAAATACTTACAAATGTTTTTTGCATTGTTGACTCTTAAAATATAATAAAACTAATAAACAACATGGGGGAAACAAAAATTTTGTCGCCAAGAAGTGTGTCCTGCTAGGATCCACATACTTAAAGTGTAGTATAGGGGGGGGGGCGTTGTCAATTTATTTGGCGACCAAAATCGATTGCCAAGCTACTTCACTTAGTGATAGGTGTCCGGATCCCAGAATGAATTCGTTATCTCACCATAATAAAAATATAAAAATCGCCAAATCCAAATCTATACTACATTTGAGCCGATCCACCCAATATCTTTAAATGTGGCCAGCACAATAAAAAGGGCCTTGCAAGCTATGTAGTTGTTCCATTATTCAATCAACATGCATTATTACAAACCACAAGAGTATATAAGAAATAATCATAAACAAAAATTACACAGATACATAAATTTAATGCGGAGGCTAGGCTTTAGTATCACCCACTCACGTTGGCGGGATAAGTGGCCGATTCAACAATCCAACCAAGCTTAGAACTAAATCATTACCTGAATATCAATACACTTTAACGGTACACCTTGTCCACTTTCAACCGTATAGCATGATCATTTAGTTTGAAAAAGGTGTTCTGAAATAACATCCTTTATTTATTTTGAATTTTCGGAAAAGGATAAATACGCTATAAAACATCGAAAGTCGACTGTTGCCAAACGGTAAAACAAAATTTAGAAAGAACATTTTTTTGCGACGATTTTTTCGAAGAACAAATGAAGTTCCTTCACAAAGAGTAAGAGAAAACGAATAAAAATATAACCATAAATAAAAATATTTACCGTAAAATGTGCTACAATGCCCCCCAAAAATTGCTCGAACCATTCATTTTTGTAGAGTTAAGACTTTACATGTTTTATGACGTCATATCTTCGTTTAGCTGAAAAATCGCTTAAAAATTGAATTTTAAAAACATTTAAAGCGAATTTCGAAAAAAACTCTTCGAGGTTAATAGCATAAGGACTTACAGCTTCTACGTGCCAAGTTTCACACTTGCATGAATTCATTTTTTCCTTTTTTTAAAAGCTTTTATTTTTAACTTACAATGTATGTATGTATGTATGTATGTAATTTGTTCGGGTGGAATCTTGCAACTCAATTTTGAAGCTGATATCTTCCTCCCACTGAGCTGAAATTTTTATAGACGTTTAGTTTGGATGACAATGCATGTTTTGACCATTTATATTCCGATATTGCAATTAATTAAAAAGATATTAATTAAAAACGTTAAACTAGTTTTGGGCGCCAACTTGGATATATCTGAATTGTTGTAATATTTTATTGTTACAACAATGACAAAAGTTGGCGTCAAAAATCGGTTTTCAGCCAAACTGGAATTTCATAACGTTGCGCTATTGACAGTATTAATTAACTTTGTCTAAAAAATAATTACATTTCTACAACGTAAAAATAATCTAATTTCTACAACGTATGCAATTTTTTTTAGAAATTTCTATCTATTTACTTGGATTTAAATTCAAAACAAAAAAGTAGAGCTATTTTTCAAGTAGATTGGTACATTGTATACCTTTCTCAACGCTGCCAAGTTAAACTGAGATGGAGTATTGAAGAAATTCTTTAAATAATTTATCTAACTTTAATCTATGAAACTCAGACAAAAAATAATTACAGAATCGGAAAGATCATTTTTTTATGTATCTTACCCATCAAAAAGGAATCCGCTAGGAAAACAATAAAAGAAAAATATTATCTAGAAATGCAATATATTTTCTAGAAATGCAATATATATATACAAAAAAATAATTTTATAATAAAATAAAGGAATTTTTTAAGAAATTTTCTAATTTTAAGCCTACAAGTAATTTAAATATACCTCATTTTATCACCAGTAATCTAAACACACACTACGACATGTGTCTTTAAATTTAATTACAAATAGAATCTGTTAATTTTATTTGAATTCAACTATTGATTTTTT
This sequence comes from Trichonephila clavata, assembly GCA_019973975.1. Lineage (NCBI taxonomy): Eukaryota > Metazoa > Arthropoda > Arachnida > Araneae > Nephilidae > Trichonephila > Trichonephila clavata. The sequence goes on along the minus strand of BMAO01020728.1, from coordinate 36,899 downwards.
CAAAATCAAGTTTCTAAAGATGACCTGAGCAATTAAAAAAATAGATTCTTACGTAGAAGATATTCAATGTCCAGCAAAAAATTATCATTATTTGATAAAACTTTCTTTTTTGATTACAACATGCGTTTTGAGTCTTAAGAATTTTATTGATTAATACAAATATTTAAATGCCTTTTGAAGTTTTTTAATAAATAACTAAAATTTTCTTCTATGTTGGAGAAATATATCCCTTATCTTCAAAATATTTCAAATAAATAATATATTCTGTAAGTTTTTCAAAAATAGTCAAAATTTTAATTAAACATTTAATAACTTTGTCATTTATGAAGATAATCTCACTAAACCTTTTTTTTTCGTGTGTAGAACAATGTTACCCAAAATCTGCACGAAGATTGAAAAAATTGCTTAAAAATTACGGATTTAAAAAAATTGTGTTTTTAGTCTAATACCCTTTTGCGAGAATTAATTCAGCTAAACCAGGGATGGCGAACTAGCGTTCAATGAGTTGAACAGGCTGAGAAACCTGTCCAGCGATAACTAAAAAGTAAAAAATAAATTAAAAGTAAAAAAACTTTTTTAAGAACAAGCTTTTATTTAAAAGCGCTAAAAAGAATAAAATAAACTTTTCCTTTAAAACTTTTTTTACTATCAACTTATAACGTCATTACACAATTTATATGATATAAAAGCTTGTCGCGAGATTTACCTGTGTAGATAAACAAGTAAAATAAATAACTTGACCTGATTGATTTTAGTTTTTAAAAATTCAAACTAAGTAAATATGAGTACTTAAATATTGCGACAAGCTTTTATATCATATAAATTGTGTAATGACGTTAAAAGTTGATAGTAAAAAAGTTTTAAAGGAAAAGTTTATTTTATTCTTTTTAGTGCTTTTAAATAAAAGCTTGTTTTTAAAAAAGTTTTTTTACTTTTAATTTATTGGTTCATTATCACACGGCTCATAACAGGCACATGGAGCACTACTTTTGGCTGGAGGAGGTCAGAGGGAGGTTGGGATGGAGCGAAACCTCTTTAAGAACCTTCCCCATGTAATTTTGTGTACGTGTACCAAATTTCACGTTATTTGGTTGTCTGGATATTGAGTTATAAGCGAACAGACAAACAGACAGACAATAAATGCGTCTTATATGTATATAGATGCAGCGGGATTGATCATTACATATAGCTGATAGAGGGCGTTTAACATCGTTCTCCGTGGAGTATAAAACCGGTAACCAAAGCATATTTGAGTGTGCTGAATCATTTATAAAGGAAGGGCTGAGGTAGACATGCCATTACGTCGTTTTCGAAGACAATATTAGCAGCTGTCGCAGATTGAGAGTGGGAGAATCATCGGCCTGATGAAAGCTGAGGTGGTCAACCAGGCTAGTAGCTCGTCAATTAGGCCACTCTGATTGTGTTGAGGAGGTGTTGGGACCAGCGAATCCGACAGATGTCATTTACATGAGGACCAGGCTCAGGACGCACTCGACCGACCAATCATCGAGAAGACCGCCACATCGTAAGAAATGAACGCGTACAACCGACTGCTTCATCGGCCGCCTTCCAGGCACAGGTAGCACCTTTACTAGGGGCGCCTGTGTTTGCTCGAACCATACGAAGGCGCCTGGAAGAAGGACATTTGGGATCATGACTCCCATTACGAGTGGGGCCTTTGACGCCCACCCATCGACGCCTCCGTTTGGAGTGGTGCCGTGCAAGAAGAAACTGGATGGCGGTGGAATGGAACCAGGTCATCTTTAGCGACGAATCCAGATTCAATCTCAGCAGTGATGACAATCGTGTTCGTGTGTGGAGACACCGTAGTGACTTTGCCTTACAGCGACACACCGCTCCCACAGCTGGTGTGATGGTATAGGGTGCCATTGCATACAATACACGGTCACCCCTAGTATTGATCCGTGGTATTATGACAGCCCAGTGGTGTGTCCATGACATCCTGCAACCACATGTGTTGCCACTCATGCAACGGCTCCCAGGAGCCATTATTCAACAAGACAATGCTCGGCCTCACACGGCAAGGGTGTCACAAGACTGTCTCCGCATTGTTACTACTCTTCCTTGGACTACCGTATCCCCGGATTTGTCTCCAATCGAGCGCATCTGGGATCATTTGGGAGGGCGAATTAGGCATCCCACTAGTCTGAACGAACTAGAGGCAAGGTTACAGCAAATATTAAACGAAATGTCTCAAGATATCATACAGAACTTGTATGTAAGCCAGTAACAGCTTCCGGACAGGATTGATCACTTTTGTCTAGTGGTAGGTTACGCGCTTACGAATCGGAAGGTACCGAGTTCAAACCTCCGATATTGGTGACCTTGGCTGAAAAGAAAAACGCAAAACCTTCTGATGTGTCATGGCGCCATCTACCTGCAAGAAGAGCCAGCAAAGTCGTCAAAACTCACTTGACGCAGCAATGTCGTCAGACTCACTTGACGCAGCAAAGTCGTCGGACTCACTTGACGCAATAGTAGCAACTCCCACGCTCACCATAACAACAAATCTCATTCGTTCGCTTATCCACCGACTCACTGGTGGGGGAATACCGTGGTGGAATCTAAGTAAGCCAGTAACAGCCTCCGGACAGGAGTGATCACTTTTGTCTAGTGGTAGGTTACGCGCTTACGAATCGGAAGGTACCGAGTTCAAACCTCGGATAAATGCTCTATTGTATCGCATCGTGCATTCGCGCTAGAGGGGTTCAACAGGGTATTATATCCTCCGTTCTTTTGCCTTTTTCTCTGAAATAAATTATCCTTTTTGTTTGATTTTCTAATCATTTACTTATATCAAAGTAGTCATTATGTATGTAAAATTTCGTTTCATTTTGACGACTCCTTGTTGCGCTAATTTGTTTTTGTCCATGAGGGTATATTGTTTTATTACAATTTATACATATATTGCAACACTATTACTAATATATCAAATAGTATCAACAATAAAGGTATCAAAACTTTGGTGCTCTACTTCTCAGTTTTCATTTAAAAAAAACTTCTTGAAATCAAAATATAGCATTAATTTTGAGTAAATTTAGTCCAAAACTTCAAGGATAAACTGAGATCTCTGGAAATGTTTTTGAAATGGTAATTTTATAATGATAACATTCATAATAATTGGTGCAATTTTAAGTTTGACTGCCCAATCAAAAATTTTAAGTATAGTCCAGAAATAAAATAATTTTTTATTAGAGATAACATTTTAAAGAACTAGTCACCGAATGCAAGAATATTTTGTGGCATTAATAAAATTTTCTATAAATATGGAAAAAAAGAAAGCAGTATTTTTCAAAAGACAGTCAACCTTCGTCAAGAACTCTGCATCTCTAAAGTGGATATTATTCAATGGATCCCGCGTCCACCGATCTATGAAAGTCATAAAATAAACATCTATTCGCATGAACTGCCTTTTCAAAACAAAGATCTTCCAGATATCATGTTACAAAATTTGTTTACTAATTACATCCAAACAAATTTCAATAAGAGTATTCTAATAGCAACGGATGGCTCAAAAAATACAAATCAGACATCAATAAGAATTTTGATTTCCAAGAAAAACGTTCAACAAAATTTCCTACTAAAAGAGATGAGTTCAATTTTCACAGCTGAAACAATAGACATATGGAATGTGTAACAAAATGGGGTTACAGAAGCAGAAAACTATGTTATCCTGACGGAGAGTTTATCAGTTTTAAAAAGTATCAAAATATTAATAGAAAATCCAATACGATAATTTTAAAATTAAGTTCAACTTTACAAGAGTTTTAGTTCTGTCCATCACATTCATTTAGGTAAAGGCACATAAGGGAATAGAAATCAATGAAGAAGTTGATAAATTAGCCAAGACCTCTCCAGATCCTTGCAGTATTATTCCTTGGATTTCAGTGGAAGATCTTCATACATATTTCAAAAAACATCATAAAAATAAAAATGAAGAAGCATGGATAGGGAGCAAAGATATAAAAATTATAATTATATTCCACACATCTTGAAAAGTGGAATAGACAGGCAGCAAGCAATAGAAATTCAAAGGTTTTAATTAATAAGATGCGAGCAAAAACAAAAACAAGCTACAATTGAAAGCTATTTATTTTCTTTTTAAGCAAACAGATTCTCCATTGTGTTCGGAATGTCAAGTTCCAAAAACAAATGAACATATCATTTTAACGTGCAGCAAATACAAAGCACAACGAAAAATTTTGAAAAATTTATCTCCAACTATGGAGAATAGTCCTATTCAACAATAGCGAATTGTAAAACAGTAGAGCATGTGCAAAAAGTGGAAGTTTTCTGAATATCAACCAATAGATCATAAATTTACTATATTCATTAAATTCTGTGTAACAAAGCTCAAGAGTCAAAACGTTACAGTCATTCGAAATCCTAAGTATTGGAGGTTAAAGCTTCGAAGACGTAGGAACTCTGTTCACCCACCCAGCCATTCATCAAATTCTATTTGAGCATAAGGTGACAGCCAAGTGTTGAACTGAACGGAACGGAACTGTGACCAATGTTTTTAGAGAATGACAGTTGATGCTACTTTCTAGGTGCACGTTGCAAATGGAAGTAGTCCTAAAGATAAGATTTATCAAATTTAGTTAGTAATAACCCACAATCGAGTTAGAGAAATTTTAAGTAAGTATCAACATAAAAACTCTCAAAATGTTTCAATGATATCCTAAAGCAAAGAATATCAAAAGAAGTATTCGTTCTCAAAACTATAGAAGTGGATCTTATGTTACTCTTTTGTTTGATTTTGGATTCCAAGTGTGTTTAAATGTTTGTTCAAAAGTTGAAAACTGAATAAATCTAGTTTTTTTCATCCAGAGTGGAATATAAAAATTTAAACAATTGCTGTGTGTGTTCATGAAGTATGATTGTCAGAGCTTTGAAATAAAAACAAACAAATTAAAGATTTTAAGAAAAGAAAGAAAAAGGAAACTTTCTGAATATGGGTAGTTTTATTAAATTCCAAGTTTTAAATAAAAGTTTAAAAAAAAGGTGAAAATTTTTAGATTTTCAGCTTTTGAATTACCATTTGCTTCCTAAAAATATTCAGCATAAAATACATGTATTTCTTTATTTCAGTTGCCATGTTTTACATAATAGACACATTTTGTTTTATATAAATTTTTCTACGAATTTTTGGAGCAAAATTTTTGAATTTCATATAAAGATTTATAAAATTTTATTGGGATTATCAGTCTTTCTTTGTATGCTTATTACGCCTCAAAACAAGGCTCAACATTTGGATTATCCTCCAAAATGTTGTTAATCTTTCACATGAAATCTATTTTAAATTTCTTTCCAATTATTTTGATAAGCTCATATTAATGTTAAAGTTCATTATAAATACAATTCAAAAAATCTTCACTAAAGATAATTTAGATTTTAATTTATTTTCAGTAAAAGCTATCTGACAGAAAACTTATGTCTCAAGCAGTCTCTAAAGAAAATATTGGGTACTTTTCTGTTTTGCTTGCACAAGCAATAAAATCGCCAAAAGTGATTCAACCAATTCCAAACAAAATATTCCCGCTGGTAACCTTTCACCAAATTACAGTTTTTTCTAATCAGTAATGTCTTTTTTATAACATATCAAAAATAGATAAAAAAAAAACAATGAGAACTAACATTTATAATATTTTCTGTGTATATTATGTGTTGTAGCAAATAAAGCCTGCTAGGCGAGATTTGTGCCAGTTAAACAAAAAAGTACCAAATACTGTGCTAATTCTGTTTCAGTCACATTTACCTCTATGCATAATTTATGAAGTACAATAAAAGTTCTGATTTCAGTATTGCATTAAAAAAAGAATCAAATCTTTTATAAAAGCAATATAATTGTAAACCATTATTTGTAAAAAAAATTGCAATGCATGCTACTATTTCTATTTGCTGTGTGTTAAATAAAAATTTTCTGTTTTAAATTAGCAAGATGGCTCTCTCTGGAAATGATTACTTAAAGCATCATTTGCCTATTCATGTCCACCCAAAGCATTTTGTTTGTGAAGTATGCAACAAGTCTTTCACTCAATGTGGGGTTTTAAAAAGACATTTACTTATTCATACCAGTGAAAAGCCTCATGTTTGTGAAATATGCAACAAGACTTTCAATCAAAAAAGTGATTTAAACAGACATATACGTATTCATACGAAGGAAAAGACTCATGTTTGTGAAATATGCAACAAAGCTTTCTCGCAAAGTTGTTCCTTAAGAGCACACTTGCTTATTCATACCAAGGAAAAGCCGCATGTTTGTGACATATGCAGCACTGCTTTTTCTCATAAAAGTAATTTGAAAAAACATTTACTTATTCATACCAAGGAAAAGCCTCATGTTTGTGATATATGCAACAAAGCTTTCTCTCAAAGTAGTAGCTTAAAAAAACATTTACGTATTCATGCCAAGGAAAAGCCTTATGTTTGTGACATATGCAACAGAGCTTTCTCTCAAAGTAGTAACTTAAAACAACATTTGCTTACTCATACCAATGAAAAACGTCATGTTTGTGAAATATGCAACAAAGCGTTCTCACGAAGTAATACTTTAAAAGAGCATTTGTATGTCCATGCTAATAAAAAGTCTCATGTTTGTGAAGTATGCAACAAAGCTTTTTCTCACCGCCGTACATTAAAACTTCATTTAGGTGTTCATACCATGGAAAATCTTCATGCTTGTAAAGTATGCCATAAAGCTTTCCCTGAAAGATATTTGAAAAAACATTTACTTATTCATACTAAAGAAAAGTCACATGTTTGTGATAAATGCAAGAAAGCTTTCTCAGGAAAAGGCTCATTAAAAACTCATTTATGTGTTCCATCCTAACTAAAACTATAGTTTTACGAATTGTGTAATCTGAATTTTAATGCGTGCCAGATAAAGTTTAAGTTTTAAATTTGTGAAGTTTCCTAAATGTTTTTACTTATTTGGGCAGTACTGAAATGTGATGCCTTTTAAATTTGTAAATAAGAATAGCAGGTATGTGAAAAAATAAACTTTTACCATAGTTTAAAGCTTTTTGTTACAGATATGCTTATATGGATTTACACCTAAAAGAAACTTATTGTTTATCATGCTATTTTACTTAAGTGTTGTATTATTATAGATTGCCTTGTAATTTTTGTGACATAAATGTATAATTTTTATGTAATAAAAATGAATGATTCTCTGGAACTTCTGCTTATGTGTGAATTTCTTAATTTAAGGAGCATATCTTTAGGATGCTTGATAAATTTAAAATAAGCTCTACAAATGTTTAAATTAAAACTATGCACATTGAATTCAGAAATATCAGGATATCCTAATCAAAATATGTTCTTTAACTTTTTGAGAAATTGTATGAAATTGTTATAGCTTATTTGTTTTAAAACTGGAAAATGTAAAAATAGTATTCTTTCTCTATTTGTCTTCCTTTGATATAAATGCATTGAAATGTATGGTGCGAATTTAAATAAAAAAAGATAGAACTTAAATAGATAATCATGCTTGACCTAGATATTTGTTAGAATGAATGTGCAAATAATCTGCTATTTCGACTCTTTCATAGCTCTGAAATATATTTTGTACTTAGATTTTAAAATTGTATGGAATATTTAAAATAGGATTATATATTAATGGGATTATAGGATTATGTAGCATTTATATGTTTTAAAAATTTAGTAATTTATTAATTTTTGTTTTTAAAATAATCTTTTTTCTTGAGGTTTTCATTTAGATTAAATTGTTAGTTATGTTTTCTTCCATTTCTCACCGAAAGAAGTTTTGTGTTAACTGATTATTCAGAAAATATTAAAAATGAAAATTTTTCAAAGTGTTCCTAGATATAAAACATTTATGCTGACTTTTCTTTTGTTATAAAAATCATCATCAAATCTAAAAAGAGATGCACTTCAGAGTTGTTTAATAAACATTTAATATATATAAGTCAATAACTATAAATTATTTTAAATTTTCTAGATTCAAAGTGGTTAAAAATTTATATTTGGTACTGAGACATATAGTAGGAAAACACTATTTTTCAGATAGTTAAATAATTGTTAATTTACTTATGATAGCCATTGACTATACTGTTTAAAACATTATGAATTATAACTCTATATATTTTAAAATTTGACTTAGAACCAAGAACTATTGTATTTAGATTTCCTGTTTTCCAAATACCCTTGAAGATGCCAAAGTAAAATTTCTTAAATAAGGTAAGTAATCTTCGTCCACTCTCTCATGCTGACCTTCGATTATTTACTTCAAAAAAATGTTTTTAAAAATTGAAACTTTAGATTTTTTTTTTAAAATTTTATTCGTCAAAATCTATTTGGAATTCAGGAAAATGTTAGTTGTAGATTGTCTTTAATAACCTTATCACTATCCAGTGTTTAAAAAAAATTATCTTCGACCACTGTCACTTTTATAGATATTACAAAAGCGTTTGTGTAATACAAATTGGTTTTTAATTTTTCAAACAATTAGAAGTGTTCAACATACCATCATCTTTTCTAAAACTGCTATATTCTACTGTTAAAAATCAAGGTTATTTATAATAGAGTATTTACTCTTTTGCAACCTTCAGTGCTGTCCATTCAAGGTCATTCCTCAGTCACATAATTTGGAACCTTTATTTTAGTTTTACTTTTTTGTTTAAATTCATATAAATTATACAATCCTTTACTGATGATCTGTGTTGTTTCTACCAGACTAACTCGTAATCAATTGGAAATAAGCACTAGTGTTACAAATACATAAATTTTTGGTAAAATAACTGTTTTAAAATTAAGAATTTCAATAAATAGAACTAAGGCAATGGTCTTTAGATGTTCTTCTATCGAAAGTTATGGGGTACTTGGTGGTAGAAATCATCTTTAAAATCAATAATGTTTCCAGTGAAATATATAGTGAATTTAATTACATATGTTGAGAACTAATCTGGACACAATCAGCTGTCTTTATTTCCCCTATATTAATAGCTTAAAAGATGAAATATATAACACATTGGTGTTCAAACATTTCCAATCCAAGGGACTTTTAAGACTATAAGGTATTTTTGGGGAACCTCATTCCACACATTTAGGAATTTATCTTAAAATAATATTTAAAGTAGATCAACATGTTGTAAATACTTTATGTATTATGAAAAGTATTGTGTTTTTTATTAAAAAATTCTAGTGTAATTTTTAAATATAAGTTAGTATTTAATATTATTAATTTGTGATCCAAGTGTCACCTACCCGTGCATTACATTTAGTAACTGGGATATATGCTTGCATTTTTTTTTTTACACAAAACTGTTAAAATCTAGATTCATTAAAATTATCTGCTGTCGCATTTCATTTCTGCGTTTAATTCATTTTTATGTTTTGTTTCTGTAGCCACTCAAGTTGATAAATATTTTTCACTTCAATGCATTGTTTTGAATGGCATTAAAGTGTTTTTAGCTGTGTGAGAAATCTTATGTATTTTACTCTAGAGAATTTGCATCACAAAATTTAGGAACTGTTCTTCCTTAAATTTAGATTTTAACATTGAATCTGTTGATAAATTGATCTTTCTTTTATTATAGATGATCTCTCCCATAAATGAAAATGGTTCATTTTCCATTAGAAAACTATTTGGCTTTCCAAATCATTATACTAATAAGTCTAAAATGATTTCATTGCCAAACACAACAGGATAAAGGAATACTAATCTGAACTTAAAAATTTGGACATAAATTATTTCTTTGACAAATAAAACTAAATACACTACCAATGAAGTTTTCGTTGAAAGAGGTATAATATACCCCTCCTCATCTGCTCTTCCTTCATCCATCAACACCTGTTACAACACTTCATTTTATGATATTGAATCTTTTATCAGAACTTCAACTGTTGATGCTTTTTGATGTGGTATTGACATAGCTTCTGGTCACTTTGTGAAACAAGAAGAAATCTATATCATTTGCCACTTTCAGTTACAGATAATGGTCCCATAATATCTAGAGCAGAGATGCCAAACAGAGTTTTATCAAAGTTCCAAAAATAAAGTAATTGAATTGCAAATTTAGTAAAGAAATTGGAACCCAATGTTTTTATACACACATAGTATCTGTATAATTTTATTTGTGATAAATAATAAAACAAAGATAGGGAGAGCCCTATTTATTATAGAAATGTCAGGAAAATAATTAATTTTTATATTACTTACATTTGAAGTAAATTATTCTTATGATTCATTGGAATGTTTTTGCATTATATTACTTTCAAGAATTTTGGTATAAGGCTGGTATGTTATCGTTTGTGCCAGGTAATGTGCATGCGATTGAGTCATCCTTTGTTTCTGGACATTCACAATACATAATTTAATATTGAAAAATATATTTTCATAAAAGAAAATGGACAAAAAATTGCTAACAATTCGATTGCCTGTTTTTTAACTGAAGCAAAAGCATCTGGCATGCTATTACATAATTTTGTTATTGAATTTTTAATACAGGATTCATCATGACTATAAAATATTTTCAGAGCATCAGTGCTCCACAAAACATTAAGACTCACTCATCTATGCCCTTGATGAGTAGTAATATTTTTGAAAGTTTTTGTTAAGGTTTTTAAATAAGTATTTCGAAATATTTTACATTTGTATTGATTGCAATATTAAAGATTAAAAAAAAGTTAATATGTATTAATGTACGTATAAAACACATGTATTTTATAAAGGATGACATTAATTTTAAAAAGAATTTGTAGATTGTTAAGGCTTAGAGTCATTGCTATTTGTTTCTTTGTATTGCTAATTCCATGTTATTTTGGTATCACAATATATTCAAATACTTATCTAATTAATGATCTAAGTTTTTGATTGATGTCAATTTTTTTTTTCCCCAATACATTTAAAGGAATGTTTTGTACTGAGATACATGTATGCAATTTTCTGCTCGGAATAGCCTTAAAATTTGAATTGTAAATGTTACAAAAAAAAAGAAGTGTTTTTTGAACATATGTCAGAACAAGAACAAAATACTGAAATAAAGTGGATGCTGAACATGAAATACGCTTACAAATAAGGGCATTAAAATTTGACATAAAAACTTTCGTCCAAAATGAAGCAAGCTCATCCCTGTCTTTAAAATGTTGAAATTTTTATTTATACATAACTTTATTTTGCAATACTTTTTTGAAACTTTTGTTGTTATTTAATAAAAAAATGTACTAAAAAGATTTTTTTTAAAAAAAAAAGCTTGAATATTCTATTGTTTATGATTTTGGGTTTTACGAAATAATTTTGTGCTCGTTAATGTGAGGGGGAGGGGGGGCACAGTGTAGTTGTAACAGTGGCACGAGAAAAAGTATTTAAAAATTTGAAATTGAGCTTAAATTATAAACAAATAATATACTGATTTTTGTCTGGAATTCAGTCAAAACATCTTTTTGCTGCCATTCTGCGCATGATAAATTTATATTTAAAATATAAAAAAAAGATAGGCTTTATCATAAGAAAAAAAATTAAATTATCAAACGGTATGGCAGCTTAGTTTGTACGACAGTGTGTCACGGGGGGGGGGGAGGACAGGAACTAACTACTCCACAACTCAGTAAAAATGCATAAAATCGGGGAAAAAATTATGTGTGTTTGATGGAGATTAATATATATGTAACAGAGAGGGTGGTGTCTAGGGGTATGTTGAATGAAAGAGAGACCTTTAGGTTCAAGGAGATTTAATGACATCTACAGGTTGTTAAACCTGACAAGGCGCGCGCTGCTGGGACAAGGGTAAGTCTACTCCTTCTCCCGCTTACATCCGGGGGTTACAGAGATTGGCGCTGGTGTCGCCTGAGCGTATACAACACTCGTCCATCCTGATGTGGTCGGTCCCCGACCAGGCTGGAAAATATGCAAGTAAAAATTATACAAATATTAACAACTGAAAAGAAAAAAAAAAGATTAAACAAATTTTTAAAGTTCAAATTTTCTTGAGTATAAAGAAAAAAAATAAAGTCATTAGTTCTGGAAAGAAAAGTCTTAGGGATTATCCCATGGTTTCATCAGATCAGCAGATTTGGATGTCAAATTCGGGCCTTCTTGTCTTCCTATTTTCTTTACATCGTACCTGTCCTTTTGACGAACTTTCACGACTTCATATGGGCCAAAATATTTTGGTCACAATTTTACACCTACTCCAAACTGGGTTTTCTTGATTGCAATTCTGTCACCTTCTTTGTATTTTCTTGCTTCTTTGCGATGTTTATTGTAGTGTAGTCTACTTTGTTCTTGTAATTTCAGGATATTGGATTTGGCATCTTCTCTCATTTGTTGTTTATTCTGTAGAGATAATTGGAAATTTTCTTCCTCGAGAATGGCTTTGATTTTGATGTCATCTTTATTTTTCATTTTGACGCCTGTTAAAAGTTCAAATGGTGTATATTTGGTGGCTATGGAAACAGTGCTGTTAACTATTCGTTGAACTGATGATACGTGTTTATACCATTTATTGGGATCTTCAAGTGAAAGCTTTGTTAGGAATGGTATTAACGTTGCATGAATTTTTTCTACCTGACCGTTCCCACGCGGTACACCTGTTGTGATTGAAATAAACTCGATATCTTCATCCTGACAAAATTTCTGAAATTCTGTAGAAGTGAATGCTGTTCCTTTGTCTGAAATTATTCGTCTGGGACTTCCAAAGGTTACTTGTTGTAATTTTAATTTGTCTAAAGCATCGTTAGCTGAAGGAGACTTTACAGGATAAATCCACAGAAATTTGGTGAAAGCGTCGATGACAGTAAAGATATATTTGTAATTTTTGTTGGTACTTGGGAGTGGACCCAAAAAGTCAATATGGTAGGTATCAAGTGGAATATATCACCTTTTGGTATGGGATGTAGAAATCCTTCTCGTTTGCCAAATTTTTTGGATGAAAGAATACAAGGAATACAATTTGCAATAACATTTTCTACAGTCTTACGCATATTTGGGAAAAAGAATTGTTGTTTGACTAAATTTTCAGTTTTGTTGATGCCGAAATGTCCTTTAGAATGTTCAAGTTGTACCATTTGTTTTTGCATTTCAAGTGGAACGACTAGAAGTTGACAATTTTGTACAGCACATCGTTTTTTAATGTATAATCAGATGCTGAAGATGATTGTAATAGTTGTTTAATGCTGGATGTAAACTCATCATTAATTTGTGCTTTTTTAATTTTTTGTGTTGTCTCGTTGTATTGTATGAGCATTACTGGATAACGACTGAGCGCGTCAACATGTTGCATTTGTTTACCTGGCCTGTGAAGTATTTCGTAATCGAAGTCTTCTAAGAGAGCCCATCGTGCTATTCTAGGTGCTAAATCTTTCTTTGACATAGTTTTTTGAAATGCTTGGCAATCTGTGATTATTTGAAATTTTGTGCCGACGAGGTAGTGTCGAAGTTTTTTTAATGCTGTAACTATCGCTAAGACCTTTAGCTTGTAGCTGGAGTACTCTTCTCTTCTTGAGGAGAAGTTTTACGACTCGTATAGTGTATTGGGGATGAAAGTTCTGATTTGAGTCCATTTGTAGAAGTGTAGCACCAAACCCTTTCGCATTGGCATCTCAGTGTATTTGTAATGGAGCGTTTTGCTGATACAGATGCAATACAGGTTCCTGAGACAAAATTTGTTTCAAAGAGAGAAAAGCTTGTTTTTGTATAGGACCAAAGGTAAATGGAACTGTCTCGTAAAAGATCGCTTAAAGGTCGTGCGATTGATGCATAGTCCTTAATAAATTTTCTAAAATAGCCTGTTAGTCCTAAAAAGGATTGGACATGCCGAGTGTTTTTAGATGTTTGGAAATTCATGACTGCATTTGTTTTAGCTGTTGAAGGACGAATAGTACCTTCTTCAATAATATGGCCAAGAAAAGTTAATTTCCGCTGAAGAAAATTACACTTTTTAAAGTTAAACTCTAAACCATAAGTAGCAGCAACATCAAATACTTTTTTAAGCTTTGCAATCCCTTCACATTCAGAATTTGCCGGTATTAAAATGTCGTCCATGTATATAATAACAGTGTTGCCTTTTAAGAGATCTTTAAACACAATTTGAATGTATTTTTATTACAATTTGAATGAATTTAGCATTTTGAGCATTTTCTACCTATTTGCCATACCAACGGCTCGAAACGATTTTTTCCTACTGAGCTGAAAGATTTGCTCGAAATTAAAATTGCTTGAAATTCTAACCAAAGGGGTTCTTCATCTCCCTACGTCATAAACAAGATGGCAGCCGCGGCTTCGTCAAACGCATCAGAAACGGTGTATAATATTTTAAACTGAATGGTGCTCCATTTCTGCTTACGACCATCAACAAAAACGCTAGCGGAATAAAAGAAATAATATTGGATGTTCGTTTTCCGAAGCAGAAAAATCGGCGAGTAAAGATAGGGCGCGGAAGCCCTTCATGATCACATCTGCTCGAAAAATTTCCCGAAATGGTTGCTACAAACATGCGTGTGTGATAAGGCCTTTATAGTGTTGAATAACTTTCCCCATCGAGTGTGATGCACTATCTTCACTATTTTTTTTAAATAGAAATAAAAGGTGTGACAAAAAGAAAAGATAATTTCTCAGAAAAATTCTCAGACTCTGCAAATTTTCAAAACATTAATTTGAAAATATTATGAGTTTATTTTTATTATGAGTCAACAAGGGAGATAAAATTTTTTTGAATATTTTAAAAACAATGTTTTGAAAATTTAAAAATTGTAAATCCAGTCACTGTTTTTATTATAACAGTGACAGGAGTTATAATTCCAAACTTCTTGAAATAAAATTCGTTTTTTTCCCGGCTGACAGGCTATATATATATATATATATATATATAAACACCAAATTATATATAACAAAATAATTTTTCGAAATTTTTTAGATAAAGTTTCGTTTTTTTATGATGGTAAAAAACTTTCGGGAATTTTATAAATAAAAAGAACATTTATAAACGTATAACTTAACATACGTAGATGGAAAACCTAATATGGAACAAGTTAGACGTGATATATTTAAATAATGGATCAATATAAAAAAAATAATAAAATAAAGAAATTTAAAAAAGTAAAATAAATAAATTCGCAAGTTAGTTGTAAACAAAAATATAAGTAACATGTACATAAATAGAATAAATGTAAGTGTATATTACAGCGGATAGATGATTACTTTTAATCACACTTTCAATAGAATTTAAATAGGTGCCAAAATAATAATGCAAATTAAGTTTCAATAATAAATGAAATAATAATAAAACTAATAACTTTTGAAATAAATACTTTAAATTTAAACTTACCATCGGTTTTTATTTTTTAAACCAGAACTACGTGTTTTTAATTTATAGTTATATAACGATCGATATTACAAATATAACGTTGCAAGTAGTGTTGTATGGTTTCTTTCACGCACAGTTTTGCTATTTATCCAAGAAAGTCTTTGATTCATTTTGTTTTTACCTTTATATCTAAACTCCGTCCTTTTCCATTTCTCCAAGCAGGCTTTATTGGAGACAACACGCAATATACTGAATAAAAATAAATCTCCGCCAATGATACAGCTTCTAGTAGATATAATCCATCATTAGAATATAGAGAATACAATAATACGAAAATTGTGTGAAATAAGCAAAATAAATTTCGGTTTTTTCGGTCAAACTATTGAAAATGGTGTTTTGTCAAATTTAATGCAGTCGCATACTATGGAAATTGAGCCAACACATATCTACGAATCCAATGTTTCTGAGTTATTTATAGCAACCAATTTCACAATGTGTCAACAATGTATTATATTCTAATTGTAAACTATGTTTTAGATTGTCTCATTTCAAAATTATTTATCAAAATAACAAATATACTAGTATATGTTATCAGTTGTATAAAATATGTTTCAAAAAATATGTAATTCTTGCAAAAGTGTATCAAATTTGTAAAAATGTATGTGTTTTACCAGAGCCCCAGTTTCATATACGTTTTAGGTGTGATGATAATTGGTTACTGCATGCTTCTTTAAAAAGTTAGTTTTTATACATATATATATATATAAAGGAGAAAAGCGACTCACTGACTGACTGACTGACTGATTGACTGACTGACTAATCACGATATCTCCGGAACTATTCAACCTACAGACTTGAAATTTGGTAGACATGTTCCTTTCATAGAGTAGACGTCAGCTAAGAACGGATTTTCCGAAATTCGAAACGCAAGGGGCGTTAAGGGGAGTTATAAATAATTGCTTCCATGTTTAAACTACTTGATGTACAATCTTGAAATTGGGTAAGCAGATTCCTTTCAGAGAGTAGAGATCCGCTACAAAATAAGTTTGGTAAAAATTGACCCCCAAGTGGCGTTGCAGGGCTTAGGGGGCGTTATAGATAATTATTTCAATTTTTAAACTATTTGACGCACTGTTTTTAAATTTGATAAATAGATTCCTTTCGTAGAATAATGATCAGTTACAAAACAGGTTTTGTGAAAACAGACTTCTAAGTGGCGTTGTAGGGGATTAAGGGGCGTAATAGATAAATATATCCGTTTTTAAACTACTTCACCTACCTGCTTGAAAATTGGTAGGAAAGTTTCTTTCCTGGAGTAAATATCCGCTACAAAATGGGTTTTGGGAAAATTGACCCACAAGGGGTGTTGCGGGGGCGGAGGGTTTAAGGGGCGTTATAAATTCCGATTTTTAAGTTACTAGACGTACAGTCTTGAAACTTAGTAAGCAGATTCCTATTCATAGGGTAGAGATACGCTACAAAATGGGTTTCGTGGAAATTGCCCCCCAGCGGCGTTGCGGGACTTAAGGGGCGTTATAGATAATTATTTCCATTTTTAAACTATTAGACGCAGTCTTTATATTTGATAAATAGATTTCTTTCATAGAGTAGAGATCAACTATAAGAAAGTTTTGTGAAAACAGTCCTCTAAGTGGCGTTGCAGGGGATTAAGTGGCGTAATAAATAAATATTTTCGTTTTTAAACTACTTAACCTACCTGCTTGAAAATTGGTAGGAATGTTTCTTTCATGGAGTAAATATCCGCTACAAAACAAGTTTGGGGGAAATTGACCCCCAAGGGGTGTTGCGGGGGTGGAGGTTTAAGGGGCGTTTTAAATTCGGATTTTTAAGTTATTAGACATACAGTCTTGAAACTTAGTAAGCAGATTCCTCTCATAGGGTAGAGATACGTTACAAAATGGGTTTCGTGAAAATTGCCCCCAAGTGGCGTTGCGGGACTTAAGGGGCGTTACAGATAATTATTTCCATTTTTAAACTATTAGACGCACAGTCTTTATATTTGATAAATAGATTTATTTAATAGAGTCAGCTAGAAGAAGGTTTTGTGAAAACAGACTTCTAAGTGGCGTTGCGGGGTATAAGTGGCGTAATAGATAAATATTTTCGTTTTTAAACTACTTGAAAATTGGTAGAAATGTTTCTTTCATGGAGTAAATATCCGCTACAAAACGGGTTTGGAGAAAATTGACCCCCAAGGGGTGTTGCAGGGGGTTAAGGGCAGATATAAATAATTATTTCTATTTTTAAACCATTAGACTCACAGTCTTGAAATTTGGTAAGCAGATTCCTCTCATAGGATAGAAATACACTACAAAATATGTTTTGTGAAAATCGACCCCTAGGTGGCGTTGCGGGGGTTCAAGGGGCGTTATTGATAATTTTTTTTGCATTTTTAATTAATTGGACGCACAGTCTTCAAATTTTGCTAAGCAGATTCCTTTCATAGAGTGCAATTCCCCTACAAATGGGTTTTGTGAAAACAGACCCAGAAGTGGCGTTGCGGGGGCTCAAGTGGCGTTATAGACAATTATCCCCATTTTTAAACTGTTAGACGTACAGTCTTGAAATTTGATAAGCAGATTCCTTTCGTAAAGTAGAGAACTGCTACAAAATGGGTTTTGCGAATATCAACTACCAAGTTTAATTTCGGGAGTTTAAGAGGCGTAATCGATAAATACTTCCATTTTTAAACTATTTGATCATCCTGCTTGAAAATTGGTAGACATGTTCCTTTCATGGAATAGAGTTCCTCTAACAAAGAGTGAAACGAAAATTGACCCCTAAGGATGTTTGCGAGTGGTCAAGAGGAGTTACAGAAAAAAATTAATGTTTTTAATTGTTAGACCAATATACTTGAAATTTGTTAAGCATGTTTCTTTTGTTGAATAGAGATCCACTAAGAATGTATTTTAAGCAAATCAAGTTCTTGGGGGGGGTGCAGGGGGTTACTGGGACGTATTGACAAAAAAAAATTACTTTTTTCGAGCTACAAGAACTATAATAATGAAATTTTGTTTGCATTTTTCTTTTGTTGAATTGAAATCCGCTAAGAGCGGTTATTTTGGAAAACGGCTCCCAACGGGATTACGGGGATATTGATAGTAAAACTTCTTTTTTTTCTGTTAGATTTAGACTTGAAATTTGGCTTGCATGTTCAATTTATGGAGTAGAGATCCACCGAAAATTGGTTTTGCGGAAATCCACTTGGTTTTTGGGTTACGAAAGAGCAAATATCATTCTATACTTCAATTTTAGAGATTTTTAGAAAATACAAATTAGATGAGTTCTGCTCTTTTTTTTGCGACAGTTAAAGGTATAAGTATATTTTTCAATACAATCGAATTCTTAATGCTAGGACTTAGATATCAATAATTTATACATATATATAAGCAGTAAAAAGTTATAAAACATAATGAAATACCCAGCGAAGCGGGAGGGTAACAGCTAGTATATATATATATATATATACATGTGAATGATGTACAATGCAATTATTTATGAGATCAAATGTGCTTTTATTTCAGTAAAAAAAATGTTATGGTTGAAATTTGACAAAAATTATCTGTGTCAACACACATTTTGCGATTTTCATAGCTTTACCAGATTTTTTTACTTACTTTGCATGATTAAATTTTTGTACTTCATTATGTACTAGAATTGGCACAATTAACTGTATTTAACATTGAATGAGAAGTAATTGATCTACCCTAGAGGATTTAATATTATCTTTGACTCAAAAAAGTAATTTTTTTTTAAATTTCAGAATCTATTAAAATGAACATGGAAGAATAAAAAGTAGAAGTAATACAATAAATATGGTAGAACAAATAAACTATTTTCAAAGCATGTGTATGTTTTGAAGATTTACGAAGCAGAAAAAATAAGATTATTTATTCACTCGTTTTCTACCCCCCCCCCCCCCACTAATCAGTAAGAATCACGCTTTCATGACTGTCTAAAAAATTTTTGGGGGGGGGGGGGAGTGAGTTTTAACTTGATAATTAAATTAAACAGGAATTTAAGTATGATGTCCATTTATTTAAAAAGTGTGTTTCATAAAATTAAAATGTGTTTTAAATTTTTAGGGTCATGCTTAGAAATAAAATATCAGTTTTATAATTAGAAACATTTCTATGGATAAACTCTTTTTAAATTGGAAAGGATATAAATTTATGGCAGGAAAATCTTGTAAAAATTCTGACCACATATGCTTTGTATTTTTAAAGACTTAAATAAAAATAAATTTAGAAATGCTCTTAGTAATTTGTAAATAATTAGCCGTATGATTTTTAACATAGAGAAATGCATCCCTTTTATTCCTACTATTAGTTCACTCTCTCCCGATGTATATATATATATATATATATATATATATATATATATATTGTTACGAATTTTGTACACAATAATGTAAATAATTTGTATTTGGATGTTCAATGCCTTTATATTACTCTATGCTATATTTATTTCATGTTAAAGTTGTAATATTCACAAGCAACGCCGTCGCTTACGTTATAATGGCGATTCAATGGGAACTTGGCGAAATCTTAGCGATAGAGCCAAGTTGGCATCACTTTTGGCGACCAAGTTTACGACCAATTTGGTGACTTTGGTGGCCAACTTGGCGACCATGTTGGCGAGTTCGGGACTCTCTGTATTCTTCTAGAAATTAGTAGAGAAATCCACTAATTTCACGATCTATGACGCGAGCGCATCTTTCCAGAAATTTCGGCCCCGGCTATAAATACAGCGATACTCGCCGCAACAGTCAGTGATTGATTACAAAGATCCAGACTCTGAACAGCGAGGTTGTGTTTTTTAGACCTCCTCACACCGCCAGCGCAACGGATTTGTCGGATTCGCTTCGGCAACACCTACCCTTACCCATCCTGCTATCAGTGCATCTGTATTCTACAGCCCTTTTAAGGGCTTATAGCTAGAACAGACACTATATATATTTCCCCACTCTTTTTTTGGAAACGACTCGGAATGGCATCACAATCAGATTCTTTGGATATAGAACAGTCACCAATTAAATCTCCTTCCTCTCCACTACAAAGGACACAGTGCGAGCAACAAGCTTACACCAAGAACCTAGTTGAGTGGATGAGCAGAATCAGGCTCCACAAGATGGCAATCATAGAAGAACTCAAGTCCTATCCAGACTACGAGGAGGACCACTTCTACCAAAATGCTGTGGAGGAGCTTCAGGACATCGAGAACTCCCTGTCAATAGCGGTGAGTGATCTTGACTCCTTCCCTGTTTGTAACACCCCTGGCTGCCCTTTTCATGATTTACCCCCAACTAAAACCCCGACTTCTACCCCTAAAAGTTCGCCTGCAGTTTCCCCTAGTAAAAATATCTCAAAAACAAACTCTAAACGTAAGGACTCTAACGATTTTGAACTACCTAGAAAAACCACTAAAATAAGTTTATTCGATCAGCCCTCTACTTTCGCTGTACAACTTTCTCCTAATAGATATTCGTCTCTCGCCAATGACAGCTCCCAACAAGAAAATCCAGATTCTAGTGCACCTAAGCCTAACGCCCCAGACTCCCGATGCCAGCAACGGTCAACAGCCCAGCCGCCGCAAGTAACCCGAATGCAACCCTACCCCCTAACCCACTCCCAACCCCCGTATTGCTCAAAATAACAGACACCTACAGGAACCACGTTAGAACTCTAACAGCCCACGACCCCAAACTCAGAATGCGACTAACAGGAGACCTTCTTAAACTTTATCCTGATGACTTTGACCAACACAGAGATTTAATTAAATTATTAGAAACTCTAAATTACCAATTTGTAGTGATCAAACCAAAAAGGGAACGACCAATCAAAGTGGTCATCAAAGGCCTACCCAAAATCACGAAACCTGAAGAAATTTTAGCTGACCTGGAGGAACTTGGCTTTACACCTGAAAAAGTCAACCAATTAATCGGTCGTAGGACAAAACAACCCCTACTAGTTTTCCTAATAACCTTACCTAGGAATTTTGCAAACGCCAAGATATTCGACCTAAAAACCCTTAATCACCTGTGCGTAAGAGTGGAAGGCTACGACGGAAGAGGTGTAACGCAATGTTACACCTGTAACACCTTCCATCACAGCGCAGAAAATTGCCAAATGACTCCCCGATGCTTGAAATGTGGCGAAGCCCACATCACTAGAGAATGCCCCATCAAGCAACGCCTCGAGACTCCCTACTGTATAAATTGTCAAGTTTACGGCCATATGGCCAACTGGAAAGGTTGCCTCTGTTTCCCTAAGCCCCCTAAGGGCGTCGCTAAAAACAATAGAAATTCATACACTAGCATTTACAATAGCTTAATTCGCCCCAATTTCTCCTACGCCCAAGCTACTGCCGAAACCTCTAACTCAAATAATAGGCAATAGATGGGGCCACAAAAATCTGGATTTTCTGCAAAAACTGAGACCAGAAAAACCCTCCCCCACAATAATATGAATATTCCAAATTTCAACATGCCTCTTAATAATATTAACAATAATTTTTACAACCCCAGTAATAGATTTAACTTACAGGGTACGCTACAAATGACCATGCATTGCCTAATGCAACTCTCCCAATTCACCCAGGCAATGTGTACGACTCCCAATATAATGAATAACTACAATCAAGTGCAAAACGCAAACAATAACCCAAATCAAATGTACGCCTTAATAGAGGCCTCTTGTAATATACCAATAATGCATAGACAACCCCTCGTAGGTCTCAGTTTGTGTTCTTGGAACGCAAACGGTCTACTAAGACGCAATGTTGAACTGCGAATTTTCATAGAGAAGCACTCCCCCGATTTTTTTCTTATTCAAGAAGCCCACTTGAGACCAAATTATAACTTTAACATTGCCAACTACACATGCTATAGAAATGATCGGATCACAGACGGGCAGGCCTTCGGTGGAACTCTGATTCTAGTCAAAAACTCTCTCAAGCATTACTGTCTCCCCCCTCTACAAGCAGTAGAGGCCACTAATATTATCCTAACACCTCCTAACCACGATCCTACCTCTATCGTTTCCATTTATGTTCCCCTCTCGTCAGACGAAAACACCTTTACTATCGACCTTGAAAACCTGCTACAAACCAGCAGCAACTGTGTCATCTTCGGCGATTTTAATGCCACTCACAGCGCCTGGTGCCGTAGAATAAACTCTAGTAGAGGTATTCGTCTGTTCAACTTTGCCAAAATTTTAAATCTTAACATTGCTTTTCCCGACTCTCCCACCAGATTTGGTCATAATTCAGCTAATACTATTGATTTCGCACTAATCAGAAATTTTTACTACCCCTACTCAATCAATTCCTTGCATGACCTCTCCTCCGATCACAATCCAGTTTTTCTAACTTTCAACTTCAGACTCCAAACCGGACCCACTAACCCAAGAGCTGTTCATACAAATTGGATCGATTTCAGAAACAACCTTAATAACAACATATCTCTTTTTAATTTCCACCCCAACAACATTAATACTACTAACGATCTTGAAAGTAAAATCACAGAGTTCACCGAGGCGGTCCTAGACTCACATAGCCACGCCTCCCAGCCAATAGGAAACAACCATCGAAACTTCACACCGCCGCATATTAACAATCTTATAAAACTGAAAAATAAGTTTCGCAAGCAATATCACCAAACTCTCAATCCAATTTTTAAAACTTACTACAATAGAGCACAAAACAACCTTAAAAAAGAGCTTAAAAATGTAGTAACGAGACCTGGAATAAGAGACTAAAAGTCCTTAACACACAAGATAGTAGCCTCTGGGAGGCGCAGAGATTCCTTAAAAACAAAAGACACAAAATTCCACCTCTAAACTGCTCTTCGGGGATGGCCGTCACTGATCTGCAAATAGCCAACCTACTTGCTAGCACCATCAAAAATAACTTTATTGAAAATAACCATACTAATAATAACTAACGTCCACGATGAAGAGATCAACACTACTGTCAATAACTTCCTCTCCTCTCCTCTCCCCCCTCCTCCCACCTCGAGCCCGCCTTGCCGGACGAAATTATTGATTACATCAAACGTATTAATTCCAAAAAGGCTCCTGGCAAGGACGGAATCACCAATAAAATGCTCAAAAATTTCCCCATCAAACTTATCCTTATTTTAACCATCCTTGTTAATAAAATTCTTAAACTTAATCACTTTCCAAGTAATTGGAAAGAAGCAATCATCTTTCCTATCCTTAATCCCGGTAAAAACGCTAACCTTCCTGACAGTTATCGTCCAATTTCTTTATTATCCTCTCTTAGTAAACTTACCGAATCCATCATCCTTAATAGGCTAAAAACCTTCATCAACGATAATAATCTCCTTAACCCTAACCAGTATGGATTCACTAACAAACTCTCTACCCTTCATCCCCTACTCCGATTAACCGAAAATATCTCCGAAGGTTTTCAGAAAAAGAAAAACACGGGAGTCGTTTTTCTGGATATACAGAAAGCGTTCGACCGTGTTTAGAGTTTTGGTCTCACCTTCAAGCTAATAACCTACAAACTCCCACCATCTCTCATTCATCTAAATCATTCTTACCTCATTAACCGTTCCTTCAAAATCCGAATCAATGAATCTTTCTAACTCCAATATTATCTCCGAAGGATGTCCCCAAGGTTCTCTCTTAGTCCCCCTACTGTTTAACTTATACATCAATGACATCCCTAACTACTTCCCTTACTAACATTAACATGTATGCAGATGATACGGCTATCCTCACTACATATAAAAATTTAAAAACCATCTCTTTAGCCATTAACAAACACCTTCACATTCTTGAAAACTTTTACAATAAATGGAAAATCAGTATCAACGTTGAAAAATCATCAGCAGTCATTTTCACCTACAAGCACTCCACTCCACCACCCATCTTCATGTATGAAAAACAGATCTCTTGGTCTCAAGAAACTAAATACCTTGGCGTTATTTTTGACTCTCACCTAACTTGGAAACAACACATTACACAGGCCCGCGACAAGTTCCGGAGAATAATGTTTAAACTTTCCCCCCTAAATTCTCGGAACTCTCATTTAAGTATAGAAAACAAAGTGCTTCTCTATACAGCCGTTATGCGTCCCATCATAGCCTATGCTTGTCCAGTTTGTGGATATGCTGCAAATACTAACATTAAAATATTAGATACTGTTCAAAACAACTACATTCGCATGATTACCAAAGTAACAAGGTACATGCGTAATGATCACCCAAGAAAAGCTCTTGAAATCAATAGCTTCAAGCAACATATTCAAAATATAGCAATTAATTTCTTTAACTTTCTCCAAAATATCAATAATAGTACAGTCGGTCGAATAAATAGTTGAGCACCATGACCCTTTCAAAAAATGATTGAAAATGGAAAGCGACATTTTTTGAAATCGTTGTAAGAATCTTGTCCCCCTACGTTGTGTTTAAGATCTCAATCCAACGGCTCTTTTTGTAAGAATCTTGTCCCCCTACGTTGTGTTTAAGATCTCAATCCAACGGCTCTTTTTGTAGAATCCCATTTCCCCATTGAGAGTCTCCATCCCACGGCTCTTTGTGTAGAATCCCTTTTTCACCTCGTTGTGTTTCAGGTCCCACGGCTCTTTTTTATAGGATTCCTTTTTCACCCACGTTGTCTTTAAGGTCCAACATGATACGATTCTTTTTTGAATGAATCCTGTCCCCGCGTTGAGAGTCTCCATCCTATGGCTCTTTTTCACCTCGTGGTGTTAAAAGTCACCTGGCTCTTTTTGTATGAATTTTGTTCCCTCAAGTTGCGTTTTATGCTTCAATCAAAGTATCCCTGAACTTCACTTCATAATCCTTATCCAAAATTTTTCCTCCGAAAAATATTTTTGATGGGCGCAAGAAAATCCCAAGAATGATTGAAATGGAGGGGGGGGGGGACAAATGAAATGGAGATATGTCAAGGGGTTATCCACAAAAGACGTTTCAAGCTTGGTGTGTCTTGAAAGCCATGAAATGAAGGCATTTCAACGTTGGTGTGTCAAGAAAACCCGTTCCAATAGGGTCTTAGAAGGGCCATCTCACGACCTTCCAATCTTGGCTTATTAAGGAAACACGGAGGACTCAACTTGCAGCCAGCAGGTGAGTCCAATTTTTATATTAAATTTTTAAAAAGATGCATTCCAACGTTGGCACATTCATTGACCCGAAAAAAGGGGGGGGGACCCCCAATTTTCGGATTTTGGCTAAAAACATTTACCGCTGCCAGAATTTTCAACATAACTCCAAATCCTGACAGCGAAAAACGTTTAGCATTTACCATGAAAATTCTTTTTCCGTTAAAACTGCCAGATTTGGAATATCCAATACAAACCCAAACCTGACATTAACAAAAAACAAATTTCTGAACTCTCATTCAGAAACCTTCTGATTTCTAGCTGCTCGCTTTTATATATTCTAACGAGGTCACGTGAAACGATTCCTATTGGTTGACGCTTTTCAACCTTAAAACTAATCTTTTAACGTATCTTTGTGCACCTTTTTAGTGCAAGTTTTAAAAGAGAGGCTCTCCAACGTTGGCACCTTCCTTAGCCCAAAAAAAGGGGGACTGAGTCGACACAAGAGTCGACTCGGTCCCCCTTTTTTCGGGTCAATGAGATTTTTACAGTTCAATGTTGCTTTTTTCACTCATCAACAGTTTTTTTTCACACCAAATCAGCAATCTGTCTGTTGCATTCGGCCTGCAGCTTGTTAAAGTTTTGCAGGTATCTGGCAAAACGGTACGATTTCACCATGGTGCACTCGGAAATGTCATAATATTCGTGCACCTCATCGTGCAGGTGACCTGGTAGAGTACGATCGTTCAAGTCTTGGAACTTTGGCAGAGTCTCCAGGATTATGGTAAAGAGTCCCAGCTGTTCAAAGATTTGGCGTTGGTCGGTTCCCTTGACCACGATGAGGCCTCGATTTCCTTGCGCCAGGTGTTAAAATTTGCCCCTGACGCAAAAGGACAGGTATTCTAGGGGCACGGATCCAGGCAGGTGGCTTTTCAGATTGAGACGTTCGTTGATGAAACGATTGGCCCGGCAGTCTTTCGAGGTGGTGTCAGGTTGGAATGATCCACGATGATGCAAATCACTTTTGGATCCTCCGAAATGCTGGCAATGGACAATTCGATGGGGACAGGCTTACCCCCACGGTGAAACACATTGGCATGAGCAAAAAAGGCTAGATGAGACATGTTGCAATTTAGAGAAGGGCGGCGACTGGCTCGCCTATTATACTCTGGTGGGTCACGTGAATCGATTCCTATTGGCTGGCAATCCATATCATGAGATTTTTATTGGCTATCCAACATTGACACGACCTTACAAAAAATACAAGCGGTTGGTAGAAGTACAAATTTTTTAAAGGAGATGCTCTCCAACCTTGGCACCTTCATTAACTCAAAAAAAGGGGGACCGAGTCGACTCGACTCGGTCCCCCTTTTTTCGGGCCAATGGGCATTTTTTTTCACTCTATCAAAGCTGAAGCTTTGTCATTCCATTCTGCCTGCAGCTTGTTAAACTGCTGCAGGTATTTTGCAAATTGAAAAGATTTCAGCATAGTGCAATGGGACACGTCCTCGTGCACACCCTCGTGCATGGGGTTGGGAAAGGTGCCATCGCAAATGGTGTTGAATTTCGGCAGCTTCTCCAAGGACACGG
This sequence comes from Trichonephila clavata, assembly GCA_019973975.1. Lineage (NCBI taxonomy): Eukaryota > Metazoa > Arthropoda > Arachnida > Araneae > Nephilidae > Trichonephila > Trichonephila clavata. The sequence goes on along the minus strand of BMAO01020728.1, from coordinate 9,909 downwards.
TGACGAGTCCCAACTCGGGACTCGTCACCGTCAAGATTAATGAAACAGGAATTTAAGAATTTAGAAAACAATTTGAAATTATTTCTTGTCTAGCAGAGCTTCGACAAGAACATAAGCTGCGTTGTTATCTTTTTCAGTTTGTTTTAATTTTGGTATTAATTTTAGGATTTCGGGGGATCTTTTTAATATTTTAGAAATTAGCTGAACTAGTTCAATTATTTGAACTAGGTCAGAAACATTATCATCTACACTAGGTTCACGAACGACTTTGTCATTGTAATTAAAGCTTGGAGTTTTTTCTGTGCTGGGAGGGGGGAGTGGGGGGTTTCTTCCTCCGCTTTCCTCCGCTAACGATGTTAGCGGAGGAAACCCCTGGTTTTGTTAGATTACTATTGAAGTTTTTGTTTGAATTTGCATTGTTTAAGGGCGCGCCCTTTTTAGGTTGGGGGTATTTTGGACATTTTGTGTAGCAGGCCGTATGACCGTAAGCTTCACAATTGATGCAGAAGGGGTTCTCCTGCCTCTCTTTGATTGTGCAATTTCTGGTTTGATGTTCCAGGCCGCATTTAAGACAGCGAGGTTTTAAATGGCAATTTTCTGCAGTGTGGTAAAATTTATTGCAGTTAAAGCATTGGGTAACTCCTCTCACGAGGAAACCCTCTACTCTAACATGCATAAATTCCACCACACTGATGTCGAAGATTCTTTGGTTATTTTCATTTCTTGGTAATACCACTTGGAAAAATGGGAGTGGGGCTTTAGTCTTGTTTGAAATTAGCTGGGTTATGGAATCAATGGTGAATCCTGCTTCCTCGAGATCCTCTTGGATCTCGGAGGTTTTTGTGAATATGGGAAGAAAGACCCTCTTGATCACACTACTTTAAGGTATGTGACTACCTTCGGAGCACCTTTTTTGAAATATGTAAAATTTCACTTATGTAAACATATTTTTATTTGTAATGGGACATAAAAGTAAGAATTCAAACACAGTTTTTACAAAGTTATAAATATTTTTGGAAATATAGGGAATTTTGAGTGAAATTTTAGTGAAAAATTGCAATTACGGTAAGGATTGTGTTGAAAATTCTGATACATATATTCTAATAATATTTATACAGTACATAAATAACATCATTTTCTGTGATTATAACTATGAAATTTATAATACTTCTGTAAAGTTTTCGAAATATGTCAATTTTTATGCAAAAACTCATTTTTTTACAAAAAACTAATGTTATTTTCTCACAAAAAGTGCAATAAAATAAATAAATATATACACAGGTATTAGATTATAGACTAGACTACAGATAAAACTAAATTAAAGATTCTCTGAAAATTTCAAGTCAATATCTTAAAAAGAAATGTTGTAGTCAACCATACCGTGAAGAAAAAAATTGAAAAACATAGTTTCTCAGAAAATGCATTTAAAGAATTTAACGCTATGTGAAAAATTTTCTACTGATTGTACATTTTTTAAACTCACCATATTTATAGCTCAAGCACTTTTAAATTTCATGTAAAACTTATTTGGAATTTTTTTAAACCTTTTGCTGTTTTCCTGAGAATTTTATACACTATAACAATTGTCGTTTTTAGCGAAATTTTGGTGAAAAATTGCAGTTACGACAAATTTTTTACACAAAATTCTAATAAGTGTATTCATATAATATTTATACAGCACATAAATAACATCTTTATCTGTATTAGGTATCAAAAGATTTGTAATACTTGAAAAAGTTTTTTAAATACGCCAAATTGTATGCAAAAACTCATTTTTAAAAAAAATTAATGCTTTTTTTCGTAAAAAAGCAATTAAATATTTATATATATATACAGACATTAGATTTTGATTCATAACACAGATAGAACTACACAAAACATGTTCTGAAAATTTCAATTTACTATCTTAAAAATATTTTGTACAGTGAACTTTATCGTGAAGAAAAATATTGAAAAAGTTTCTCGTAAAACACATTAAAATTTTTTTAAACACAAAATAAATACTTTTCTACTTACAAAACATTTTCAAAACTCCCCATATTTATAGGTTAAGCCTTCTTTAGCTTCATTTTTAGCTAATTTTGACTTTTTTTTTGGCTTTTTGCTGTTTTCTGGAGTGTTTTGTTGAGGGTAATGACTGGCGTTTTGATTTTTGAATACGTTCTGTGTCGATTCCCATGTAGTTTTTAAGTATCATTGGATCAATTACCATACCTAAATAATTAAATACATGCAACAGTCCTAAATAACCTGAATTATATAATAGGACAGCAATGTGTGAACCCAAAAACAAAGTTTTCTTGTGAACAAAAATTTCTTTTGTTAAAATAGACCATAATACATCATTAAAACTTTCATTATTATTTTGGGTCATGCTATGGAGGCATTTTTTTTAACAAATCTGTATCACAGAGTGCTAAGTAAGTGGGCTTTATCACTTTAATAACTGAATTTGAAAGGCCTGTTGTTTTGTCTATGTGTACTTTTTCATCGCATAATGCTCGTTTATACTTGCACCAGCTGTCTTTCCCTGTAGGACATTGCCCATGCATGGGATTTTGATTGCTAGAGCAGTAGTGAAAGAAAACAGCAATTACAGCAGATTGCATTTTTTCGAGACATCCAACATTGCTACGGATGGCAATCCCGTAATAGTTCTGCAGTTTATCGATAAATTTATCAGTTAGTTTGCCCTTTCCACCAAGTCCTTTGGTGTTCTTTTTTAGTTTCCTTAGACGTGAGCCTACTCTTTTTTGTATATGACCTATACATTCTAGTTTTGAGACACTGTTTTCCCCATATATATTCTTTACTTGTAAAAAGCCCTTGGAATCCCCATCACCATAGTACTCGGTGTATTGCAAGTCTCGTTTTATCAATGATCTTTCAAAAATTCTGAAAGCTCCAACAGCTTCCATATTTCCAGAGGATCCTTTATAGATTGAGCATTCATGCTCAGATTTCACTTTCATTTCACACATTTTGCAATACTGAGTCATTACTTCCAAATCTAAATTTTTCCCAGTATCAATGGAAATAGCTGAGACGCAGCCATTAAGCGACATATGGCCTCTCCGCTGCCATGTGCCATCTACTGAAAAACCACAAGTTGTACTTTTTTTAAAATTTCGCACTTCTGTTGATGCAGCTTTCATATTTTCTTCAGAACAAAACTGTACTGCTTCCAGCAGTTTGAGTTCATGAGCTCTGAAGGTGTTTTTGGAAATGCAGGGCAAATTTAAAGTACATAGCAACTTCTTACCAGCTGTGAATCCCCTGCCAATCAATCTCAATCCAAATACCAATAAAGTATTGAGAGTGAATTTTTTATTTTCTTTACGGGTAGAAGTAAAGCCAGTCATGAATCCACAACTGCAAGACACACACAAGTTAGAGCAAAGTCCTTCCCTGGAATCTTCTGTTAGTTTCAATTCAGTTGCATAGCATTCCGGACAACACAGGATTGAAATAATTCCCAATAAAGCTTGGAAATCAATAATTCGATTACCTGTAGAACCATGAAATATAGGTTCAGGCACATCAAAACTGTCATTAGTGCTCAATTTTGCTTCACTTGCAGACGACGCCTTGTTACTGTTTGGTGCTGACTTGGTAAATCTGTTTCCATAAAACCTTCTCTTTCTAGTTACTTTTTATCTAGTTTTCGGCATTTTGAAATTATTCACAATGAAATAAAACGTTAAAATTAAATAAAATAAATGAATAAATTGTAAAATATCAAAAATAATTAGTAATAAAGAAGGACGCTTTCGAATGAACAATGTAAACAAAGTATAGACGATAATAGAATTGCCATTCAATAAAACAAGCTTGAATTAAAAAAAACAGTTGCCAGATGGAAAAAAAATATTATTAAATAAGTAAAGGATACCTTGATCTGTATTTACAATAAGTAATGAATGTTTATCTTGCTTAAAAGTCACGAAAAAGGAGTTCAAACTATTTGTTTACATTTTATGTCTCTTTAAATACCCATTTCCGGTTTTGAAAATTCCATTTCCGGTTTACTAATTAAGCTATTACTTTGCTTCTAAATATCGTAGGAACTAAAATAAAGTATTTTTGGAATCTTAAATATATGGGCTATAATATAAAACATAAAAAAAATTTCGAAAAATTTCACCAAACACACGATTTTAGGGTAGTCACATTAATTGGTTTTTGAGTTTTTGGCTTGACTACGATAAATTCGTAGTCACTATCTAGTTCTAATAACTGGGTTAAGCTATGATATTCTTCACTGTTGCTGGTGGTAAGTTTAAGAAATTCTCCTGCAGGCTTGTTAGTTGTTTCTGGGAATTTAGAATAAATGGCTTTTAGTTGATCTCTAACTGTAGTTTTAATCTTAAGGTAAATAGGGGAAATAGGCTTAGGGGCGGGGAGTTCTTGAGGGGTTTGTTCCATTTGTTTTTCTTCTTCAACATCGGATTCAAGATCCAAAAAACTGTTGGAAGTAGCGATGGGTTCGGTGGCGATGGGTGAGGCAATTCTTGCAGTTTTTTTAGGGAAGACAAAGTCGTGCGTTACGTCCTTGGTTTTTTTCCTCTTTTTTTTAGGTTTTCGTTTCGGGAGAGGGTTAACCTCAACCGATTCGCAATTATCATTAACTATTGGGGGGGTATCTACTATGGGTTTTGGTTCTTCTGTCATTGGTGAGGAGGTATTAGAGTGCATTTGAAAAATGCTACAGCTAGTACACTTGGGGGTAGTACATGGGGGAAGGGTATCAAGCTCAGCTAAAGCAGCATGCTTACCTTGCTGGTGCTCCTTTATCTGCTTCTTGACGATTTCCTTCATGTGGATGTTCTGGTTTGTGTCAGGTACATTGATGATATCGCTGAAACTGGAGAAATCAGAATTTCTTCTGATTCTATGGTGGTCATTAGGTCAAGTCTTCGTTGACACGGGTTCCGTCGATCCGGAGGATCTACGTCCATCTTAAGCATAATAAGTAGTGGGTATTTCCTGAGCTCAGAAACACGTCTGATTAGTGTAAATCCTTCTTGTATCCCTGATCCAAATAAAATTCGAGGAGAAGCGTCTACACGAGTCCTCCTTTTATACGTTTCAGACAGGATGCGAGTGAAAAATGGGGTTGAGGGGTTGGTGGAGAATGGCACACATGCTTTGCACGGCAATCCAACGATGACATTGCGTCTGGGGGCAAAAGGGGCATTCTCCCCGTGGTTGGGATTTCAAGAGTATGACGGGGGTTCGTTTGAAAGGACTAAAAGAGCTCCAACTCGCTTGAATGTCTCTAAATTCTTGCTTGGAACGTGAATCAGTCACACAAAGGGTACCGACATTGAGATAATGTAAACAGTTGAACAATTCATTCGGACCTACCCGATAGAAGGCATAAGAGGTGAGCGGCCATTGGTGAGCGTGAAACCATGGTCTCGGAGACACAACACGGCCAGACCGTGAGTGTGGAAAAAAACTTGGGCATGGTTCTGGGGGAATCGATAGGCATAAGGGGCACCGACGATTTTAAGTGGGGACTTCAACATTAACTTTGCAGATGATAAAAACCTACCACTAATTGATTTTCTAAATGAAACACTTAATTTAAATATGTCCAATTATCGAAAACTCAGTACTACACAATATAAAACGACGATCGATGCGGTTTTTGCACACACACGCGATACTTAGATAAATTTGAATCAAAGATTTTCCTTTCTTACTTTAGTTACCATAAGCCTATTGTATCTTTTTTAGAACAAAATGAAATAATTGAAAGTACAAAAAGTCTAAGTATTGTTGAAATGAATGATGAAAAGGATGCAAACAATTAAAATAATGTTAAAAATCAAGTACATTGAAATTTAAGTAAATACAAATACTATCCATAAATAATATGTTTGTATATTAATTGTTAATTCAATGGACTCGATACACCTGATGTCATAATCACGTGATGATATACAAAACAAATAGCCACGTGTTTCATTCGACTGAGTATTTTGGCGGAATTTTCGGATTTGCATCTACTATCAAAAACAAATGAAAAAAGATGTTCCAAAAGAATTTTCGACTGAAATGTGTGTACTTTTAATTATTTCATTTTCAATATTTTTTTTTATCAAATACGCTGACGACTTTTAAAGTTTTCAAAAGAGTCTGAAATATTTTCTGAACATTTCGAATTCGTAGAATTTTAATTTTGCAAACATACACAGATCAGGGTTCCACTTCTGTGATCTATTCTGAATGTTCTGTATTTGTTAAGTATGTAGTTGATTATATATACCTACGGGGTCCCCCCCCCCTCAATTCCTACTATTAGTTCACACTCTCGATATTTATTTATTTTATTCAAATTTTCAATCGTTAGTAAAATACATTTTGAAGCGCTCGATTGAGCTGAAATTTTATGTACATGATTATTTTGGTTGACAATACAGTAATTTAATTACAATTAATAAAACAATTATTCTAAGAATTATAAATACATCTATGTTGGCATCATTTTTGGCGACATAGCGACCATTTTGGTGACTTGTGTCCAATAAAACATTCAGTTGAACTGAAATTTGAAACACATTTGTGTTGGATAGCAATGCAATACTTTAATGATAATTAATAAAAAATTAATTTCCACTTAATGTTGTGATTCTGTCACATAACACATTTCTGAGAACACATATTTATATATATTAATTGTAATTATTTGACAAAAGTAACTAAAATAAAATTCTTACCTAAGAAGGAATTACTTATTATTTTTTTATATTGCTTGCTTTTGTTACTTTATCGACAATTTTTTAAGCAGTATGGACTAAAATTTGAAACTGAACTGTCTAAATAACGAACTTTTTTGTTGTGTCAAATTTTATTGGAATAAAATCTCAATCTTAAATTTTGCCATCCATTTAGTAGCAATACAAAATACTTTTTAATTTATAGAAATATCATCATAACTTTGTTCATTTAACTTCCTAACTGTGTGTGTATAATGCTAATATATATCTATACATTTTCTATGCTGCAGTCATTTGAATTTTTATTATACTGTATGTTGATAAAAATGCGTCGACTTCAAACAAACCAGGGTACTACTTCTGGGACCTATTCTGATTTTCTAACTGATAAAAAAGTACGCAGTTGAACTCACCTACATTTTTTTTCTTTTATCTCTTTATATAATTATTTTCACTAATTTAACAAGCACCTAGATAAGAATTTTAAACTGAATTGGCTCAGCAAAGTCATTGTTTTGTAATTTTCAGAACAATACACTTACAAATACAAGTAAATTAATGAAGTTCATGTGTACTTTAAAAAATATGCATCCATAAATGTATAATGCTGTATGGTGAAGAACATACAATAAATTTTAATAATTTGTGAGATTCATATTTCACTATTTTTCCAGAAATCAGGGAATAAATCAGTTCAATATTGAAGAGCAAGATCATATAGAAATTGAGAAGCAAGTATCTATCTATATTTTTAAAACACTGATTGCATTAACTTTTCCCAATATTAAAAAAAACATTTATGATAAAAGAAAATTTCTACTTATCAATTTTACTATACTACAACTGACATTTTAAATTTCATGTTATTTTTATTTTACGTCTTTTAAGCTTAAAATTCATGAGTAGTTACATATACATGAATAATTATGTAAAAATTTTTAAAAAATTCTTTTAATACAAGGATAGCGAACGTTACATCCTGATTAAAGCCAGCACTTTCCATTCCTTCCTGGATAAGCTTGCCTTTTACAAAACCGAATAGAAGCAGAAGGATATTGTACAGAAAAATAAATTCATTGAAAATAGTGATTTGCATATGAAAACCTTAATAAAAGGTTTCATTGCAAGAGATTTTTTTTAGTGTATGCAATGTTTTAAATATTGAAAATACCTTAATGTCCACCCAAAATAATATTTTGCAACCCATTGATATGTTTTTGGTAAAATTAAGGACAGGCATGTCTCACACACACACAATAGAACATATGTTTAGTTAATCTAAATTTTACTTATTTTACACATCTTCACAGTAATTAACAGAAGTACTTCAGTATTTAATTATCGAAAATTAGGATGCAAAAATCTGATATGTAACCATACATGTCGCGCATATCAAAAACAAGTATACATACATATAAATCAAAAATTTGTTTTAATTAATAATTTTAGAATATTCAGGGAAAAAGAAAAAAATATTTTCGAGAAGCATTCACTATAGAAATGGAAAAAGGTTTTAATTTACTACAGCTTCATTAATGCTTATACTTTATGATGAATCAAGTACCATTTTCAAACATTAGAAGTCAAAATCATCATTTAACATTTGTAAAATTACATGTAAAAAAATTATGCAGCATTTTGAAAGTCTACTCCCTGCGCTATTTTAGGTAAAAGATATGATTTATCGAGAATTGAATTCCAAATATGATAATAAATTAAGGCATTAAAATTTTTTAATAAAAATGTGTGTATAATAGAATATGTTTATGTCCATATATGGAATATAAAAGTCCTGCTCACTCTTACATGATCAAAATAAAAAAGTCATTTTTGAATCCATAATTCTTTTACAAAAATAATAATAATAATAATTGTAATGCATTTGTGTGGTATCTATTAGCAGAACATTTGTTTTTCAGAGTTTGACTGTGGCATAAACCTATCAAACAGATGTACTAATTTTTTTACTATGTATTACAAATAAGCATTTATAGGTATTTGCACAATTTGTAGAAGATTTATCATTATAGATTACATTTGCTTTATATCATTAGATTTATTTTTACATAAATATAAAAGACTCATGTATATTATTATTATCCTGCTTATAAGTCCTGAATAAATTTGTTGCATTGAGTTACTTACAAATATTGACCCAAGAAGAGTACTTGCATCAATTGTATATTTATTGAGAATTAGGAACATGAAACCAAATATGGCTTTATGTATAGACATTTGATTCTGTGGGATGTTGTTGCAATATACAGCTAATAACTAGAACTGTTCCTGCTCATAGGCATCATAGCTCATGAACACAGTAATAATAATAATATAATTTTTTTAAAGTTCTTGATGTGTTTTTGCCTGGGGCAAAATTATTTGGCAGTTTAATACATAAGTTACAAATTTTGGAATGGTATGAGTACTGATTTACCATTTCTTTGACAAACTTTGAAGTAATTTAATATTTTGCTCAAGTATAATTTGAAAAACTGAAAAGTTTCTTGAAATTTAGGATTTTCCTGGTAAACTAATACTATAATTAGTTAATTATCTTGCTTATAAGTAGTAGAAACTGTGATTTTGATTAGAATGGAACTCAATTTATTCATGATAAACTTTAGTAACTTGTTGATGTACAATAATGATTTTAATCTAAAAAAATATATTTTCACACGTTTTAACTTCAGAGTGAGAATTCTGTATCTTTTTTCCCTCTCTCTGTCTTATGTTTTTTTATCTTCTATTTTTTTTAAGTGTATATATAAGTATATATAAAAAGATACTTTAGATACATATTAGTGATAACAAAATAATGAAATGTCAATACATTTCTCCAAATAAGTTTTTAGTTTGCATGCACTACACATACAATACCTGGTCAAGATACATAACCAGTAGAAATTGCGAATGGAAATTTTATGCAATTATTATGTATATTGTATTGAATTTTTTCTATCTTTTTTGCAATTCATTGTGTTGTAAAAATAAAATTCATTTTCATCATTGATAAATATTTATTATTATTCAAAAACTTTCATATTAACTCAATTCAATATGCTAATTTCTATTTTACAAGTTTAACTTGTATTTTGGAGCCATCTATTGTTTATAGATAAATTATACTATTTTTTATAAATTATATGTAATTCAATAAGAAGAAAAATACATTTAAAACTGAGGA
>BMAO01020727.1:0-68664 GCA_019973975.1 Trichonephila clavata | reverse complement strand
CCTGCTGTAAAGCATTTATGTAACTGTAATTACAGTACATAAATATTATACATTGAATTTGAGGAATTTTTAATTTAAAAAATTAGTTTCCTATGTACGGCATAGAATAGAACGCTGTGCATAAAAACCGAGAGAAGATAAAAACATTGGACTTAGCTTGTTTTTTCCCCATCAAAATTCACACTCTGCTTTACTAGGTTAAACAGCAAAAATTCCTGAGATTTTTTCGATCATAATTTAAGGGGTTAACTAGCAACAAATGCCATCTTCTAGCCAGGTTTGTCGTCAATATGAATCATGTTGTGAATGTTTGATAATTGTAATATGTATTCATGATTACACGCTTTTGCATTGCGTAGAATATTGTATATTGACAAGCAGTTTCTGGGGTATTTTATATTTTTGTGCATTAAAAATTGCGTACCATTGTTAAATTCGATTAATGAATGATATATGAAAGAAATATCAACAAAAATAAAATTACAATTTAAAGAAATAAGAATTATTTTATAATTTTATTCACAAATGCTAGTTTAAAAGAATATTTGTTTTCATTTAGTATTTTTTTCAGATATCTGAATTTAACTGTTTTACAAAGATCTAAAAGAATCTCCTAAATATTTTCTTTTTGTATTCTAAGGATATCAAGGAATAAGTTACAGCTAGAAGTTTCTTATCCTTTCCATGGCAGCCAACCAAGTGTTCGAACACATTTCTCAGAATAAGTGCCCTGAATTCTACTGGTTTCTTTTTTAAAGTCTTGAGTTTTTCAACATTTTCTTTTATTACAAGCTATCTTTTAAAAATATTTACTTCAACCAATTTGTCTTTCAAGGAAACTCTGAATACAGGCAAGGTGACCTCTTCTTTGAAACAACTGAAATAACCTTCCTTAAAAATGAAATAGCCTGCAGTTAATCAGCAGCAAGTAACAATAGCTAAAACGATGGTTACTTGTTTGGAAATCGCATCTCTAAGATTAGTTGTTTATATTGACTAAGCAAGGCGAGGGTTGTTGATAACCGAGCTCGTTGTTATGAACTTTGCTCGAGCGGCGTGGATGACACCTCCGCTAATAACGCATTCTCCAAACTTCTAAACATGCGAACGTGAGGACTTGGAGCCTTGATAAATTTAGCTTGCGTAAGCCCATCAACACGGCGAGTCCTTAGTGAGTGAGTGAATATTAACGCCCCACTGTTCAGCTACACGAGGGTTTTTGGGGACGTTCCGCGTAATTTTGAACCATGGTCAAGTGACGCGGACGACACCTGAGCCGGCACCCCCTCTCATAACTACCACACCAGCGGGAAGACGTTTGAGCTCTCGACAGATTTAACGTGCATCGCCCCTACACGGTGGGTCTTCAGTGGTACTGGGATCGAACTCATGACATGCTAGCCACGAACTGATGCCTAGACCACTTGGCTACCGTGGCCACACGAGCCCTTAGTGACATTAGAATTCTTATCTGCGATTCGACAATTCAAACGCGAGACCACTTTTCTACTGGGGCCAACAAACTGTATGTAATGATGATTTGACACACTTAAGTCAGGAAATGGCGCAAAGTAATTGCGTAAAATTTGGAGAAGAAATTTTATTTATGCAATCAAAACTGTACCAAAACGGAACAATGGAATTTTCCTATATTCAGGATCACAGGATTCCCCCCCCCCCTCTTCCAAAGTCAATGTGTAATATTACATATATTATTGCTCATTACATGTAGCTTGACTTCCATTCTCTACGCGGGACAGTTCGGAAATGAGATGGCTGTGGTATTTGAGTGACAATGGTCAAGATTTCGTGGTCGCAGAGGGAAACCCAAGGGGTCGATTTATGGTGTCGAGACCTGCCGTTTAGAGGGGAGAATGAGGGTTATATTTATCGAGACTCAAAGTCCTAACGGTGAAGTGCTGCAGCAGTTTATAAAATGAGGATCCAGCTCGAGTGTCATCTTCTGCACTTGACCGAGGGTCAAAATTACGAGGAACATCCCCTCTGCCCCTCGTTTTGCTTTGGGATCCGTCGCCAATAGGACCTGTAAGGATCTGATACCTACACCTGGCAATAAATAGAACATACATGAGAGAACCTGGCAACAGGGGAGACCATATAGGGGAGGATCTGGCAGTGGGTCCGGGATATATAGGGAGAGAGACCCGGCAAAGAGGGGAGAGCAGACCAGACCGGACCGGACGCTGCAGAAAGAAGGCAGTGGAAGCGAGAAAGCCGGATACAAGAAAAACGTGGTTGGAGGAAGAAAGACTGCTGAACGATGGATTTTGCAATCTGTTAATATCTTCATAATTTATTCGTTTTTGTGATGTGTTCCGTAGAAGAGAAAAATAAATCGATGGGACGAAAAACCGACTGTTATTATTTTTTACCAATTCGAACACACCATCGATCAGTAAAAGAACCCACACAGGTTAATAGGACTCGTACTGTTTTTTATGCGACATTAATAAAATCAATCATGAAATGTCTTTTTTTGCCTTTGGTCGTGGTTTACAGATACGCTGTGCATTGCTATCAGAGGCTCTAATATCACATTGAAGAACTAGAAGAAAGCAATTACTTTCCTTCGAAATATTACATTTAAAATTGATGTCGTATTCTCTTTGAATACATCTTTAAACTAAATTGTAAGGAAAAAGTATTCAAATTTCCAAAAAAGGCTGATATGAAAAATAGTGAAACAAATCCTCATTGTTTTCCTTTCATTTATATCCAAGGCTTGTCTATTATGTATTCAATAACGAAAATTATTCAGCTATTTTACGAAAACAAAACGAAAATTTCAAAAACCGAATGTGAAGGTCATTGTACCAAGGCGTCAATCCTTTAATGAGTTTTTTTCCCGATTTGTTCTTCACAATTTTCTTTTCAAAATTCCAATTCCTCGAAGGACAGGCGTGGGTCCGGGAGCCCAAAGTAGGGCGTTTTTATCGAACATCGCGCGCACATTTGCCGCTAATTTCGCGCCCACTTTCGATTCCAGGGATCGTTCACCTTCGCAAACAAATTTTTCCATTTCCATTCGAATGTTCTATTTTCTTCCAAGACCCCTGTCTGAGAACTCATCAATGAAGCCGAACCTGGCCCCCCGCAGACGGTAGTACTCCTCATCAACCAATCAGATGGAGCGCCATTTTGCAGGGTTCATTGAGCTGTAAATTAAATGATTGGACTTAAAGAAAAGCTTTTATCCTTGATGTAAATCCTTTTGTTCTCTTTCTTTAAGAGGCAATTAGAGTGAAGTATTTAATTCGTTGATTTTATTTATTTGGTTCCATTGCTGCGTGAATTATTGTAGAATTTTCCCATCTAATTCGTTCTTGTTACTGACCAAATTGCAATAATAGTTTAGGTGTTCAAAATTTCTTTAACTAATATTTTTAAGGTGAACAATCGTTCTCCTTTAGGGAGGACAGGCCTTCTTTTATAGGTTCTGTCCTTCCTCAAAACGTGTCTTACTTGTCCTCCTTTTCAATATTTTAAAACTAATCTGTATTCAGAGATGCCAGGCCGAACTGTTACGCGTTTGTTTAAAGAATTTATAAGAATGATTGCATATTTAAATTCTGATAAATTAGAACAATGAGGAAATCAACATGTTGAAACTGATAAAAGAAAGGTGGAAATATTTAACCACTTCAAAAATGAATACATTCCATATGAAAATTTAGTTATTCTTATTGAATTTACGTGTGCTGCCCAAAAACTAATGCAGCAGTTGAAAAAGATTTTCATTTGGTGATGATTTTCATACAAGTGAGAAATCAAGTTTCAATGTTGATATTTTGCACTTACCGTAAAGCTCAATAGGATGGATATTTCTTGCTCCGAAAGTTCCAATGCATTAGAAAATATGTTGACACAAAAAAAATACTAGTTTAGGTAACTAATTAAAACTGATCTAAGCGTAATTATAGTATGTATTTGTTTGACTCAATAAAATGTTTCATATTTTTATGTTGTAATTTATTCTTAAATTTTTCGTCCTCCTTTTCATTGTAAAAAAATGGGTCACCTTAGATTTTTAAGGTATCCATCCTAACATGTTCTCAGAATGATTTTTTTTTGTAAGTAACATACTAAATTATTTTAAATACTTCCTAAGGAACCATACCAATACATATTAATACATAACCAATATTTGACGCAGTATTTAAAATAAATTATCTAAGTTTTTCTAAAATCTTAATTGTAAGTAAAATCTTAAACGGTTTTAAAAACATTCTTTTTTTTTTAAAGCTATTAGAGAAGAAAAATATAAACTTATTTTAGTAATATATTTACTAATATAAACTACATGCATTTTTATTTCGGGAATGTTCTGAAATTTGAATGTTTTATTAAAATAAAAAGACTTAAGAGCTCATCTTAAATAAGTACATCAAATGTCATATTTATTGAACTATTAATAAAATGACAGACCATATCTCAAGAAATATTCTTAAAATAAGAATTATTTCAGTACATTTCCAAGAAAATAATATAAACATTAGGTGCAAAAGGCTTCGTAGAAACGCATTTATAATATTTTGAGTCATCAGACTCTGCATGAAAGGTTTTGAGCTATTTAATTATTTTAACAATTTAACTATCAGTTTTAATGCAAACATCTCTTTGATAATGTGAATTTTTGAAGACCAAATTGAAGGTACATTACAGAAAGAATTTTTAACACAAAGTACACCTTTTTTTAGAAACATATCAATAAAATCAAATTTAATTCTGCATTAAATTTTAAGTAATCTTTATTTGTCAAATGAAATCCATTTATACCAGTTCCTCAAAGCGAAAATTCATTAAAAATAATTTGTTTCATATTTGAACTATATGCACAAATAAAGGTACAAGACTTAATTCTCGTATTGTAATAACAAAGACACGTAACTGATAAAATAACTATACCGAATTTACCAAGCGTATGAGAGTAACAAATTTGTACAGATGTTTGCAATACAAAAATATATATCGCGAAAAAAATAAAATTCTTCAAGTAGATTTTTCTATAACCACATGTTTGTTAAAATATTTGAGCATTTTTGTTACGTACATTTTTTTACCCGAATATATCTACTACAAAGTCCTCACCCTGTGCTCGTGCAAGGTGGGAGGTCCCACTCTTCGCTTCGACCTTCGCCCAGAACTGGTTTGAGCAATAGTCTGGGGCTTGGTACCTCAGAAGTACTTAGTACCTTAGGAGTGGCGGGTCAAAGGATTACGCACCTTCGCCCTCTCCAAAGCAGCCTTCACCCACACCCCTCTACGTTCCAAAGTAACGCGGAAGTGTGCTCAACTTGAATCTAAAAATTCCTGCTCCCCATTTCTGAAATCGTCTGAGAAGCAATCTACATCTCAACTCCCGCCTCTCACCTGGGCTCCGATATTTTTAGAGTCGTAAATAAATTTCTGCGGCGGAAGTGTCTGGGACCGACCGGAACAAACGATAACGTTTCTTCGGGGGTAGGAGTGTGTTCTAAAGCAGAAAATGGAAAATACACATTCCGAAATGTGTCTCCTACTTAGATTAAGTACTAACGTGGAAGGAATATATTTTCGCAAATCTGGGGCTGAGCTGGGTATGGCAGGAAAGGAATGTTTTCTCAGAGATATGAATAAATAAAACAGACCATTTCTTTCAATAGAATCTTGGATATTTATTTTTGAAGCGTGTGGAGTAGATTTATAGGTGAATGGATTTCGAGCAAAACGTTGAGTCAATAATTTAAAAAAAGAATTTTCTTTAAAAATTCGTTATTTTTTTTTCTAGTCTAGCCGTACCGGAGTAGTCTCCCTAGCTTTGTGGCTATTATTTAACCGTAGATCAGAGCAGTCCTGGTCATGAACTCGTGACCAGTGTTATTTCAGGACACCGGGACTTGTGGCGGTATCTAAGTAAGCCAGTAACAGCCTCCGGACAGGAGCCCTCAACCAGCAAGAAGAGCAAACAAAGTCATCAGACCCACTTGACGCAGCAAGCAAAGTCGTCGGACTCGCTTGACGCAGCAAAGTCGTCGGACCCGCTTGACGCAGCAAAGTCGTCGGACCCGCTTGACGCAGCAAAGTCGTCGGACCCGCTTGACGCAGCAAAGTCGTCGGACCCGCTTGACGCAGCAAAGTCGTCGGACCCGCTTGACGCAGCAAAGTCGTCGGACTCGCTTGACGCAGCAAAGTCGTCGGACTCGCTTGACGCAGCAAAGTCGTCGGACTCGCTTGACGCAGCAGTCGTCGGACTCGCTTGACGCAGCAAAGTCGTCGGACTCGCTTGACGCAGCAAAGTCGTCGGACTCGCTTGACGCAGCAAAGTCGTCGGACTCGCTTGACGCAGCAAAGTCGTCGGACTCGCTTGACGCAGCAAAGTCGTCGGACTCGCTTGACGCAGCAAAGTCGTCGGACTCGACGCAATAGTAGCAACTCCCACGCTCGCCATAACAACAAAATATCTCGTTCGTTCGCCTATCCACCGACTCACTGGTGGGGGAATACTGTGGTGGTATCTAAGTAAGCCAGTAACAGCCTCCGGACAGGAGTGATCACTTTTGTCTAGTGGTATGTTACGTGCTTACGAATCAAAAGGTAGCTAGTTCTAATCCAGCACAGACTCAATCGCGGATTTCAGTCCTGGTACCACTAAAACCATGCCATGCAAACGGCCCGATTCCTGAAAATATGTCGAGGCTCGTAGGAGTAGCATGGTAACAAGGACGTCTTAAGACTTTTTGAGGCCCTAGGCTCCTTTGCAAAAGTAGGCCCTACCTGTGATCTTTAAAAGTAGACAGTTTATAGCAGTGGTCCAAACCCCTGGGGCCCGTGGATCAAATGGTACCAGGCCGCCCAAAGAACATTATTTCCATTTTATTTACTTTGGAGTATTTCTCTCGGATTTGTGCGAATTTTAATGGAAATCACTTTATATTCCAAGTTAAATCACTTTGTAAACATTTGTTGATGCAGCTGTATTTTATTGAGAAAGAGTATTTAAATACATTGCTTTGATTTGATAATTTTAATTTCAATCTTAGATATAAACGACAAGGGGGGAGCCCCCCCCCCTTAGTAAAATTATCAAACGTTTTCACCGATCCACGGAGATGAAAAGGTTGGCAGCACTGGTATGTAGCATCTATTGTCAAATACTCATACAAACGGTAATTTGAAACAAATGTGCATGACTCACAATCTCACAAACCGGCTCGATCGATGACCGCATTTTAACAAAATGAGTTGAATGATTGTTCATATTAGGTCTAGACATGGATCGCATAATACGGTCTTGCCACTTTTAGAGTTGACATGCAGTTTGAGTTGACCCTGTTTTTCGGAGAATATGGGTGAGAATAATATTTGACCAGTAAAATTATACAGATCATGATCTTATTAAGACTGAGCCGAGAACGAAACGAGGCCTCTCCACCGAGGGCGAGAGGCACTTGGCCCAATTGGTCCATGCCTTAAGACATCGTAATGTCTGAGATAAATAAAGGTAGCGGGGTATTGGTTAATTTAAATGTTAAGTTTAATTAATTACGTCACAGCAATTATTTACAATTTTACATTGAAGTTATTAACTTAGTAATTAGATTATTAGAGTCCAACTTCTGTTGTTTTGTAAGGGAGGAGTTTTTTGGCGTCCGTCTTCGGCAAAGTTTTCAGACCTTCTCCTTTCTCTCCAGGCTTCGGGGGTGACAAAGGTCGGCATCTTTAGCTTCGAGTTACATCCAGTTCGTGGGCGGATAGGGGTTCCGCTTGGTGTCAAAGGTTGCCGGGTGATGTCCAAAACAAGACCGCGCAATATTTTTAAGGGTGCAAGTGTCATTGCACGTGTGGTGACTATACCCACAAAAACGCCGAATCATAACTGTGTGGCGGGGACGTCACAACGTCCTAGTGTGGTAATTTGGAAAGTGTCGTACTTGACCATGGTTCAAAATTAAATAGTCTGTCTCCAATAGCTAACGTTACTTTGATTTCTCACGAACTTCACACTTCAATATGTTGATCGTAAATTCGATATTCATTGTCAATATTCCATCGTACTTTAATAATATATTTGTAAGAAATAACAAACCAACCCTCCAGAGACCGTGCACAATATTATAAATATTGTTCATTACATGTTGCCTGACTTCGCATCTCTCGTCACGAAAATTCAAAAATGACATGCCTGCAGCAGTTAGGTGGTCATGTTCATGAACTCATGGGTGGCATTATCGTGAAATTGAGCCTTTGAAGATCCACTGCGCAGAGGGACTGATCCACGTACATTTGTCTCGACTCTGTCTTAACGTTAGAGAGTTGTAGAAGTTTGGAAAATGGCTGTGAGAATCAAGGTTTAAGATTAAGAAGTCAGTTGCCAGTAGCTTTCATGTATATTTCGTAATACTCTGAGGTAAGACGTTTATAAACAATCAATCAATGGACCATACATTTGAGAATCGTCACCACTATTCCTCGTATGCTTGCAGTACATTATTTTACGAGACAGCCTTCCCCCTCCCCTTGCCAAAGTGACTGTGCAATATTGTAAATATTGTTACTCATTAAATGTAGTGTTTCTCTGATTTCAAATCTCTGGAGGGGTTGTAAAGTTATATTTAAATGTAGTATTGAGTACTTTTTAATAATATCCGTGTGGATGGTAACGTATAACTTAATTCTAATCTTAAGCCGCGTCCCTAATGGCAGAGTGACTAGCTTCGTAAATATATCTGGTTCTCTTTAATCAAAGATTGAACATGACTCTATGAGATTCGTCAATTATACTTTCGTTTTTTTCTTATATAATAATATTAATTTTAAAAAAAGAGTGGGTAAATATTGTAAACTAATGCTTACGAGAAATTCAGCTTGACCTAAAATCTCTAACCATGAAAGTTCAGAAAGGAGACCCTAAATAATGTAGTCTAACACAAAGGTTCCCAAACTATTTTGTCTCATAGACCCCTTGCCATGTTTTTTGGCTTTGCGTAGACCCATGCTTACAAAATAGTGATTTTTTTTTCAAATTTATAAATTTAAATCTCATTTTGACAGCTGGTATACAGCTATTTACTTTAAAGGATTTAAATTTCTGACTGTAGTGAATTATATTGATTAAAACTTAAGAAACGCGTATTAATTGAATTAATGCATGAAATAACTGATAAACAAAGTAACTGATCAACAAACAAATGCTTTTAATGGGAGGGATGAATATGGTGTTTCAATAACAAATTTTTAACACTTGTCATCAATCTTGCCAAATTTAACGCTAAATCTCTGTGAATAGTGTGTGTCCAGTCTTTTTTTTATTTATTTCTGCATTCTACTGTGGTATAATCATAGTCACAGCATTCTCAAACCTAGTTTCAAAATTGAATAAAGGGCATTTAAATGTTGAACGTAGGTTAAGACGCCAATTTCCTGTCAGATTGTCTGTGGGAAATTGAGAAACTGGGAAAATTCGTGACGTTCAATAGTATAATTCTTTAGCTGAATTTAGGAAAGAAACGCTAGATTGATGATTCTTATTTTAATAAAATTTATTCTGTCACCTTGTAATTGCAAATAAACCTCAATAAATTTAGTAAATAAATCTATTAAATAGGTAAAATCTGGTTTTAACTGGGTTGATTTTTCTTCTAGAATTTACGATCTGGTTTAATGAGACACTATCGTAGACCCTCACCTACACCTCACGAACCCCCAATTACACCTCATGAACCCCCAAATTATTTTCTCGCTAACGTGAACCCCTTGCAGGTCGTCACAGACCCCTGGGTGTTGATATAGACCACTTTGGGAACCACTTTTCTTGCATATTTCCAGAAATTAAAATATGGAAATTTTCTCGGCTCTCTGCCTCGCGTATTACAGCTTTTCTCATAAAACATCACAAAGAATAAGTAAGTGAAAAGTGAGCTTTCTGAATTCGTATATTCTTTGGAAAAATAAGGCTGACTCTTTTAGCACGATATATTGTTTCACGAAAAAAGTCATATGATTGGTTTTATTGGAGGATCCAATGTACTGTTCAGACGGTACTCAAATAGAGCAACAATGTATGTCAAAGACATCATTTCAGTATGCGTGCTACGAGGGAAAATTGTCTTCATACGCGTGCCATCGCATACACGGTTCGGTGACAGATGGTGACAGGAAGGGGGAAAGGATGGCCGTGACCGGGGGTTGTGTCACGCGTCCCTGGAGGCACGTGAGAGACGAGCGCACACCCTCGACCGTAACCTTGGGGGGAAGGAAGAGGGGCCCATACGTGAAAAGCTCTCCTTTCAGGTATGGGATGATTTTTTATGTATCAGCTGTCGACTGGGCGGGCTTCACGATTACCTCATCTGAGGGATGTCACGTGACTTATCCAGGTGTTAAATTGCCGATGATGGTGCGAAATATGGTTTTGCACAGGCTTCGTTTTTTTTGCTTAGCCCTTCCCTGTCCTTTGAAAAAAGTCGCCTATAGTAATGTATTTGCCCGTTAGATATAGTTAAATAGTAATCGGTGGCGCACACAAGGGTGAGGGGGTCCCCGGATCCAACCCCCCATAGCACTTAATTTTTTTTCATCCACATAAAATTTTATTAAGTATTTGTAATTAATGTTAATTATTAATTCAATAATTAGTTTTTAACTGTTTTTTGTTCCCGAAGATCGACAAAATCAAAAGAATATGTTGTGCGGCGTATTGGAGCATAATACGAGAATAGTGGACTTTCGACCCTGGACCCTCCTCCCTTGAAAAATTCCTGTGTGCGCAACTGAACATAATGATTAGTCTCTTAAGTAAAATTGACTGTAAATGATATATACTGAAATACATATATATGTATACTACTCAATCATTAGCGTACACAGGATTGGGGGGGGGGGAAGGCCAGGGTCGAAAGTCCACTATTATCGTATCATGCTCCAATACGCCACCCAACATATTCTTTTGATTTTGTCGATTTTCCGGAACAAAACAGTTAAAAATTAATTATTGAATGAATAAAAGCATTAATTAATAAAATTATAAATAATTAGATTTTACGTACTAGATACATAGGAGTTTAATCAATCGGGGGGGGGGAATAATAGGCTATTTGGGGGAGGTCTGAACCCGGGGACACCCCCTTGTGTGCACCACTGTATTCAATATATATATCGAGAATCGATTTCCGTAAGACCCGTTCTTAGCGGATTTCAACTCTACAAGAAAAAAAAATGCATACCAAATTTCATTACTGTTGATCCAGGATCGGGAATGTGTATATAATGCCCCCTTAAATCTTCTCAATGTCCCATGGGGGTCGATTTTCGCAAAGCCCTTTCTGTAACGAATCTCTACTCCATGAAGAGATCGTGTCTACCAAATGGATCGTGTGGACCAAATGGTCGTGTCTACCAATCACTTCCAATGGATCGTGTCCACCAAATTTTCAGTCTGTCGTTCTAGTAGTTCAAAAACTTGAATACTTTTCTATAACACTAGTTAATTCCTCGCAACGACCCTTAAGGGTTGATTTTTGCAAAATCTGTTCGTAAAGAATCTCTACTTTATGAAAGGAACACGTCTATACCAAAGGCTTTAATAGTTCCGGAGATATCGTGATTAGTCGTTCCTCCATTATATGCATAGATGGGGAGAGAACATTAAAGTACCTTCTAATTAAATTGGAACTTAAAGTTAAAAAAAATTGTATCTACACTCAAAGACAAGAGTAAGTTTCATGTTTTTGTCTTTTAAAACTTTTCAGAGCGTTATTTAGATTAGTTTTCGTCCAAAGAAATCTTTGGCATTAAAGTTAATCCAGTGTTCTTTATCTTTTATAGTTTTCTTTTGATACTTTTTTTATCTTCTTAAACTTACTTAGTAATTACTGTATTGCTAATATATAAAAACACTGACTTTTTTCTTTCAACAATCGGAGTGTCAAAACACATTCAATCACTATTACAAATAAGTAGTATTCATTTCTAAATCACTACTTGCTCAATTGACTACTGATAAAATGAAAGAGGAAACTTTCCACGCAAATGAGGAAATGGATAAAAACGGATGGAAACATTTACTTGCAATATTAATATATTTTTTTTAAATAAAAAGCGAGTATGTGTGCTCCAAAATGTCAAAATTATACTCCTATTTCGTCAGGGGGAAACCAAAATTTCATTACATCAAAGTTACTAATAAATGTAAATAAACCTTTTTAAATACAGAAAAATTGAGTAGAATTACTTACGTAAAATTACATCTCTTTTGACAAACTTCAAAAAGTACGTTGGGTGAAAAAAACGTATTTGCACATTTCTATTAGTTTAATAACCTTAATATTCCTCCTTATTTAAGAAAGAATAGGACATTCTCATTCCTGACATGAAAGTTTATTTATCTTTTACACCCTTGTAACTTTCCACTTCATTAGGAGTCGATTTGCACAAAACCTTTTCGTAGAAGATTTCTACTCAACAAGAGACATATTCTGCAAAATTTCAAATCTGTAAGGTCTAATAGTTAAAAAACTGCATTTTTAAATCTATTACGCAGTGAAGCCATTTCCCCCGTCTATACAGATCTATTTCTATTATCTATACAGATATGGATAAATATGGGGTTATCTAAATATTTTGAAATGTATGAAAATTTACTTAAAAATTAGCCGCATCTATTATTTTGGTGTAGCATGCTTCTTTATAAAAGTGTCCCTGTTTTGAAAAATCTAATGAAACTGTATCGTTAACACTAACTCTTCAATTATTCTGAGTGTTTAATTATATTCTCCTTAAAATAAATATTTTAAATAATAAACAATATCAACTTTATTTTATACCCGTAGAATGACTTTTATGTATTGCGACAGCGAAGCAATGTGGTGTCGAAATAACACGAAAGAAGCATTTTACTATGATCATCACTTGGGCTTGACGTATCTGCATACATAAAACTAAATGTTCTCAGTCCAGATGTATGTGTGTGTGTGAACTTAGTCAATTTCATGCCACATTCTGCGTTTTTTCATTTCACAGCTCATTATGGTTCGACATTAGGCAAAAACGAATGTCATTCACCCTCCCATTGTGTTCTCGTTTCCTTCTTCCTTTCTATCAAAACCCACGAGGATGACTTTTTTGTGGCTTTTATTTGCCGTATAAAAATCATTTCCTTTTCAGATCCTGACCCTCAGCTTTAACCTTGTCTCATTGTCATTCCACTACAAGAAATAGATTCGATGGAAGGAATTGTGATTTGGTTTGATTAGAATGTCGCGCAAGAATTATTTCTAGAGTTGTACAGTATGGTATGTGTATTTTGCCCGGTCTTTGCAGAAAAATTGCGGGGCGTGCCTATCTTTCTCTTTCTAGATAGATATGCATATAAAACAATGAAATTATCAAATGATTGCGCTGAATAGAAGTTCAAAAATAAATAGCCAAGGTCTTCCTTTAAGCAACCAATTAAGTTTTATTTAATCTAATCAATAAATTTTTAATTGTAATAAAATAATTATAATAAATATTTGTAATAAACTAAATTTTTACTAATTCAAGGATGCAGAATTCTGAATCATTGAATTGTCCCCGGTAGTTAAGTGATTATGGTCGCTTCAGTTGATTTGAATTTTATTTGATGTTTTTAGCGTCACATTGTGGTCCTGGTAGCCTAGTGAGTGAATATTAACGTCGCACTGTTCAGCTACACGATGGCTTTTGGCGACGGACCTCGTAATTTTGAACCATGGTCAAGTGACGAATAAGACACCTGAGTTACCACACCACACCAACATGAGGACGTTTGAGCTTTCAACAGATTTAACGTTCATCGCTTCCCTACACGGCGAGTCTTTAGTGGTACTGGGCTCGAACTCATGACATGCCTGCCATGATTCGATACCTTGACCACTTGGCTACCACGGCCCCCTGGCAGCCTAGTGGTCAAGGGTACGGACTCGTGACTGAGGCTAGTCATAAGTTCGTGTCCAGTGCTGCTGAAGTCCCACCGTTTTGACGGGGCCGTTTCACGTTAAATCTGTAGGGGCTGAAAAATCTTCCCTTTGGTGTGGTGGGGAAGTTAGGAGAGGGGAGTGCCAGCTCGGGTGACGTCCTTTTCACTTGACCAAAAAAAATTAAGAGGTCTGTCTGGGATAGCCCTCGTGCAGCTTTATAGTGATGTGTAAAAGTTTTCTCTCTCACTTGTGTCCGTGGATAAAAATTACAAAGCCAATCACGTACCCTCGTGTTCCTACAGTACGTGACGTTAATTAATCGATCAATGAACTTAAATTTCCTGAAAATTTGAACGATTCTGAACTATAATTCGGCTTTTACGAAGACTCTTGGCTAACATTTACCTAAAATAGAACCTCTTTTACATTTCGAATGAGGAGAATTATATCCCTCCTAACTTCCTTCTATGCCACACCACGTAAGGACTTTGAAAATTAACGTGAATATATAAAATGCAGCACCACGCCATTCTTCTGCACAATGGCTTTTGTCGGGGCCAGTACACGAACTTATGACTGGACTTAAAACACTCGTCGGTATAAGGTTTTGTTCAGAACCGTTATAGTACCGTAGCTTTAATGGAATAAAATCCATGTAGAATTGGTTTTGATATTTGGTGAATGAATTAGAGTATGGTGAAATGATGATGGCAATGTAATTGGTATTTAACGCTAACTTCCGCTAAACATCATGAATTTAAATCCACAGCTCTTTAGTGTTTAAGTACCCTCATTATTTCAAACAATTTTTGGGTGTTGAAACTAGAGCTTAGCAAATGCTAAGGTGTTGGTCTATCAACTTACTAGGGTTCCTTTTATTGTTGAAATGCCCAATACGTAATTTATATTCATACCTTGAATTTAAAAAAACAATTTTAATGGATTAAAATTGTTTTTTTTTTTAAAATTTGAGATATCTTTAAGCATTTTAAAAAACTTAAACCACCTTTTTGAAATCTGAAATCACGATATTTTAAGCACAAGACCCTGATTATCTATTTTTCAAACATCGCATGTATTCAGAGATAATGGAATGGATTGAATACTGTATTTTTAAAAAAGTTCATCTTGATAAAACACTGTTGAACTTCAGAATCATTTAAGCCGTGCCACCTCTGTAGACGGAATACTATTTTGTACCCCACTTCTAAAATGAATCTCCTACTGTAACAAAAACTAGTGCTTTTCCTATGATTCTACAAACGAGCACAAAAACTCACAAATAAATCGGTTAAAAGTTCATTTTTATGTGCGAAATACTCTTTATTTTAATAGCGTCATTCATAACTCAAAATACAAATGCGTAACCTCCACAGCCAGTCATTTTTTTTCTCTGTTGTTATTTTTTAAACACAAACACATATACCTAAATAAAAGGGATTATAAATGTCTTTTTTGTAACATCCTCAACAAAAAAAAATCTATTTTGAATGGAGTTGGAAGTTCTATGAAAACCATTCAGTTGAACGTTCCTTTCCGGATTTAGGTTATTCAACGTGGCTTACGCTTAAATCTCTGCCTTAATGGTCTGCACCGCGCGCATTACTGACCAATTTATCCCCATGATTTGACCTTGCGCTTTGCAGACGATTCTTTATGGCCTGATGGATTAACTTCCAAATCGTCTGCGTTTCGATTGGAAGCTCCTCCCCTTCTCTAGCCCTTTAATTTCACTTCGGTAATTCATCGGAAAATGGAATGGTAGGAGGATTTCGAATCCCACTGACCCTTCGGACCCTACTCGGCCCACTGGACCCCGTAATCGAAATTGGAAATGCGTTCGTACTAGCCTGGGTATTTGCCTGAAGTGGGGGGGGGGGAGACCACCCTTTTGACGTCATTACCGGTTAACCATTTTGGTACAGTCCGAGAGAGAACATTTGGCGAAATTGTATCTATATTCAGTTCCAATAGTTATTTGACCAGAGTTGGAAAGCAAAAGGGGTTGACTGGAATATCCAACCTTCAGGAGGGGGGGGGGTTCATTTCAAGGTTGAGAAACTGTTGCAGTTAAGTGTAAGAAACTCCTATTTCTGCCCTCTGTTGTTATCATTCGTTCATCGTTATTAAGTTAAAATGCAATTAATTTAGTTGATGTTACAGATTATACCTAGATATTTGAAACCAGAAGTAAGAAATATTTTGTTTTCAGAACGAATGTGAAGTTTGTGAAACCAAACCAATAATTTTTTATCAACGTAATATATGTAACCCAAATTCTTGCCCTAATTATAAATTTTCATTACAAAATATCCATTCAATATAATAATGTAAATTTTGTTCATTGATAAGTCAGTTTTAGTAGTTTTATTGTGGACATCCTTTTTTGCCGAAATGGCGTGGATTCAAGAGAAAGTCCAATGTGTGCTTTTGTTTTCCCGAAACGTAATAGGTCATTAATGTTCAGTGTAAATTTCGACGTTGTCATGGCGAGGTGCTTGAGTTTTCTTTTCCCCATGAATTTCGCTGACTTGGGCAAACACAGGTGAAGAGTTTTTCCTTTGTCCTCTAGAAATCTTTCTCTGTTTTTGATTCTTCTCCTATTTGTGGCTGCCGTAGTTTGTGGTCATAGTCACAAACTCGTGGCCAATGTATCATGAGTTTAAAACAGTGCCACTGAATATCCGCCGTCTAGGGGAGACGATGCACATTAAATCATTCGAGGTTCAAAGTTCACTCTTGTCGCCCATCCGGTATAGTGGTTAGCAACACTGACTGCTGTGCCGTAGGTCCTGGGTTCGAATCCCGGAGAAGGCATGGATTTTTGTAAATGTATAGTGCCTTTGCGGCTTGGGGACATTCTAAATAGCCGTCGAGCTGCAAGTCCTCTCTTGAGGTTGGTGGAAGGGGAAGAGAGGTGGTAGGGCCCCTGACCACCTCTAGAGTGATCTCCCTCAAAATTAGGGTGAAACCAAGCCAAAACGTATTGTCACCTGAAAATTGCTCAAAGCTACGGATAACGACAGGCGTACATCTAGCCCTTTGCCGCTATGAATTTCGTCGGCCTCGATCTGACATCGTCAGACAGGTGGCATTGGGAACAACAACACAATAGTTTACTCTTTGGCGAGGTGCGTTAGTGGCAAGATTAGGTGCTGTCTTCTTCACTTGACCACAGTTCAAAATTAGGAGGTCCGTCGCGCTAAAAGCCCTCGTGGTTTATAGTTAGATGCTAATAAACACTCACTATTTTCTCTTCCTCTCTTCGTTTTCTCCCCTTCATTTTCCCTTTCTTCCTTTCATATAGCTTTGTCCACATCACTGATAAACGCTTTTCATTTTTCAAATATTTCCTTTTTTCTAATCAAACCCAACCATTTAGGAAAAAAAATTCAAAATGCTGCTAAGAGAGATAATTTTGCGTTCCTTTTTTTAAAAATTTCCATTCGCACTTTTCACAACCAGTAGTTATGAATATTCATGCGGACAATCGTAATGGAATGAAAAAAGAAGAACATAGCTACCTCACCCCCCCCCCCAACCGTTTCTTTTGTCTGGACTCCTTTCGAACACGATTTGGCCGAAGAAGATTCTTTCTCGAGCGGCAGTTAAATTTAGAGCCACTGCTTGGGAAAGCACGGACAATTGGTTTTTCTGGTTCACGAGGTTTCGAACATCGGGGTCACGGGCCATTGTTCCCAGAGATGCAATTGTTCGATTGAAAATTCTCTCTTCCGACCACGCGTGGCCACACGATTTAATGCGCATTAACAGAAATGTCGAGTATATTTTTAGGTAGGCTTTGACCCAGAGTGGAAGATGTCGATTATTCAATAGAGCAGTGACGATGCTATCGATCCTGGATGTGTCTTAAGACAAATGAGCCTTGCAACGGGTCTGCAACCGTCCGTTAACGATCATTAACCCTTTTGCATGCCGGTGCAAGGCTCATTTACTCTTCTGAATAAATCTGGGGTAGAATGGCGTGGTGTGCTGAAAAATATTCAGAAAATGCTGTACGATGTGGATCCTTTTTGGAATGGATGTCCAAATGCGGAAAGTCGTTTGGTTGGGATTTTTAGCCCTATCCCTCCGAATTATTTTCACAGAACAATAACGTGGTAGGAATTTTCCAAGGGAAGCCATAGATTCAAAACCTTGATTCCAAAATGTCGTATTGGCCCTGGTAGCCTAGTGGTTATCGTCACTAACTTGTGTCCGGCATTGACGAGTCGCAGGCCCAAGTCATGATGCCAAGCATCGTGTAGACGGGCTGGTTCACGTTAAATTTGTCGTTGTCCAAAGATCACATGTTGTAGAGGTTTGGAATTGGAAGGTCCTCCACAGTGACGCACAAAAGGAGGGGGGAGGGTCCTCCGGTCCGGACTCCCCCTTTAGCCCTTGATTTTTTTCCCTTTTGATTATAATCCTATGTATACAATACGTACAATGTAATAAAGTATTTTCTATTAATAATTAATTATATTAATTAATGAATAATTAGCATTGATAAAATTAACTTTTTACTGTTTTTTGTTCCTGAAGATCGACAAAATCAAAAGAATATGTTAAACGGCATATTGGAGCATGGTACAAGAATAGGGGACTTTCGACCCTAGACCCTCCCTCCCCCTTTTGAAAAATTCCTGTTTGTGCTACTGGCCCTCCATCAATAGTCCTCGTTCTAGTAAGTTTTGAGCCCCCATATACGTACTTAGCGTCAGTCAAGCTTTGGGCCCTCCTGCAACGCGGGGGTGACGCTACGCTGCTGGTACCAACTCAGAATACTTCCTCATCACTTGATTGGGGCTCAAAATTGCGAGGTTCGTACTCATTACCTACAGTTTAACTAACAATATGATGGTAGTTCAAAACGACCGAAATGTTTTGGTAGATTGTTGTTATTGTAGTAGCATGGCCAGGGGCGTAGCTACCGCCATATCAACTGTACTCGAAACAGTATGATGGTAGTTCAAAAACGACCGAAACGTTTTGGTAGATTGATGTTGTTGTAGTTAGCAGCATGACCAAGGGCGTATCTTCCGCCGTATCAGCCTGTAACTTATATAAAACCTATAAGTTACCGGGGCCCCAACATGTGTAACTACAATCCCATTTACAGGGCTCCCATACCTAAAAAAGGGCCCTAGAGGAATTTTGATACAGGGTCCACTCAGAACTAGCTACGCCAGTGAGCACGATTCATATAAGATTTAATTAACCAAGCATATATCTATGCAAATACCAAATGAAAATTCATTCTAAGAAAAGTTTTAGTATTATGAACCGCTCCATTGTTCTAAAACGGTAATTTCTCTTGCATCGAACAAAAATAAAAAAAAATTCAGAGCTGTGACCTACACTGCGCAGGCGAAAATAAATATTTAGTTAAAGAAGGGGGGAGCGAATCCTTTCTTTCATTTTGAGCGCTTGCTTAATATGCGCCACTTTCTCTTTTCTATTGGCGGCGGCTTGGCGTAGGTAAAAACTTGCGGCGACAATAAATTATTCGCTGCTGAGACAGGAAAAAATGGCTTTCCTTTCTCCTGCACCATTCACATGCAAATGGACTGGTCCACAACACCCCGCTTCTTTCCCTTTGCTTATTTATTTATACTGGTGCCGTTCGCATTTCAGAAAGTTGTTTTAAATTAACCCAGACCCAACTGTTGTGGGACATGCATCCACTTTCTGTTTTCTTCCGAACTGTTTTGTGTATGGAAAAGAATGGAAGGTTTTTGTTTTGTTTTTTCTTTTTCTGAACCGTTTTCTCGTAAAGGGTCAGGATGGTGAAACTCTCACCCACCTTTTAGAATGGTCATTTACGTAAAAAAAGAACAACAATGGATGTCGTGAGATTCACCCGGTCCTAGGAAGCCCTATTTCGTTTTATTTAAAAGCGTATTTATATAAAAGACATAAATTTTAATCGCGAAAACGTGCGCTATTTCGGATTCTCAAAGAAGCATTTATCTTTCGTTTTCGTCTTTTGTATGTCACTTCGAACTTTCTAATCTTTCTTTAAAGTTCTCCATAAGGAAGATTTCATCCAGATTTTCAGGTGAATAAAACTTTTAAAAAATCGTATTTCTTGCTTTCGTGACAACATCATGCCTAAAACGTGCATTTCGTTGTAATAGTAATGTATATAGAAATATGTAATAAGGAAATAAATTCAAAAAATTCCCCTTTGAATCCAAACGAAGAAAAATCGGTAAAAAAAGGATATGTAATATATATGACGTTCCATTTTTTTTTTCAATTGTATTGAAATAAAAATATTCTTATCGTTGCTTAAGTATGAAAAATGAAAGAAAAAAAAACATTTTATGTTCAATGGGAGTTACATAAAAACATATAGCAAAACAAAGGCTGACATTCTCAAACGAAATGGGCCTTTTATAGAATTTGTTCTACATTTTTATGCTAATCTCTTTGATTGAAAGTTTCTTAATTTCAATTACAGAGATTGGCATAAAAATTTAGAAGACATTCTATAAAATGCAAATTTTGTATAGGTCATTTCTAATTTAACATACATGTAATATTCATTTTAGCCTACAGTAAAGAAGCTGCTGTAGTTTTCTTAAATAAGACCTCAAAGTCTTTACGTGTGTTAGGGTAGAAATTGGATCATTTTGAGGTACCAATGCAACCATCGAGCCTTGCCCTCGATTTCTTTAAGCCCACCGTATAGATGAGTTGATGCTCGTTAAGTCTATCAAGGGACTAAATCTTCACATTGACGTGATAAAGACAGTGGCGTAACGTACACTCCCACATCGCGGGGGGGGGGGCAGTGTTCTAGGGGACCCAAAGCCTGACCACCACCAAGTACCTACTCTTTGTAAAATCCAGCTTGGGGGCCCAAAACCTAACTTTTCAGGGAGGCCCAAATGTTCCCTGTTACGCCTCTGGATAAAGAACTTTGAAAAGTAGGGGAGCCAGCTTAAGCGTTGACTTCGTCACTTTGTAATAAACGTACTATCGTGTTTATTGGTGTTTGAGGAGTAGAGAATAAAGGTCAGCCATAATCAGAACAATTCTAATTTATTATTCTCTCACTTAAATTAACAACCCTGGGTAGGAAATGAACACTTTTGGAGCAATTATAAAGCAGAAAGGATACTTAACACCTTTGATTATATGTTGATTTAACTTACTCTTGGACACTTTGGATGCCTACCATCTAAATTACCGTAATTCCGTTCTCAGATGTTCGACCTCCGGTCGTTATTATTCAATTCTAACGTATTGACTAAATCGTCAATTAACAGTCTTTAATCATTTAGGAATTAATCGTCGAGTAACTCTCGACTAGCTCCCAACTTCTTTTCACTGCCCACAAACTTTGCGTACCTAAAAGTTAATGCTTAAATAGAACCCTTCATTTGCATAAACCATGTCTTCAAGAGAAAGTTTTCAATAGAACAACAAGAAACAAAGAAACAGATTTACCCCCAGAGGATTAGTGAAGGTTCGTGGATAGACTCGTTACAACTTGACCATTGTTAAAACGTATGATGTCCGTCACCAGTTGCCCTAGGGCGACGTTAACAAGTAATTATTCAACCCTCGTCACGTAGCCGCGGTAGCCAAGTGGTCAAGGTATCGGATCATGGCTAGCGTGTCATGAGTTCGAGCCTAGTATCGCCGTGTAGGGGACGCTAAATCTGTCGAGAGCTCAAACGTCCTCCCGTTGGTGTGATGTGGTAGTTAGGAGAGGAGGGTGCCAGCTCAGGTGTCGTCCGCGTCACTTGACCATGGTTCAAAATTACGCGGTCCATCGCCAAAAGCCCTCGTGTAGCTGAACAGTGCGACGTTAATATTCACTCACTCGCTCAATCCTCGTCATTTGACTATAGTACAAAGTTACAAGTCCATCGTCAAAATTTTCGTGAAACCCTCTTAATTCAATAAACAAACAATTTTCGGTAAGAAGTTAAAAGAAATGTTTAACCTAAAAGGAAAGCATAATAAAAATAGAATCATAAAACCAAATAAAGCAATTTGTAAGGGTGTAGAAATATGTACACCACATCGGATGATATGAGGATTTTAAGTCCAAGTGGAATTAAATTTGTGGCAACCCCATTATTCCAAATAGTAAGAAATTGGAACTTATAATTCGATTTGAAAATCGTTGTTATGCTGTTTACGATTTCATCCATTGGGATTCAGCGATTCTCCAACTTTTGACACTGAAGCATCTTTAAGCGAAGTTTCAGAAATTTTTCCATTTCTATAAGGTCATAGAAAAAGAAAAAATTAAGTTGTCATTAGAGTAAGTACATCCATTCTCGAAAAAAAAATGTACACGTGGTAAACAAGTAAACACTGAAATAAACACCGCGCGCTCAGCGGAGCATAAAAATGACAGGTAAACGCAGTTCGTTACGGTAAAATGCCATTCAACTTCGGAATGCCTGATGTAAGCGAAAGGTCAAATAACATTCTTCTACCGGCAGCGGGAAGAAAACAAATACCAATTAAGACGCTCTGAAAAAATGAAAAAAATTAAAAGTAGGATCTAGTAAATCACAGGTTTGTTTTGTTTTTTTGGTAAAAAAACAGGTCGCACACATTAATTTATATCCAAGAATGTCGAATATAAATGTCCTTATTTTTCTCCCCCAACGTTTGTAACTTTTTGAACTCCTCTTTCAACTGTCATTCGCAATCGAGCTATTTGTTGACTTAGTTTTTGCATACAAAAAGATGTATTTATCAAATTCTTATAAATTGTAGTTATAATCAAACTATACGAGAAGGACTGGAATTTTATTCCCCGGCTTTTTTATCCATTGCGAAAATTGTTTAAGGTCTTTCGCAATAATTTTTCATCTTTTGGCTTGCTTAGGATGCGCAATTATGATTTTCTTGTGTTATTCATGCATTTTGTGTCAGCTTTCTTGTAACATTTTATTGCATTTGTGTGTGATTGTTTACAGTGAAAAGTAACGAAACATTGAGTCGTCGTATAATTCAAATTAAACAAAAACACGAATTTCTCTTGGAAATTCTCCCACGACTTTTTAATCTGAAGACAGATCGTCACATTTAATTCCTTCTGAAGTAACGTTAAAACTTTTAGATTAGGATTCTGTGTGATTTTTAATTTATATATATATTATTTAAGTCCTTTGAAAACATGTCATTTGGCAAGAGTTTAATCCTTCACTCTGCTTTAATGTTCAACGAAGGAAAAAATCGCGAGGAGTATATGTTTGTGTGGTTGCGAAGATATATTTAAAGCCTCTTGCTTGTAAAAACACATCTGTTGTTGACATTGAAGGGATTAAGCATTGAAGGGTGTTACTGAACCTAAGCTGCCGTTTCTTAAAACATTGCGTTGGACTTATCTTAAGCCGTTAAAAACAAACGAGATACAAAAAAATAGCTGTTGATTCCTAATATTGGTCGATAAATGTTATTTTTTAATCAGAAATTTTTTTTGTCATTCCTTAGATCTGTAATTATAAATTTCTGCATTAAAATTTGCGTTTGGAGAATACTTGCAAAACAGTGTACATGTTGTGTGAAAACTTAAGAAGTTTTAAAACTGTATGCAAAATAAAAGCGATATATATATATATATATATAGAGGCAAACTGAATAATAAATTTAGTTTAAAAAATAAAAAACAGCCATTTATAGTTAATCTAAATTGTAACTTAATCTTTTAGTCGCCAGATGCAGTATGAGATCTGAAAATGGGAAATAGTTAATCCTGATGTCCTGATCAGAACAATGGAACAAAATTATTAAATTATTGCATTGTCATCGGTCCTAGACAAGTGAGCAAAATTTCGAATTAATCTGACCTTTTAAAGTGGGTAAAAATATTGAGTTCAAAAATTCCGTTACATACAAGTGAAACTTATATTCTCTTTTTTTTTTGTTCGCTTTTTATGTTGTCTTTAGATATAATTGTGTTTAAAATAATTTATCTACTATTTTTTAAGGAATGAACTTAAATTTTTTTCAATATGTTCTTTTAAAAGGAAAGTTTATGTAAAAAGCAAAAATTGGCAACAGCAAAGAGTATGAACTGGTTGACTGGAAACACTTGATTATTTTTATCATGTGACCATAACGTCACACGAACTTATGAACTGATTGGTTGACTATGACGTCACGTGAATTGTGTCCATTGATACATTCAGGTTTCTTTGGTTATTCCGCTTAATAACATTAGAGATTCAATAATAATTAGAAATACAAATTATGTACAAAAGTGATGCTTCAGATTTCACAAATGACATTTTCTTTCACTTCTACAATCGATAAATAGCACTTTTAGTCATTTTTTGTGTTTTGTTTTGTAAACAAATTCTTCCTCTTTCTATATGTATTCCTACAATATATCTCTCTGAAATCCAAACCATTTTTCTTATTTAAGATGGAAGTTTTTTGCAATTCAAATGAACTTGCGAACAAATTGTATTTTTAAAAAATATATAATTTCGGTTTGTCTTGTTTTTAGCAACGATTCTACGCTGCTCAACAGCTTGCACGGGTTGTTAAAAAAAGAGCAGTGTAGCTCGTATGCTTAGAGAGAAAGTAATAACTTTTTCGTACGTATTACATTGTTTCTTCAACCGTGTAATAGGGTTTTTGTTATTGGTACTTTATGTTCCAAGAATAAACCTGGGAAATAGTATTAAAATATTCGAAAAAGTGTTTTAACATTTTTTTTTCTGTACGCCTGTCGTAACTTCGGACGAACTCTTTCTTGCACCATTTCATTTTCTCAAATTTCCCTTTCGTGTTTTGCAAAACTGTTTGGAATATTTTCAATTGATTTTGTTTGTTCTTTTTTAGCGTTGAGTAAAAAAAAATCATTTATAACTAATCGTATTTTTTTATTAAAAAACATTCTTAGATTCATCAGAGTATTTTTTTTGTTTTTCCTTATGGAGATTAAAAACATTTGTATTGTTTTGCGTAAGATATAAACTCAAAACAAATTGTAAAGTTCCTGTAGAATTTTTTTGGTAATTTCTGAGATTCACTACAGAGACTGACAAAAAAATCTAATGCAGAACTCGATCGTTCATTAATTTCATCGAGCCTGTTTTATTTAATAAACATATTAAGAAAATAAATCTCTACTTCAGGGAAAACAGAGTACAACTCGGAAATAAGATACAAGTAGCAATTACTACTAAATCTGTATCTAACCCTAAATTCGGACTAAGCATTTCTTTATCAGCGCCAACGATTATACAATAGAAAAGCGATATGCAAGTGGCCTCATTTCTATTAATCTCTCTATAATGATCTTTCTAAAGAAGCCTTCAGATAACTATAAAGCACTAAACTCGGGTTTAAATGGCAACAAACAGCTCACATGATGGCTAAAAAGCTGTAGTAGCATTCTGTCGCTGAACTGAAAGTGCTAAAATAAAGATCCTCAATCCACGTTGTAGATTTCGGTCAACCTCACCTAGGTTTTCTCCAGATGAATCCAGTATTTTGAAACTGTTTCCCACAAACCGCAGACGATACTGGGCATTGGAACTATCTTTGTATCCACCTAATCTCGTAATTGGCCTGTCTCCAATCTACCAACAATTCTCCATATCGTACAATCATTCATATGTTCGAGGCTGTTCAACTTACGTAAAACCTTCGAAAGTTTATCCAGTTATTTCGAGAAACATGTAGAATGCCGAGGAGCACACAAATCGCTAAAAGCCTTTGCATTTATATCCAATCTACAAGTTCCTGAGGTCGCCTGGTGGTCAAAATTCCGAATTCGTAGCTGGCGTGTCATGAGTTCGAGACTAGTGCTGCTAAAACCCGCCGTGTTAAGGGGCTGTTGCGCGTTAAATCTGTGGAAGTTCAAAGTCTTCCCGTTGGGTGGTTTGTAGAGGAAGGTGCCAGCTTCTGTGTCTTCTTCGTCACTTGACCGAGGTTCAAAATTTCGATGTTCGTCGCCAATAGCCCTCTTGTTGCTTTGCGTGCAACTTTAGTAAAGTGGCCGCGGTAGCCAAGTGGTCAAGATATCGGATCGTCGCTGGCATGTAATGAGTTCGAGCCCAGTAGCATTGAAGACCCACCGTGTAGGGGAGCGATGCACGTTAAATCTGTCGAGAGCTCAAACGTCCTCCCGTTGGTGTGGTGTGGTAGTTAAGAGAGGGGTGTGCCAGCTCAGGTATCGTCCGCGTCACTTGACCATGGTTCAAAATTACGAAGTCCGTCTCCAAAAGCCCTCGTGTAGCTGAACAGTGTGACGTTAATATTCACTCACTCACCCAAGCACAAGCTCGGTACACAATTATCGACCCCCTGAAGGGATGAAAGAGCCCGGACTTGTGGAAAGAAAGCGCTAAGTGCTACCACTCAGCCACTAGGTTTCATTGAAAAAAATTAGTCATAAAAAAAAATTGGAAAAATTTGCTAGGAGATTTTAAAGGAAAAAAAACTAATAAATTCCAAAGCCAAATAATCTAAAAAGCCAATAAAACCATTCTTAATAAGTACTTGTTATTAAACAAAATTTTCTTCATTCGTTAATTAAATCAAATAGTTAAAGAAACTCATTTTAGTTGCTATTGGGAAAACTGACTTCACTATAAAAGATTAAGAATTTTATTTTTGCAAAAGATTAAGGCAAAAACAAATCATTCAAATTCGGAAAGAGTGGGAAATATTTCTTGAAAATATCTATACCTTCCATGGAGCCGTAATTTTCACACTTATCCTTTTAATTGCCTTTTAAATACATTAAGTAAAAAAATATTTCAATACAAAAATAACGACTTATATTTTAATTGAATAAGATAGATCGGTATTTAATTTCAAACTTACAATATCCAAAAACTGTTTTAATCTCAAAAGCCTAAAACTGCGAAAGATTGAGCTGAACGGATGTAAAATTTCTCACCTCTTGATTGGTTCAGCTCTATCCTTTACTAGAGGTCAAAACCATTTTTTAAATCATTGATCGCTGCACTAAATCCTTCACTCATCAATTACAAACTCACACAAGAAAATACTTAATACAAAATCCATCTTGAGGGAGATGGAAACGCTTCCCAAAATATCCAAATCGGGAACAAGCAAATCAATTATGCTGCGAGGACGCCATTAAAAATCTTAGAGAGAATTTTTAATTGTATAATCGATCTCTTTACGTGTAAATGATTTTTAAAATGGGGCCCTGAGAGGAAACTGGGCCAGAAAAACTTTCCCCTAAACAGGAAACAATTAAGCCGGGATCGGTTGATTGGGGGCGCTGTAAGCGATATTCAATTTCCGATTAATTTTCAACCCGAAAGAAATCCATTTTAATGATGGCGGATTCGGATTTTTGGAAAAAAGACGATTCCGGCCTATCTGGGGTTGGATTAAACTAATCATTTCTCTAATTGATTGAAATAAATAGTTTTTTAATGAAATACGAACTTCCAGATAGTGGAGTTTTAAAACTTTTCGAAGCGGAATAAATATCTAGTTTTTGAAGAGTTTTTGTGTTTTGTTCTCTTGTTTGTTTATTTACTCTCAGGAGCTGAGTTGATACTGAGTTTTTAAATTAAATGGGGTTTTTTTTTTGTTGGTGTTTTGGAGTAATACTAGGATAATGAGTTTTCACTCCCCCTCCTCCTCCGCTTCATTTATTCGTTTTTAGTTGTGTAATATGTTGATAATGTTGGTCCCTTATGCGATATTTGTTTTTCTGTGACTGGTTTCGATTTTTATAATTTCAGTAAGTAGATTTTTAAGAGTAAAAACTTTCTTTTTGTCTCGTCAAGTAAGAATGTTTGAGAGTTGTGCTTTTATACCGTTGTTTTTATAGTACTTGCTTTCCGTTGTGAAAATTTAATTTCAAGCTTTTATAGACTAAAATGCTTTTATAAACTGATTTATGCAACAAAAAATAAAATCACGCTTAAATAAGATCAAGATTAAAAATAAAGAAATGCCCTACCGAAGCTGAAAACAAACGTTTTCAATAAATATTATTGTACTCTAAATTGAAAATAAATATTTTACATAACTATATTACCATGTACTTAAACTATGCATTATTTGCTACAATTAAATACTAGAGATATAATAATTAAGAAATTTTATAGTTCAACTCCTTGTCTTAAAAACTTTATTGCTACTGGAAAATATTTTATCAAAATGTGATCCTAGTATCAATGATACATATCCTATATTGCCGTTATCAGATAGTAATTCCCTCTTCACCGCCCCTTCAATTAATGAAGTTCTCTTTTTCGTCTTCGCGACTGCAGTGGGCTTGTGGTTCTAGTCACGAACTCGTGGCCGGAGTGTCGTGGTGTCACTGAACACCCCCTTGTAAAGGGGCTCAATGTCCTTCCGTTGGTGTGTGACCGTGGTAGCCAAGGGGTCAAGGTATCCAATCATGGCTGGCATGCCATGTGTTCGAGCCCAGTACCGGTAAAGACCCGCCGTGTAGGGGAGCTATGCACCATCTGTCGCCCCGCCGTATAGCGAGCGATTGAATCTGTCGAGAGCTCAATTGTCCTCCCGTTGGTGTAGTGTGGTGTGGTAGTTAGGAGAGGAGGGTGCCAGAGCTCGGGTGTCGTCCTCGTCACTTGACCATGGTTCAAAATTACGAGGTCCGTCGCCAAAATCCTTCGTGTTTTTTATGCGATGCTAATATAACACTCACTCTTTTTAGCCTTTATTAAGTCGTCCGGCATTATCTCTTTTGAGTCTTGGGTTCGGATTCTTGTGCCACTGAAGACCCACCGAGTGCAAGGAATGATGCATGTTAAATCCGTTTAGGTTCTCAGTTTTCACTTTGGCTTGGTGTGGAAGTTTGGGATGCGGCGGGTCACCTCATTTGTCATCCTCGACACTTGTGGCTCAAAATTACGTTCTTTACCAGTAGACATCTTGTTGCTTTGAAGCACGACAATTTTATACAATCAATTAATTTGAACTTAATTGAAAATATGGGGTAAAGGTCGTATTTATCATGTTAAACAATTTATTGTAAAATGTGTGTATTAAAATCAAGTTTCAGAATCATGAAATATCAATTTATGTATGGCAAATGAACAAAGAACAAAAACATAAAGGAAAATAACTCGATCACAATAATTACCAATTAGAAATAAAATCAAGTAATGTTTTCCACGATGAATATCAAGGTTAATTGGTCAAAATCACAGATTCGTGGCCAGCTTGACATTCGATCCCTTATGCTGCAGAAGACTCACCCTGTAGAGGAACTGACGCACGTTTAAATCTGTCGAGGCTGAAAATCTTCCCGTTGACGTGGTATGGAAGAATGGAGAGGGGTTTCAAGCTCAAGTATCGCCATCGTCACTGGACCATGGTTCCAAAATTACGCAGTCCGTCGCCAGTAGCCCTTGTTGCCTTATAGTGCAACTTTAATAATAAACACTCACCCAAGACGAATAGCATAAACCAGTATTGACTGTATATGTTATTCGTATGTTATGTCCTTTCATCTTAACACAATAATAACAATCTGTTTAAATGTATGGATTCTTATAAAAAGTAAATCGATCTTATTTAATAAATTCTAGCGATTACATCGATTGTAAGAAAACAAATATCGAAACATTACATTTCCTAGGATTTATATGTATTTTAAATTAGTGTGAAATATTTTTTTTTATTTCTAATGGCCAGGGTTATAAAAGACCACTACACCTCAATGGGGTAGGAACAAATATAGACAAAACAAAGTAGGAAATAAAAACGTGGCGAGAAAAGTCTACGAACCCAGTGTCCCTAGCTTGCCAATAAAGATCGCTCAAAGAGGAGCCCTTTAGTGCTGGGCAGCGGCAAATGTGGTCAGCATCCATGTCCACCCAAATATCACAGAGCGTTCAGAAAGGAGCCTGTGCAATATGAATTCGATGGAGATGTTTGAGGAGACAATCGTGTCCAGTATCCAGATGAAACTCGGCAACTGCTTTACGTCTTGGCCACATGGGAAGATCTTTAAGATTATTCCACCAGATCTTATTGGAAATTTATCTTTTTCTTAATGATACACTTGGCACTGGTAAGAGGGACAGCTTTGCTTGTTGTCTGTTGAATGGAAGCTTCTTTCTTTGCTAGGTGGTCAGCTAACTCATCACCAGTTACACCAGTGTCCAGGTATCCACTGCAAAACAATTTCCTAAGAGTACTCAGACAGACTCTTCAGTAGTTTTTTACAGTCAAGAATGTTAGAGGAGCAGGAGTAGAATTTGAGTTCACAGCAAAAATCGCCGCTTTTGTATCACAGAAGACAACAGCCCTGGTATGTAATAAATAAAACATCACGTTTATATTTAAAATTAAATTTCTAAAAACAAAGCCCTGCGCATGAATATTTTTAATTGAAAATTTTCCACAAATTTACACGAGAAATCGAACAACAGATCAAAGAGCAGGAGTTTTTAATTAAGGAATAGAAATCGGGAAGAATAGAATTCGCCTGGACGAACAGCCTTCGCATATTAACTCTCTTATCTTGCATGTAAACACGAAACTCTTTCAATTTGGGGATCAGAAGTTATTAGAAAGGTAGACCAATCAGGTTGAAGGACAGCTCGCATCTTATCCTTTAACGGTTTCGTTCAGGACTCCATTGTTTGACGAAGTGCGTCTTCATTACTTCAGGAAGGTAAACAATGTCCTTTGTGTTTTCTCACCAGAAGAACATAAGGCACTTTTAATGGCACTCATTTGCATTCTAATGATGGCAGCGCTCAAATTTGGGCTTTTGTCAGACGCCGGGAGCTCATTTTTATGTCTTTTCACTCTGTTAAGAGTGGAAAGATGTCTTTTTTATTCTCCCCGGTGGTGTGTTTCCGAACGACTTCTTTTTGCTTGTTCTTGTGGTGATGAAGTCTTTGTGGAACATTTGCTCCATTGTGTAGTTGGGAATGTTTGTGGCTAAGGAAGTCTTAATTTTAGCGACGCAAAATTAATTTAAGGTTGTTTTCTGGTGTGTCTTCAGAGTATATTGTTTGAATTCGCAACATTTCTCCCGAGTAGAAAAATGTTTTATTATTAATATTGATTCGTGAATTTGTTCCAGGTTTTCGTTTATCATACTGCGTTTTTAAAATTAATAGGAATATTTAATAAGTGCACATTTTTTTTGTTGCTTTGAGGTGTAAAGCTATTTGTTATTGAATATTGAAGAGAAACAGAATAGTACAATAGAAATATTATTCTTCTTCAATGGCTCGACAGCCCTGGGTGGGCTCTGGCCTTCTCCAGAAGTGTTCTCCAGGCATCCCAACTTTTGGCACAAATGTTTTCCAATTTTTACCTTTAAAAATTTTTAGGTCTTTTTCAACACAGTCAATTCATCTTAACGGGGGTCTGCCTCGAGGTATATTTCCCATGGGTTTTGCCAGAAACATTTTCTTTTAGCAACGATCATTCATTCTAGCCAGATGACCAGCCCATTTAAATCTCTATAATTCGACAAATTTTACAATATCGGGTTGTTTGTAAATTTTGTGAAGTTCTAAGTTAGATATTTTTCTTAGAAATACAAGTGTACTGAAGAACGAAATGCTGTGTTCAAATTGAAGTTCTGCAAAATAAGAAAAAAAAAGTTATTATAAAATACAGGTATTCCCCGTAGCCCCTAAGAAATATATTTTGGAGGGGGAGGGGTTCGTTCTAGAACAAAAAAAATTGTGTAAAAGTATATTTGTGAACCGTA
Source organism: Trichonephila clavata (assembly GCA_019973975.1). Lineage (NCBI taxonomy): Eukaryota > Metazoa > Arthropoda > Arachnida > Araneae > Nephilidae > Trichonephila > Trichonephila clavata. The sequence goes on along the minus strand of BMAO01020727.1, from coordinate 37,047 downwards.
TTATTTCAAAATCATGTAAAAAAAAGAACGTGTAAAAAAGAAGTTGGATGTATATTCATGCAAAATCTGAATAAAAATGACCAGTGTAAAGTTAAAAGTCAAAGTTACCAGTCAAAATTAAAAGTATTAAAATCTACACTTTTTTTTTCTTTCTACTTTCTATTGGTATCCCTCCCCCGCTCCTTTTTAATGGTTAATAGCTTCTGAAAGATTTTTTTTCTTTTGAAAGCACAAATAAATGTTTCGGTTCTTTTAGGTTTTATATATAAGGTCGTCAAAAATACTCTGACATTTGAATCTTTTCGTGATACTTTGGAATGACCAAGCCCAGAATTTTTTCGCAAACGCCCCAAAGCACCGTTTTACAGTTGCATAGACGAAATGTCACGCCATTTCGAAAGGAAGCGTAGATGGTCGCACGTTTCCTGAGTGAAAAAGATGGGCTTCTGCCCTCAGTCACGGTTATTCTTTTGTCCCTTTTGTCATTAGCACAGGTCACAACGGCGATTTTGCGCCTCTACATTCCTATGGAAACTTGTATCTCCAGAACTCCGTGACTTGAAACGGCGCCAAGAACTTTCTGCCACTGTTGCCAAAAAAGAATTATGAAAAAGTACAATATAACACAGAAATTTCTTTTCCTTTCTTTTTCAACCCTAAGTGTACATTTGGGATTTACCAAGAGGTCCGTGGATGGATTTCCATTGGAGAAAAGAAATATTATTCTCGAATAATTCGTTCGTTAAAAAGAACAAAATTTAGGTTAATATCTTCTTCCTTTCAAAGATAATCAAATTTAAATTACGATATTTGTGCCATGATTTCGAAAGGAATTGAAATAGTTTTAAATCGTAATTACATTATAGGTAGAACATTTTTCTAAGAATGGGATTTTTTTTTATAAAAAAAAATGGCAACTTCTGGTTTATTGAAAGTTTTATTGGCTTTTGGGGAAAATCGTGCTTCGAACGTCATTTGTAACGAAGACTAACAAAGGTGCCAATGAATGATATAAAGGAAAAACTAGGTCACGTTGCAAAAGTTTCTTTAAAAAAAGTATAAAAAATTATTTGCAACTAGGAAACTAGAATGCAAGAATCATCTTTCTCTTTCAGATGAATCATTGTGACTTTTATTCGAAAGTATCAAGAAATGTAATTCATCTTCATAAAAACTTTCAAATCAACCGGTTTTTGCTTAAATTTTCTTCGGCCCTATCTTTCTTAGAAGGGAATTCTAGAAAGCGAATTACTGGCGAGAAGACATTTCGTAATATTCGAATAAATTGTTGTCAGTTGCAGTCTTATTTTAATATTTTTCTGGCAACATATTTCGAATTCATGTCAAAAGGTAGACACTTCCTTGCGAAATAAATTTATATTTTAAATGCATTTCCTTAGTTAAGGAAGAAGTCTTAATCGTTATTATTAGAAATGCGTACTTATTGCGCAAATATTTCAGTGTTCTGCCTCGATTACTTAAAAGATAAACTGCCTATGCAAATCTATTAAGGTATCCGACTGATTGCGACAACTTTTTTTTTTTAAAAAATGGAGGCATGGGGATTTTTTTGTGGTTTTTAGATTTATTAAATACATTTTAAGAAAGATATGCTAAAATTAAGAAGATAAAAATAAATTATTACTAAAATCGGGAAAGAATAGGCAAAAATCGACAAAAAATAGCACAAACGCGGCACATTCTGTACCAAAGGTCTATGAACCAATTTTCAATACTGATATGTTGCTATGTTATTCATTTTTGAAATGACCTTCAGGATAAGAGATATTTTTTTTCAACAAAATTAGAGCACTTTACCTCAGTTATTATATGAAATTGCTTAAAAAAACTGTGATTATATTCACATAAGGGACTGTAAATTTTGTAATAAAACAGGGATTGATAAATCTGAATGTTAAAACAATTCTACTATTATATAGAACTTGCAGAAAAAATTTCAGTTAATTATTTTCTAAACTTTCTTAGCAATCGCTGGCCCCGTTTGATTATTTTCAAAAAATCACATTTCGAGACGAACGCGTTTTAAAGTATGACATCTTGCTTAAAGTAATGACATCTGCTTTTACTAAAACACTTGTAGTTTTTGTTCTAGTGAGCGGAAAATGAGAAACTTTGTATTTTTATAAAGCTAATAAGATGGCCTATAAAATAAAATCATAAATTGTCAATTTTTGGCAAAATTCACAATTTTAGGGTAATCGGATACCTTAAAAACAATTAATAAAAAATAACTTGCTTCATCTTTAAAAACTTTTTTCAAAAGTCTAAAGTTAGTTTAAAAAACATGGCGATGCATCACTGTTGAGTCATGTATACGTTACGTGTCTAACATGTGATGAAAATAATTCCAATTTTTTTCATTTTTGTTCATGGCCGCGGTAGCCGAGTGGTCGTGGTCACGAATTCGTAGCTGGCTTTGTCGAGTCACGAGTTCGTGTCCTAGTAACACTGAAGACCCGCCGTGCAGAGAGTGTGATGCACATAAAATCTGTCGAGATTCAAAGTCCCACGTTCGCGTCTTATGGAAGTTTGAAGATGGCCGTCCCATTTCGCTTGTCCTCGGAATAACGAGGTCTGCTTCTAATAGCTGATATATATGTTTAAAACGTGATGTTAATATAATAATCAAAAAGCAATAATTTAATGTTTTCGATATGTTTTTGAATTTTCACTAACTGTGGTTGTCCAATGTTAACCATTTCCGGGTCAGCCTATAAAACAAGATCATAGGCTTCTCATTTTATTTGTATCTTTTACAAAAGTGTCACTAAATTTCAAATTCCTTTTCTCTTTTATCTGGTGAGTTTTTATTATTTTATAGGGCCTAAGGCATAATTCCTCGTTTTATGATATTCCTTAAGCAATAAAAATATTATTTTGTGTAGATTTTCTTCTTTTAAGAGATTCATCACAAATAGATTTCAAGCAGCTTCAAAGTATTTTTGTTTTGTATTTGTATGTCTATCCAAGTCAAACCCATTCAGTCAACAAGATAGAAAACACAAAATATATATTTTTATTATGATCCAACTGGGACTGTAGAATATACTAGCATGAATGCTCGAAAAGCATTGATGCACACAGTTTTATGTTCTAATAGCATAACAGAATTAGTAATGTACTAGTATGTCCAGAAATTGTTACTTCGTTCTAGTTTTTGTTTTATGTTAACATATCATTTTTATAATTACATTATATTAAATAGGTTTTTGTAGTTCATTCTATAAAGAGAACTTTAAAGTTCTTTCTTTACCCTATACTTAATATATATTTTTTCTTTTTAGGTAAGTACCGATTTCTCTTCGTTTATATCCTGGTATTTATGTAACGGGTAAGTAGGTTTTCTTTCAAAAAAGTTGATAGTTTTTTAAACTTATTCATGATATTTGTATGTATATATTCGTATGTAATTAAGCTAAGGTAATGTGGTCAATAAACTGTAAGGTTGACAAAACAAAATAATTACTCGATATATATCAGATTATTTAAGAAAAATATCTTGAAAGACGCTTCATTTTTCTTACATGGTTTATTTCCAAATAGTGTGGTCAATAATTCATTATTTAAAACTGCAGTAAACTTCGTGTAGCTCTTGGATGTTTGGTGTACTTGCAGTTTGTTTTTCTTGCATTAGAACTAGCCTCACGGAGAAACCACTTTTACATAACATCTCTGTATGTAATGTAATTGTATATAATTTGATTTCGGTATTATTTTATTTGAAAATTTATTTTTTATTGGAACTATATAATATGTAATGGGTTTTAAGTACCATTAACCCAAAAAAGTAGAAATTTTTTTCCGTCATTGAGTTTGTAGTGAATATATCTTATCGGATATTATCGCCAATGTTCGTGTTTACGACAGCTCGGAAAAGTGGTTGCCAAACCATAGTTCCTCTAATTGATAAGTATCTACAAATCTCACATGGTAGAAGGTAGAGGGGCAAATAAAATATTTAAATTATACTTTTTTCCCTTCGTCTCACTTTGTAAGATATTGTATTTTTCTTTATTAAGAAACTTCCATCATTCCCCCTAAAACCAAGGTAACCTTATTAAAAAAAAAACAATAATATGTTTGTAATAATTTCGGGCTTATTTCCATCAACTAGAAAAACTGAATGTGCTTCAAGATAAATTAAATAGAAGAGGAATTTGGCGAAAACCTTTGGTGAAATTAAGGGTCGAACAAACCACATTTTTCAAGATGCGACTTCGAGTTTTCAATGCCCTTTTAAAAATGAAATAACACCTGAAATATGTTATCTTTGAACAAAAGGTTACATTTTGTTTAAAACAAATTTAAATTTCCATGAAAAAGGCTGAAAGAAGTAAAATTAGACTTTGTTCAGATCTAATTTTTTTTCCCCGGAAGAAATTCAATGAACACGAACTTAAATTCAAATTGCATTTGAAAAACCTATCTATACTTCCATTGCCCTTGTTAACGCAAACAATAAACAGTAAATCTGTATTATACACGTATACCTTACATTGCATACCGATATTAAGTGATAATAAATCTCTTAAGCGGATTAAAGTCAATGGGCAGGCATAGTCTAATGTATTTAATGTCTGACAAATTTTTAATACATTTTGGTTAATATATTTAAATGGCAATGCAATGTAATATTTTAGGAAGGTCACGAAAGAAATTTATCTGATCCGGGTATTAAATCTTCAGTTTATTCTGATATAGTCATAGAACAATTACTACAGGTATGCGTTTCAATAATCTCGTAAATATATATATTAAGTTACCTGTATCATCGTTGTTCAAAAGAGAAAATTTATTATTTACTATGTTATTTCAATTGGCTGTATAATATTAAATAAAAGCTTATTAAAAAAAACGGTAAAGTAAAGCTAACTTGACCTGTTATTTTTAAAAAATCGTCTACTTAGTAATTTAATGCAAAGTACATCTTTTAACTATTGCACTTTTTAGTAAAAATTGTTTTCCTCTTTCATTTTTTCCCCCGTCAAAACTATTTTAAATTGGTTATTTTACGCATGCTCAGTTCCATATGTCCTGTCGCCATTTCAATCGGAACTGATATTATCACGTCCTATAATTTATTTTTACGAATTCGGAAGAGGAAATCATTCCAAGTCCTGTTTTCTCTCTCTCATTTTCTCCAAACAAACCATTAAAGATTTTTGCTGGCACTCCTGAAATTGAACAACCGGAAAAAAATAATCATTTATCATCGTTTTCCATTAAAAAACAAGTTAACTCCGAGCTCTAACGGGTTTTTTTCCCCATGCGAGTGATAAAAAACAACTAAACACTTCTCTTTCTGAAACTAGTAAACAGAACAAGCTGCAATCGGAAAATAAGAAGAAAAGAGAAAATAAAATAGGAAATTTAGAATCCCTTCCTATTTCTCATGTTTTTTTACCCTTTTCCAGGGCAATTTTTCCGGTCTAGCTGCTTCCGACTTCCATTGATACAACTAGATATAAAAAGCGCATAAACTCTGAGAAAAATATCTCATTTACGCCTGAGAAAACTATCGTCTGCAGTTCGCAGTTTTCGATTCGCGTGTAATCGTAATCGTATCGAAAATGGCCGTCCGAAGCAATCAGACCGGAGCTACAGCTTATTAAGAGCATTCGATGAAACGAAGGAAGTAAATAAACAAAGGTCGAATTCGATTTGGCAACTTCGATTTGATGTTTTAAAAAAAAACGTTCGGATGGGTGACCTTTAAGATGTTCTCTTTCATGGAAGAAAAGATCTGGGGAAAAAATGGCAAGTTTTTCAATTTGTATTGTTTTGCAGAATGAGCAAGCCATTGTTTCAAAACTGCTGCTAGTCAAATTGTACTTATGCTGAGTCCCATAATGATGGCTTGCTACAGTCTGTTAGAAAATATTGAATTGTTTATAACGCACAAGTTTATTGTCCAGAAAATAATGGCGACAGAATGAAGTAATACAGTTAGTTCCCATTCTTTTACAAAATTAAATATATTTTTCTTCCTATTTCCAAAGATTCCTATTATATTACAAAAATTAAATTTTACTCCGAAATCTCGCTATCATTGTGCTTTTTTGCATTGTTTTTAAGAGGTATTGTTATGAAAGTTAGCACACTAAAAATCAAAAGTGCTGAACATTTTTTTAACTTTTAGAATCGAATTCCGAAGACGGGATTTTAACCATGTGCGAATGACCGCAATCCAATTGTCTTCTTTTAACTCGCACTTTCAATTTTAAAAAAAGTGTATGAAACATAAAGAACTAAGCGTTGCTCGCTCGCTTCACTGGGAATTTCATGATGTTGCAAGATAATTTTTTTTATTATTGATATCTAAGTCAGCATTAAGATTTTGATTGTGTTGAAAATTTTTTTATATTCCTCGCCTTTTGAGTTAATAGGGTAGTTGTAGTAGTTTGCCTTTTACTCCCTGATAACTCCTTAGTTACCAAATTTCTAGTCTTTTTGGTCTAACAGTTCAAAAACGGGAATTTTTTTTGTTAGTAAATTTCCTCAAAACATGTTCTTAGCAAATCTCTTATGAACAAAAGAAACATGCGCCCCGAATTTCGTTTTTAGACCTTAAAGTACAAAGATTGAGTGCAATGCAATTCCAATTAAAAGTTAATGTGATGGTGACATTCTCAGAAATACGACGTCAGTAGAAATTGAGCATGTCTATTCTCATGAATGTCTGAGAATTCTCCTTTTTTGCTACCTAGCTCTTAAGATTCTACAAAGAAAATGCGTTTGCTCACCTTCTTCAAAAACCATGTTGCACAGTATTACCAGTGTATGGTAAAAGTTGAAGCAATAATTTAAGCTATTTGTCCTTGGGCACCCTGGTTGGGAACGGAAATAACACCTGCAGTCATTAAATATATCAGTAATGATATTTTAAAGTTTTTGAAATTCCAATTTCTTAAAAGACAAGTCTTGACCTCACCCTTAAAAATTTATCAGATGCCATCCTATCTTTCTCGTAGTAGGGCTCGGATACAGTGGCGTAACGTACACCCCCGCAACCCCTGCGTAGCGGGGAGGGGGGTTCTAGGGGCCCAAAACCCATTACGCCCTGACTTCTCAGGGGGCCCTAATAATCTTCATTACGCCACTGCTTAGATATGTTAAACCAATTCATTGTTGAAATAAGAGGAACACTCTATAGGAAATTGGTTATTTAAGTGTGGTTTGCCGAAAATTCCGAATATTAGAAAGCTTTAATCGTATATTACATTATTAACACTTGAAGTAGGGCTCTTTCTCAGGCTAGTGAAGAAAATCTTTATATTCTGATTTTTCTTACAATGTACCGGTCATGTGTGATAGCCGACGACCACGAGCTTCCCGGTCAGCGATGCTTGGGTAGCCACGTCCTGTTTTCATTTAAGACCTAACGTGCGAAATAATGGGGCTGCACCACGTTAAACAGAACTAGATCTCACGTAATGGAGTGTGTTAGTTTAGATTGAGTTAGTTGCCGGTGTATTTTTGTCGTCCTCGTAATTCGAATACAATTTAAAATACATTGTCTGTCACCAACGAACATCGCGTTATTTTAAGTGAAATGTTCACCGAAACTAATCAGTAAAAAAAAAGTTTTTTTGTGAAATTAGCTGCAAAAAACTATCAGCTCGAACTATGGAATTATTTTTCACAAATTCTTTTTTGTTTTCAAATGCGTTATGGAAACGGTTATCTATTAGGCAGATGTAGCAGACGATTAATTTAAATAAATATGTCAAACGATTTATAAGAAATATGTAAATCCGTTTTATTCTGAAAAGGTATCCTCACTTCAAATAATTCATACAATGCCAAAATCACAATTCAACTGGCGAAAAAAAAATAAAGTTTGAAAAATTCTTAATTTAACTGTGCATAAAATTTCAGAATATATCTAATGTTTTTATTCGTGACATTATGCAACAAATAAACTATGACGAGTCTACTGAGGTGACGAATATACACCACTGCTAAGTATCGAAATCATTCGGTAGCCGTGCTTATCTCTCCCTACACCGTTTCGGCCGAGTTGGCTCATTTGCCCTTCAAACATACCTCCAGGGTCGATTGCATTCTTCGTCAGAGGAAGGAAATTAAGTTACAGATCAATGAGAGAAGGGATACAAATAAAAAAAAAACACCCTGCTCCACCTTCCACAGACTGTTACATTCAAACCTGTCTCCGCCATGCTGCTGTTAAGTTCATTGATAAAGCACCTGTCGGTCGTCTTTGGTCAAGGACATGCTTCTTGGCTGCTTGCCCGGTGTGTACAAACACACGCGCTTCTCTAAAAAAAGCTCTTATTACGAGCACTTCCGTAAAATGAATTAGACACGAATCATCGTCAAGTGTTTAATGAGAATGCGCAATGGGTGATGTGCGAAAACAATATGGCGCGGGAATATCGAGTAATGAGCGGTCATTAAAATCGTACGATTCTCGGGGTAGTCTTGGATTTAGCAGAGAAAATAAGTGTGGATATTAAAGAGCAGCCTTGTTTGAAATAATTGCAACTGCTTTTCTTTGAAATTTAATTTTGTTTTGCTTGAAATGTGGATTTTAAAATAATTGTTTATAGAAACGTATTTTATCTTTTCCTCGACGAGCTTGTACATTGCAGAGGATTTTTACACATATGTTTAATGAGAACCTTATTTTGGACCCTTGAGACTGCGTAAATAAATTTTTAATTCCAATAGTATTAACTTTTCTATTGGCTAAATTCATGTGACCTCGTACTCACATGATAACTGCAATCAGGCGTTTCCAGCAACTATCATGTGATGTCATGGTCACATGATAGATGCAATGGGTGATTTTGTTAGTTATTTAGTCAAAGTAATTTAAAAAGTTGATGTGTTTCGTAGTATACTATAATCAACTTTGAAATCAGTAAAACTTGGCTAATTTTGTTTAAATATATTACGAATTTTAAAAAATCGCTAGAAATTCCTGTGACGTCTCAATCACATAAGATCAATCACGTGTTTCCAGCCAATCAGCACATAAATTCATATAACATCATGATCCCATGATAAATGCTAACATGTGCTTCCAACCAATCAGTTCATGCGATTCCCTGTTGCCAACTGTCGATTTTTGCTGAAATTTTCTTTTAAAAAGTACGTACTTCTCAGAAATAATAACGCTCATAAGAAGCAAAACGCACTTGATTTAAACTTATACGTGTTTTGAGCCTGAACTAGGATTTTTGAAATGTATTACTTTGAAGTGGATTTATCCATATTTTAATACACCAGAACGAAAAAATTTTTTCAAAAAAACACAGATTATTTCAGTTGGTAGTAACTCTGAAAATAATGAGAATTTTTCAAAATTCTTCATTCAAGCTCTCTGGAGGTCTTAGTTATATATAGGCAAAATATTATTATTATAGAAGCAATTTCATAAAAGGAGAATGTTTTGAAAATAGGTAATTCTATGCTCCTTTTTTGCCAAAATGTTGCAGTTAATTATTTTTTCAATTGTAATAATATTCTGAAAACATTTTTATAAGCGTATTCTAATCTAAGTGACGCTAAATATTAAAAAATATATTCGTTTGTACGCTTTTGCATAATCACGGTTTCGAACGTATTATCGGATACCTTCTGAAATTGTGAATTTTTTCATTTTATTTTATAGGTCATCTTATTAGCTTTATAAAAATACAAAGTTTTTTTATTTTCCGTTCACCAGAACAAAAACTATAAGTGTTTTAGTAAAAGCAGATGCCATTACTTTAAGCAAGATGTCATACGTTAAAACGCGTTTTACTCGAAATGTGTTTTTTTGAAAATGCTCGAACGGGGTCAGCGATTGCTCGAAAAGTTTTGAAAATAATGAAATGAAATTTTGTGTGTGTGTGTTTTTTTTCTGTATAATAGTAGAAGCGTTTTAACCTTCAGATTTATCAATCACTGTTTTATTACAAACTTATATGAATATATCACTGTTTTTTAAGCAATTTCATAAAAGAAAGTGCCCTCTAGCTTTTGTAAAAATTAAAATATCTCTTATCCTGAAGGTCATTTCAAAGATGAATGGCAAAATAACACTTCAAAATTGAAAAATTTAGAATATCTTCATAAACTTTTTGTTCAGAGTGGGTCCCGTTTGTTGTATTTACCCATCCCCCCCCCCCATTTTAGTAATAATTTTTTTCTCTTCTTAATTTTAGCATTTTTTTTCTTAAAATGTACTAAATAAATCTAAAAACCACAAAAAATATCTATATCTCCATTTTTTTGAAGTTGTCGCAAGTATTCGGGTACCTTAAACAAAGAAAACTGCTAATTTTAAAGTTGAACTCACATTTATTATTTATAAATTACTAAGACGTTTCGTTTTTCTGTGTGTCCCTGTTTTCATTTCTTACTATGATTATTAATACAAAAAATTACCTTCTTATTTCAGCAACCTTGGAAATATATAAAGGATAAACACACCGGAAAGAAAATAAGTAATATTACCTTTCCGAAATTAATCTCTCAATTTTGTTCTTTTGGCATCTTGTTTCTTTTTTCCCCTCACGATCTGTACTTATGAGGCCTAACCAAGACTTTTAGCCCTTTCCTTCTGTGTTTTATTTTTCTTTTGATTGATTTTTCTTGCAATAAGCCTCTTTCTGATAAATAGTATGGAAGTGTTTGTGATAGAAAAATTATTTCTTGGTAGGATTAGGTTTGGTTTGTTAATGAAATATAACTTCTTAAAATCTGTTATATCATATTATTGCCACGTTTTTCGTCGTGCTTACTATTATTTATTTGGATTGCGGTATTTACTGATTATTATGAGGTTTCTTGTTTTTGAAAACAAAGAATTAAAACTGAAAATATAGTTTTTGAATGGAATATAGAACTTAAAAGTGAATTTTCTGTTATTTTCATTGGATAATCACGTAATTTAGTTCGAATGATTATCTGTATATCTTTATCACACACAAAAAATAGTTTAAGAAATATTCATGACATTTTAAGTTATTTAAAATTTCCGCTATCTTTTCATATGTATTTAAATTGTTCGTTGACATTTAATATTTGAAATAATGTGTCTTTTTAAAAATTTTCTGCTTGTAGTATATGGCATTTTGTATAGTTAATAATTTAATTAATAGATTTAAAAAGATCATAAAAGTAAAAAATTAATTTGCAGTATAAATAATTTTAAAGAAATGCTTACGTTTTTCAGAAACAATTTATTTTCATAAGTAGATTATTATATATATATATATATATTCATATTATTATGACAAAACAATTGCGGGACAATCCAATTAAAAAAGACTATTTTAGCTAAACAATTTTTATATTTTTCCACATTAATAAAAAAAATTTACGAGTCTGTTTTTTTACGACACGATAAATAATAAAATTTAAATAATTGCATGGATTTCAAACAAAGTTTGAATAGTCAAAGTTTGAATATTAAATAATATTTACTAGTGAATATTACTTTAAATAAAAAAAAAGAATATTTTGCAAAAAATGAATACATCTTTTTTTTCTTTAAAAAATATTTATTTACAAAGGCTTAACTCCTTAATACAAAAAAAGACCATGAAAAATTATCTTACTCTCAAAACACTTAAATATTCCACTTTCTGGATTCTTACAATATTTTCAATATAATAATGATATACCCTCAATATTTTTTATAAATTAATAATAAATTTCGTTAATATTAAATTAACAGCGCTAGTGTGACTACATAATACAATAATGCCAGTATCATAAAATCCGTCGAGCAAAAAACTGTCTAAATTCTGAGGAAAAATTTATTTTAATGAACTTCAAATGGACATTCCATTTTTGTGTGTATATTAATAACTAAGGAAACTTCACAATTAAATGCTTCAACAAAAAAAAAACAGCTAATACCTGTAATTGTTATAAAAAAGAGAAACGGGAAAAATATGAAAGTAGCAAGGTACAAGTAAAGGCTTGATGTTTATTAAAAATTGGGTGGAAGATAAAAAACACAATTGAATAATATATCATGCTCTGAAAGTGGATCATATTCAGCTCAAACAGAACTCGTGACCAGTTATGAGGAGAAGCTATTGTGCATGCGGATCTCGATTTCAAAACGTTCTTTTGGATGTCTGGCAGCGAGAAATCAAAACTGGAATCCCCCTGAGCTCGCCCTTGCCCCCAAAATCAAGAACCTCGCAACATTCAATTATAAACCTGTTGAAAAATAAAGGAATCAAGTCATGAATGAAGATGCAGTCCGGTTTCTGTTTTGTGTTGATGTTCTTCTTCTAACATTTAGTTTGCAGCGTTCCTCCAAGCTGTGTAAATCAACATAGAGGAATAGCATTGAAGATTAAGTGAAGGAAAGGCTTGTGTTTGTGTACATTTCTTAAACAGGAAACTTACAAATTTTTAATTTTAGTCGTTTTTTTTTATATATATATTTTCTACCTTTTGACTGAAGTTTTAAATGTGTTTGTAATATCCGAAAATAGTTTTGTTTAAAATAAAGCACACAGAAAAGTTATTACGCCAGAAGTAATTCTAAATTTTCAATGTCATCGAGATGTTTATTTTTATTAATTTGATGCGAAAATTGTTCCTTTATAAAGAACTTATGACTCTACAGAATGAGTTTAATTCTGGAAATTTCCTGTTGCCGTATTTTTAATTTAATTGATAAATTATGGATGAGAAAACTACAAAATATTATCTGTAATTATTCCATCAAATATTCTTTATTTTATCTCATTTTCTTTAATGCTAAAGCAGATCAAAGAACAAAGTTAAGCCTATTTTTAGAATATTGTATTTTAGATATATTTATAAAATAATTGTTAAAAAAGTCGAATTTTATGTATAAAAAATCGTTGTCATATATTTCGACTGTTTAAATTTTATTTTTTCTCTCAAAATAAAAAAAAAATAATTAAAATAAGAGTTAAAAACGTTGCATAAAATTTGCATTTTTTCGTTTCACTTGAATAACTGATATTTATTTTCTTTCAAAGAATAGATAATCCGATTATACAAAGATAAAAAAAAGGGAAAAAATGCTATCGTGAAGATGTTACAAAATGTTTATAAATAGAAATTCAAATTACGTATGCTTTTTATACTTTTATTCAACTTTTCCTTTTTATTCAATTTGAAGCGTATTCCAGAACGTGATTCTACCTTTAGGGAAATTGTGCAACCTACTAAAGCGCTGAATAGGAAAATTGTCTTAAATGAGATATATTTTAAATGCATTTTAAAAATTCTGTTGACATTGAATGTCTGTAACTACGAAAAGTCATCGACGCGTTTACCTACCTCGAAAATTATTAGTTCATTTGAATTGTTAAGGATATTAATGCAATTTAACGAATAGAATATTTTTGATGGATTTCTTAATGTGGCATGTTTTGTTAATTCTGCAGCTTACCAATTCTATCTAAATAAGTATGCACCTTGCATTCTGCTGCAGTTTGACAAATTGGCATTTTCTAGGTCTGCCAAGCAAACTATTACTTAAGATTGCTTATTTCGTGGTTTTGTGACGCTCGAGTTAAATTTTAAATGTGATTCCCAAATCCACCAATGGGAATGTAATGGGAGACAACGCTCGTTAAGTCTAACATCAATTCGAAGTTTACTCGAGGCGCAACCTACAACATTGTTGATTGTGGCAACACACACACAGCTAAGGCGTCGTCATTTTCAGTTAAATTGGTACGAGTAACAAGGTTAGAAATATTCCATTATATTTCTCTAGTGCAGTGGTTCCTAAATTTACTATGCCTTTGGACCTCTTTTTATACCCAAAATCTGGCAATGAACTTCCAAGTGAAATTACTCTATTTCAATGCATAGCAGAAAAATTACAAATTTAACTTTGATGTCCTAAAAATTATAAGTGAAAATTTTATTGATAAGCATTAAGAAAATGAGCTTTAACAAAAGCTTAAATTTGACTTATAAATTTATATACATGCATTGTATCCAGAAATACTCTTCTGTTACGTACTTTTTTATCTTAACAATACAAATAATAATAATGATTTCGATTCAAAACTGAGGAAAATGTGTTGCATTCACTTCAAATCTCTGCATTCTTTTACACTGCTATATTTTAGAAAAGTTATTGCATGAAGCGATCAGATTCCGTTCTTATTTAAACCTGCATAGAGACGGCCGCACCGCAATCGGTCCGACTTCTACTGTGCGAAGCTTGTCTGTACCTTTTTCATTAATTTACTCACATTTTTAACAGTAAAAAGAAAACGACCAATTTATTTTGACTTTCAAAACAATGGAAATGATTCACAAATATTTTACTTTACATCAAACATTTCGAGAACCTCCTAAAGTAGATCACTTACCCCAAAATTAATTTTAATTTGTCACAAACGCACTCAGCAGTCATAAGGTACCAATGGTTCCTAAGAGCCGCCGGGGATGTGAGTACTAATTTCTTTGCCCCATCCGGTATAGTGGTCAGTGAAGCTGACTGCGTCGCAGGGACTGGTTCGAATCCCGAGAAGGATGGATTTGTGTTGTAATCCTTTCTTCTGTCTGTGTTGTTTACCCGTTTATACGTTCGTGTGCACGGGTTTATAAATGTTAAAAAAAATGGTTCCTAAGATCCACTTTGGAACCTGTACTTTTGCAAATTAATACGAATTTACTTCCTAGAACTTTACCACTGGCGTAGGGGGCCCTGTATTAAAATTCCTGTGAGGCTCTTTTTTAGATATGGTAGCCCTGTTAGGGGTACTGTAGTTACACATGTTGGGGCCCCTGTAGCGTGGGGGCCCCGTATCATTGAAACGGATGTAGCTACGCCCCTGCATTTTACCTGCTTGTCCTCTCACTAGGTTGGTGGAAAGGGAAGATAAGTAGGAGGCCCTGACCCCCCCCCTCAAGATGTTCTCCCTCAAAATTTTGATGGAACCAAGCAAAATCGTACTGTCACTTGCATGGTGCTCAAAGCTACGATTATGAATAACGTACAATCTGACACTTTTCATGATGAAATTCGTGGGCCCCGATCAGGCACTGCCAATCAGGTGGCATTAGCAACCTACTTGAATAATGGAATTTTTTCCTCTCTTTCTGGTGTCTTACATTCCGAAGTTTTTAGTTGACAATTTATATACATCATATGCTAAATGAAAGAATACTGAAAACTTAATTATTAATTAATAATAAAAAACAAATCCGGTATTAACGAAATGATTCAATGTATGCTTTCTAATAGCGCGTGCGCTGAGTTCCAGCCATTACTTCCCAACCATTCACCAACGTCATGTTTTTTAATTAGCTGGAGAAAGGGGGAGTGACGGGATATTAATTCTATTGTGTTTCGAAGGGGACATTAAAAAGTGTTTCTCTCCCATAACGACGCGTAGTTAACCTAATTACGCTTCTGATGAAGCGGCGCTTCTTTTTCTGATGAATCAGGTTAAAGCCGCTTGCCGCGAGACAATGGATTTTTACTCCGCGGCAAATTGACCGTGGTCCATTACATAAAATATCAACTCCTTTTCCCTCCCTTTGTGAGAGATATTAAAGAGAAAATATGCTCTTTTCACTTGCTGTCGACCCCGTTTGACATGGGAGAGCTGTGGCGCTGTTTCCGCGTTCATCGTTTTTTGTTGTGAAACTAGTTTGGGTTAGCTTAAGCTTATAGAAGAAAGTGATTATTTTTTTGTTTTGTTTTGTGTTTGTGTTACTAGTGTCTTAAGGAAACAATTAAACCAGTTCTTAAAAAGCTTATTATTATTGAGCAACGGGTTGTTTAGTCAAATGAACCAACCAACCTTTTTATGCTTTGTTTGTTCTACTTTGATTTTTCATTGTGATCGTGCATTAAAATTGACTCGTAAGCAAATTTCGTTGCGCTCAATTCGTGTTTTTTCATTAGCAAGAACACTTTATTCAACGCATGCAGTAACCTATTTACTGTAAAAGTTGGGTAGCCCTACCATCTATTACAATCTGAGTATTTTCTGGGAGGTATTTTTTCGATACTTATTTTCGCCTTATTGCTAATAGATGCTATGGCACCCTAGTGCAACGTGGTGTGCAAGAAATCGTGAGTGAGATTTGAGTTTCTACTGGGATTACTTATTTCTGTTAAAAAGTAATTGTTCATTTTTGTAAGTAATGAGTGTGCTATTTGTACCAAGTAATATATAAAAATAATTTTTAAGTCAATTCCTGCTTAGGTCAACAACAAAAATTTTATTTTAGTTACTTTTTAGTGCATTTTTCACGTAGTGGAACAAAAGCGCTATTAGGATGCAAATTTCGTCTTCGTTCCATATTTTGTCGTTCTTTTTTCTCAGCCTATAAGCAACCAATTGACCTCGGGTTTTCGGCATTTGGACGCATTTGTGCCCTAGATGAGCCGAATCATAATTAAATTTAATCATTTTTAAATTAAATAAAAATTTTTTTTTTTTTGCTTTTTTATAGTGCTGATACAGATTTGTGTCATTATTTCTTTTCAGCTCAATAGTAGTATTGTCGTGTCCCAGTCCTATCTTGGACTGAGTTCACATCGCCTGACGCTCCTCTAAGTGTAGGAGGAAACATATTATAACCAACAAAAGTCATAGCAACAATTATTTATTTAAGACAAACACAAATAACAAGCACAAGTTCAATTTATAAGTGGAAAACATGGAGTGATTGCCTAATACCTAGATTAAATCCTAATACTCAAATCCGATACTCAAATCTAACATTCAAATCTAATATTCAAATCTAATATTCCCGTCTAAGTAATCTCAGCTATCAGAATTGACAAGGAGACGAACTCTTGCTAACCTCAGGTCGGTACTAAATATAATTCCTTTGATTCCTTTAATGATTAATCTAGTACTTTACTGTATAAATATCAAATACTATCAAATGCGCGCTAAGCTTGTTGAAGTAATTTTCCTTCGATACTTTACGTACAACTAGGCAACTCCTTTCTCTAACATTTACGAAAGCTAGACTTTATATAGTCGAACTAATTAGCATATAACTATCTCGTGTTTTTCCCGAAGAGGCTGTGAAATAGAATAAATGCTGGCCCCAAGTTACCCAAGAGGATTAGTAATAGATTCTCGCGGATAGCCCCGTCACAATACATTTAGAGGAGTGGTACAGTACACACTACTTTATGTTAGTAAAAAGTTCATTAGTTGCATTATTGTAAAATACAACATGTGAAAAACGGGCTAAAATTACGTGGCCACGCCAATGATTGATATCTTGTTATTAAAAAAACAATTAATATAAATATGTATATACATATGACAGAATCGTAATATTAAGTGGCAAAATAGAAGGCGATTTTCCTTGTAGTTTTCCTTTCTAAATATGGTGCTGAACTATTATTTTTGTTTGTTTCTATTTATTCATTCATTCATTAAATTAAAAAATTCCAATAAAATAGTACAGTAAAAAGAAATCACATTCTCGTAAATTAGGCCAACCCAGGTGAGATTTGAACCCACGACTTTTGGATTGTACGTCTAACTCGCTATCCCTTGCGCTTCAGAGACACAACGAGCAATTTTCCTTTTTTACATATGGTGTTTGACTATTTCATTAATTAAATAGAACTAATGGATTTATTTTTGAGAAAAAACTGTATTAACATCAAGTGTCATCCACTACAAGTTTTAAAAAAATGTATTTGAACTTGAGTGGATTTTTGTGTTTGTACCTCTCCGTGTCGCTTGCGCCCATACATTACTATACAATAAGTAATTGTTACAATATCCTGTATCTACCTTTGAAATGTGTACCATGAATTAGGGACCCCCCTGTAAAATCAATAATCATATACTAAATTGCCATAAATCTAAAAAACCAAAGAAATATATCTAGACTGTATAGATAAAAAATAAGATAGCTTCAGACGTATTATAGAAATTTCTTATCCTTGGAAACTAAAATTGTACAGTTAAACATAAGTTTAAGGCCAGCCAACCTTCCCCTGCATTTTCCTATACTACTTTGCTTCATGGAAAAGAAAAGGGAGAAAAATAAAATTTCATTAACTCTAAAGATATTAATAATAAAAACTGGAAGAGTAATTCAAAAATACTAAAATTAAGTTAGTTATTAGTGCGAATACCTAATATAGAAATATAACTTACCAAGGGAAAAATAAATCAACACTTCAGCAACATAAAAATAAGTATATAAATAAAAGTATTTTTAAGAAGACAAATTAACACAGCACAACACGCCATGATCTCAACTTCGCGCCTATAAATATAAATCATATCAGAATACCAATCTTAGTATCTAGGTTCTATTCCTGTTTTCTTAAACAAAGAAGATACCTCTTAGAAGCAATGCCAAAACAAAAAACAAAAATTCCTAGTTATATTTCAGCTCGAGTACAAACAAAGAGGAAACTTCCAATTAAACCCAAAGAACTATCTCTTAAATAGGACGTTCCACGTAGAACTAAAAAGAAAAAAAATGAAAGGAATAAGAGTCTCTCATAGAAGAGGGCCATAAATTGCTTCTTTATTTGGATAAGTGAGGAGAAAGAATTAAATAAAACTCTCCAGCCATCTGAGAACAAAAAAGAAAGCGACGAGGAAGTAACCAAGTAGACCGCGAATGGGGAATACAGTAGTAAACAATAAATCTCTCTCCAAACCCTTGTTAGAAATACAGATACACACGAAAAAATGAGTTCACACTCTTTATCAGGATGGATTTATCGACGGTTTTTTTGCATGTTTTATTTCGGACGCGAGAAAAAAAATTGTAGAGCATGACGTTATCAAAGGATTGATAGGCTCT
Source organism: Trichonephila clavata (assembly GCA_019973975.1). NCBI lineage: Eukaryota > Metazoa > Arthropoda > Arachnida > Araneae > Nephilidae > Trichonephila > Trichonephila clavata. Next base: position 18,255 of record BMAO01020727.1, on the reverse strand, counting down.
TATCCACGAGATCTCGTGGTATTTTACGTGTGAAAAGAAAAAAAGGTGATTTTTTTTTACAAGAGGTAAATAAACAGTAAATCCTTATGTAAAATCCTCAGGCAAAAATGTACAGAATGAATTATTTTTATTTTAAATGGGTGTGTTGATTTAAAAAATAAATTAAAAGTAAAACATAAAAGATAAAGACGTGTAAGAAGAAGAAAAAAACCTAGGCGATTTTCTTGACAGATTTCTAGCTCTAAATAATTGAACTGTTTAAAAATACGTTACAAAAGTTGCCTAGACAGTATTGGTTTTAACTAAATTCGAATTTTGAAATATCTTTAAAAATATTTCGAAGTGGTCTTTTTAAAAGGAAAATTCCCAGACTTTCAGGGATACGGTAGCTTAGTGGCCATGGTTACGGACTCGTGGGCCGCATGTCATGAGTTTGCACTTTGTCGCCACTGAAGATCCCCAGTGTAGAGAGACTGATGAATGTTAAATCTGTTAGAGCTCAAATTATCCCATCATTAGTGTGGTGGGGAAGTTTAGAGAGTAGGGTGCCAGCTCAGGTGCCTTCCTTGTCATTTGACTACGGTTCAGAATTACGAGGTCCGTCATGGCATTTCCGGTGTTTAAAAAGTATTTTGTTCAGAAATCTTAAACCCTAAAAGTTATATTTGTTCTGAATATTATAGTTAACTTTCTCTCTCTCACACACAGATCTTTTCTCTGTATTATTTATTTATATTCCTTTAAGACCCAAGTGTATAGTAAAATTTTCAAAAAAAAATTTCTGTGTCATTGGGATCTGTATAGTGTTAATATCCAGAAAAATGTGATATTTAAAAATAAAAAATATATTTCGAGACTTAAAGGGATAAGAATGTCTAACCCCGCACACTCGTTCGGGCTGGGTCTTAAAGGGAGGTACTTGACTGTAATTAATTAATTAATAAATAAATAAAAATTAACCGGAAAGAGTTAAAAAATGAACTTTTAAGAGCTTACAGCTTTTTCCTGACACTGTTCAAAGATCATGGCATTTTAGTTTTTCATTATGTATCATGTTCTGAATTTTGAAATCTTAAGAAATGTCAAATAATTTGTGCATGAAAATAAAATTACATATTTGAAAAATAAATTAAAACAAATATTTTTTTAGACTCCTAAATAGACTCCTTGTGTGCTGACAAGTACACAAGGCGAACAAACGCAAGTCAATATTCAATCAATAGTGGTAGGAAGTTTCAAGTAGAACATCGTTTCTCAAACTCTGAGGCGCGTCCCCCTAGAAGGGCATGATAATGTTACCAGAGGCGATTGCGTTACCTAAGCAACACAACCACGATGTTAAAACACACACGTGACTAAAAAAAAAAATTCTAGCCTTTTTTTGCATAAGCACTTTAACATCCTCATTTCCCTCGACATCGCAAGTATTTCTGCATTTTAAATGAATTACTCCCAAAACTACCTGACAATTTATTCTCTTCATTTTTACCTCTCCAAGCCACCAATAAAATACTCTATAATAAAATTCCATGTAATTCACATTGCGATACAGAAATCCTTAATGATGTTTTCATAATTGAGTTATTACCACGCAAATCCTTAAGTATTTTTTTCTGTCTCCATTACTAAATTGTCTTAAGTTATCTTGGTCCTCCCCAAGCATCACCGTATTCATCGACCCCGCAACGTTCCTCTCGTTCGGGACACCTCATTACCTTTCTTTCTTTTCACAAGGTGTCGCTTCGCTGCCAATTACCCCAGTGTAACCCATTCGAGTGTAATTTTTCCCTAGGGACTCCAGGCTGTTGATGACTCCTTTTGTATGGGGCTCCCACTCAGACTGAGTGCCGCTGTGGAGCGAATGAGTGACCGACAGCCTGACTTATTGTGCGGGATCTCGCAAAGTAATCTCTTGATGTTGGCTGGAGTTTTTTTTATTGGTATTTCTTAGAATGGCCATTGGATTTCTGGCTGGTTGGTCGTGCAGAAGACTGAATTTGTTTCCATATGGGTTCTAATTATTTGAACAAGTGATATGCGCTTCGTTTATTCCACCTTATTTGAGGTGAAGAGCCTCCGGTATTTTCAAATGCATACTTTCACTTCAAATTTACTGTAAAATCCGGTGTATAACTCGCACTTTTAACACAAAAAATATGATCGAAATATATAGGTGGGCGTTATACGACGGGTATTTTAAAAAAAAAAATGATAGTTTCAAAAATAAAAATAAAAAGATGAGCACAAAAAAAAAATTTCGATTTCTATGTTCATAAAAATACTGTTTATGTAAAAGAAATAATGCACTTAATGAACTTTTAAAGGGCCTATAGTTCTATAAGTACAGTAGAACGTCGTTTGTCCGAATAAATTGGGACCGGACACCGTTCGGATACGCAATGGACTAAATTCATGTGCGTCATAATCACATGATAATTTTAAACCACGTGTTTTTAGCCAATCAAGTTCAAAAACACATGTGACGTCATAGTCCCGATAAATGCAATTATCTATTTTCAGCAAATCAGTTCATGCACTTCGTTGTTGCCAAATTACGCTTTTTACAGAAACTTTTTTTTTTAAAAAATTAATATTTGTCACTTTATTTAAAAGTACATGTATAAAACAAGACTTTTTTTCTTTAATTTTAAAATCTTTTCGCAGAAATTTCTTTTTATAACTCTTGAGCATCTTTACCCAACTATGCAATTTGAAATTTTACCTAAGTTTTACAAATAGAATAAAAAGTACGAGCTGTAGTTTATTGTCCGTTTTGAATTCAATGTAGAACACGTGTTTACATTATCATCTGACCGTCATGAATTTAGTCCATTGTTTGGATAACCGAAAACCGTTCCATGCAATATATGAAACCGGACACTATACGAATATTGAAAATCATCACATGCGGGAAACGTACTTGAAGAAAAAGCAAAATAGGTGCAAAATGTCGCAATTTTACCTTTATTGTGGAAAATAATCACTTATTTTTCACTGTACCATTGTACACCTTCGTTTTTTCGCTGCAAGGTCTCTGATTCTCTTGAGCTGCAGTAGTTGAGTAGGACAACAGTTTGGTTGTTGTTCGTACCACTCCATAGCTGCCTCTAACACACAAAAAGCGTCAGCATTTGATGGACTCTTACTAATTTCGTTGTTGTTGTTGTCCTCGTCTTCATCCGTTTCATCGTCGACAGAGTTGGATTCTTCTTGCACGGAAGTCAAAATCTCGTCATTATTTAGCATTTGAAATCCAGTCTTCTGCATCGCAGTCCATCCTTGTTTCTACACCAACAAAACTCAACAAAAGAGCACGTATACACCCCCTCACTTGGAAACAAACTGGTCTAATATTCTGCGCAAATGTTTACCAAATCACGCAACTGAAATTCCCCAAATATCCTTTATCTTGTGTTTTCCTGTCACTTTTGGCCTCACGCGAAACAACTGCTGATCATTGCACTGTTCGAAAACGTATCCGGGCTTTGGTCCGGATATTTGACGTACCGGATAATAAACGTTCGGATAAACGACGTTCTACTGTATACTATTTTTTCAAATACCTAAGATAATGCCTCGAATAAATGACTTCAGAACATAAGGGTATTGGACACGTACATTTGAGGTTTCTTCGTAAAAAAAGGGAGTGTGCGTTATGCGGCGAATATACCTAAAAATTAAAACATGTAGTTTGAAAGCATAGCGCGTGATACGCCGGTGCACGTTATATACCGGATTTTACGGTATTTATATATTTACTTGGATTTCGGAAGTAATTTGTGGTTTAAATGTTTGTTTCTATTTATCAATTGTCGTTAATATACTCGGGGAAGGGTTTGAGCTTAATCGAACTCTAATAATATAGAGCTAGTTTCCTATAACCCCCCCCCCTCCCCCGCGCAGCGTCTTTTCACGTTTCTATCGGGATAACCAAAGCTAACTTTTTATCATTTGTATCTTTTTTTTTTAATTGATGTAATTCTATAAGCGTATTCTATGACTAAAGATGTTTTGCCCTGTAAATGTGCATTTTCATTCATCCGAAAACGTTATTTAAGGGGGGGGGGGTATAATTTAACTGACAGTTAAGTCTGCACAGTTTGATAGGGATAAATATGTCATTCAGAAATGTTATTGTCTTTTGTTTTATGGATAGTAAAATAAGCATTTTACGAGCACACCCCGCGTTGTTTCTTGATATGCGGAAATGAATCCTGAAATACACCCTGCTACTTATTTAACCTAGATATGGTCCGTATGTAAAGGAAAACGTTATGCGTGTGTAAAAACTTTTTCTTTCTCGTCTCCAGAGTTGAGATTTCGTTTATCTAACGATTGATTCAGAGTAAATGAAATTTAAGTTGAGCCAGAACAAAACGATATTTTATCGTCAAGTGTCGAGAAAAGACACCTTAACTAGAATCTTAAAAAAATTCCAATCGGTATTTTGGGAGGACTAAGGGTTGTAACTACTTTTAACGTACAGCAGTCCATTTAATTCTATATGAAGATAGATGCTCAGTAAAACTGTACGGCATTTTCAAATTGTGAGTTGGTGCCCTTGAAGCCCCGCAGTGTGGAGGGGTCTGATGCACATTAAATCTATCGTTGTGCAAAGATCTCACGTTGTTCTGATGTGGAAGTTTGAAGAACGAGATGCCAACTCAGATGTCCTCGTCACTTGATCGAATTTCAAAATTAGGAGATTCGTCGCCTTTAGCCCTCACATTACCTTAGAAGGTGATGTTAATGATGCTAATAAAAAATAAAATTCAATTGGCATGATTGTAAATCTAATCCATGATCTAACAGCCCTGTACTCTACCAGCTCACATTAAATATATAGCCAAAAGTCTATGAACATTATTTTCTAATTTCTACAGATATATATATATATATACATAGAAATATTTGAAATGTTTTCTATACGGAATGTGAAGATCATACTTGAACTTCGCCCTTTCCAATAAAGTTTTTGTGGTTAGACTATTCAGAAGACCACTAACAAATTTAAAAAATGAAGTTTTTTTTTATTTCCTTACATCATAAAAACCTAGAAATTGTCTTCTTTTCCAAAATGTTTTAAGAAACTCTTTTAAATGCTTGTGTGAATTTTTGTTAAAATAGCACTTTTGCTTAAGGGGATAAAGGTTTCTACAAAAAATTCTAAATGTTTTTTTCATATATGTTTTGCTTTAGTATTTAGAGTTTGAAACCAAATATAAGAAAATTTACAACACTGTTAGCAAACGTACAAGAGAGATATTATACTGAAAAGTTTAAAATATTTATAAACATTCAATAAGATGTGTAAGTATTTAAAGAAAATTCAAAAATTTTCTTCACATGCTCAAACCAAGAGATTTTTTTCATACCTTGAATTGCCCATAATTTTATGTAACTTATGTGTGAACAAGATTGAATACCGTGAAATTTCCGAAAGATAGTCCAGTGGTCTTAAAACTTTTTCAACTCACGGAACCCCTAGGACTAGAGGGTGTTTTCGTGGAACCCCTAGAACTAGAGGGTGTTTTCGGGGAACCCCTGGGACTAGAGGGTGTTTTCGGGGAACCCCTGGGACTAGAGGGTGTTTTCGGGGAACCCCTGGGACTAGAGGGTGTTTTCGTGGAACCCCTGGGACTAGAGGGTGTTTTCGTGGAACCCCTGGGACTAGGTATTTTTGTGGACCCTAGGACTAGGTGTTTTTGTGGGACCCTAGGACTAGGTGTTTTTGTGGGACCCCTAGGACTAGGTGTTTTTGTGGGACCCCTAGGACTAGGTGTTTTTGTGGGACCCCTAGGACTAGGTGTTTTCGTTGGAACCCTTAGGACTAGGTGTTTTCGTTGGAACCCTTAGGACTAGGTGTTTTCGTTGGAACCCTTAGAACTTGAAGATGTTTTCGTTGGAGCCCCTAGAACTTGAAGGTGTTTTCGTTGGAACCCCTAGAACTAGATGTTTTCGTGGAATCCCCTAGAACAGCAGCCTAGCAGCCCCTAGTCCCTAGCAGCCTATGGCACGCGTGCCAAATGTGGCACGCGGAGCAATTCTCAGTGGCACGCCACCACTCTCCACAAAATTATAAGTTAAAGCTAAATCGTTCTGTCTCTCCTTTCAACGCCTCGTACATTTTTATATAAACGTTATTTTTCACTTTCGATTATCTGCCATAAAACGATTCTGCTGAATCAGCTTGCTTGTAGTTTGTGTGCGTTATGTAAAAGAAAACATCTACTGTTTAAATGCAGCTTGTTATTACTTTTACGTATTCGACGCAAATAAAAATTGAGTAATACTTGTAAGATGAAGAATCATTCATTACGGATCATTAAATAAAAAAAAAGAATGTAGTTTGTCCTATACCCACCAAAAGCTTGGGCATCGATTGAAAAAGAAAAAAACAAATGTCTTAGGTATAAATCAAAATTTTGCTCAACAAATGTTTTACAGCCGAAATATAAAAAAAAATTGATATTGTATCAACATATTTAATTTGGATTGAAAATAAATTTGGAAAAAAAAAAAACCCGCGCGCTGCAGGTTAATTAGGCAAGTGAATCTTATTTCATAACAAATGTCCCTTTTAACTGATTATTAAGAGCAACTGTGGATGGAAATTGATAATTTTGAAATGGAACTTATTGAACTAAAACATCTTCAGAATTATGGAAAACAAAATTTATGGAGTTACGGAAAAATTTGGAAGATAACTTAGCAATAAAAATCAACAGCTATTTTAAATTGCTGGATATCATTGCCTGGACGATTGAATTGTTTGAAAAAAATAGCATGTGCTTTGCTTTCTGCTTTTGTCTCCACATATCTATATGTGAACAAGCTTTTTCTCATATGAAATATATTTTGAGTCCACTAAAAAATTGTTTATCTGCTAAACATTCAGAATCCTGTGTCAAATTGAAAGTGACAAAATATACCCTTGATATTGCGAAATTAAATAGAGCTCCGCAGGTACAAGGTTCGCATTAAAATTAAAATTTTTTATTTAACTTTGTTGCATGAGCACTTATATTTTATGTTATTAATTTCCTGTTTCACAAATATTTTTAAGAATTATAATAAATGTACAATTTTAATTTTTTAATTATATTGAAGATTATAGTCATATTTTAAGTTTACTTCTCATTTTATTAAAAACATTTTAAAAGATACATATTTATGTGCACAGCTTTAATTTTTTATTTATAATGAAGTAATAGTTATATTTTATGTCAACAAATATATCTGTTAGTTGTCCATAATTCACATACATTCACAAAACTCTTAAATTTGTATTTTTGAACTCTATTTCCAAATTCTGCATATATTGTCGTGCGAATCGAATTGTTTCAAATATTTCCTATTGCATGGCACGCTGAATCATGGTGAAAGGTTGGTTTGGCACGCCACAGCTGAAAGGTTGCCGACCACTGCCCTAGAACTTGAAAGTAGTTTGTGGAACCCTTTTCCTCGCATACACTTAGGACATACCTTAAAATAATATATGAAGTAGATCAGCATGTTATAGGTACTTTATGTAAAGGCAATTAAAAAATATTGCATTTATTAAAAATTTTAATCTACTTTTAATATAATTCACTCACATTAATAATATTAATCTGTGATCCAAGAGTCACCTACCCATGCATTATGTTTAGTAACTGGGATATGTGCTTGCATTGTTTCACACAAACTGTTGGATTATAAGTTTATTGAAATTATCTAAAGCCGCATTACATATTCTCTCTATTTATTTCTCTATACTTTGTTTTTCTAACCACCACTCAGAAAAATATTTTTCATGTCATATATTGATATGGCGATAAGTTGCTTCCTTTCTTTTATTGTAGGTGTTTTTCTACAAATACAAAAAGGTGTATTGTCCATTAGAAAGCTATTTAGTTTTGCAATACATTGTACAAACAAGTATAAAAGTATCTCGTTTAACCAGAGATAGTAAAAAATAAAATATTCTAAAACTAGTAGGACAGGTATATATAAAGAATAAACGTTTTAATATTCTTTATTATATTATAATAAAAGTTTTAAAAGTATTGCAAAACAAAGCAATTATGTGTATAAAAAAATATTCAGTTTCTTAACGACAGGGATGAACTTTAAATTCTTGCAGTTATTCAAACTTCATGAAGAACGTGAATCCATTTTTCTTACGTTTTTCTTAGTTTCTTTTTCGATTTTTGAAGTGAAAACTTCTTTAGCGGCGTTGGGCACTTTTTGGTAGGGGAAAATCTTATGGGTTCGCGTCACCGACATGCTCTGACTGGCGCACGCGCAGTGTGCTGTTCGCCTTAGACAGTTTTTGGATGGGTGAAATCTTGTGCGTTCGTCTCACCGACATGCTTATAGCAGTATATCTGTAGCTATATAGCTGACGTATAGCTGTGTATATCTTATAAGTGAAATTGAATGGATTTAGTGAAAAGTTCAATGTGTATATACTGTGCATTGCTCGTTGTGATTCCGAGAATGGGCAATACATCTTAATGGTTGCCGTTTATATTTCGCCTGGAAAATCTATGAGACAGATACAACCATTTTTATTCGAAAATTTGATGATTTATACAAAAGAAGGTTCTGGAATACTCGAAAAAATATTTGGCGAAAAATATGATAATGTACCGATGATTTTAAGTGGAGACTTCAATATTAACTTTGCAGGTGATAAAAATCTACCACTAATTGATTTTCTAAATGAAACACTTAATTTAAATATGTCCAATGATCGAAAACTCAGAACTACAAAATATAAAACGATGATCGATGCGGTTTTTACGCGACACTTAGATAAATTTGAATCAAACATTTTCCTTCTTACGTTAGTTACCATAAGCCTATTGTACCTTTTTTAGAACAAAATGAAATAATTGAAAGTACAAAAAGTCTAAATATTGTTGAAATTAATGATGATAATGATGCAAACAATTAAAATGTTAAAAATCAAGTACATTGAAATTTAAGTAAATACAAATACTATCCATTAATATGATTGTATATTAATTGTTATTTCAATTGAATTGTGTTTATATTTTGTCATGATCTTGTACAGCCCCTAATTTATTTGAATAATAAAAACCATATAAACATGCATTTAGTTGTTGCTCGGAGTGTCAATAGATGTGAAAACCAGATTGATGTTGATAATTTTAATTCAAACATGAATTTTCAAATTTTAATACTAAAAGTTCTAAGTTTTCACTTCGATCGGCAGTCCCTATAACTGCCAATTTTTTTTTATTGTGACTCGTGGAACTTCTGGGTTCTTTGGAACACAGTTTGAAGATCACTGATATAGTCGAAATATAAAGCCTTATTTCTCTTTTAGTGATTAGTTAAAAGGCTATATTTAGTAATATAATTTTAATAATAGCAGTATTAACAGCAAATGATGGTTAAATTAAATTACACGAAATTTACTAACATTCTAAATAGATCTATATTGCAATGTAATTTGTATTTTATGCAAAGGATTCTAAGGTTAAGGACCTTAACTGTAGATTTTAAAGTACAAGCTTATCATAATTCTTAATGTATCTAAAGCCAGTATCAAAACCACAAAACTGTCGACCCAAGCGGCATTAAATACTGAAAAATGTCATAAATCATGGCGCAATTACGGACATTATTGTTTGCTGTGTGTAACATCTCGGCAATTAAGTGAAGTGGAACAAAGAACGGATGCGGGAACCGATCATCCGGTTCGAACCGGTTCCTGGAAAGATTTTCCATCTCTCTCTTATCATCCTGAGAATCTCATCTTCCGATTCCGCAAACGGAAACAACTGTTGATGCACGTGACCACCCCTTTCTCTAATCTGCCGAGCAATCTGAGGTTCGATTTCTGGGACGGACGGACTTACCAGAGCGTGAGGATACATCGGAGAATTCTTAAGGGGTTGCTTTAGGGCTCATTCACTGTATGTTAAATAATGTGTATGTTTTACCTTAAATAAGCCTTGACAATCGAATATTTCATTCATATCGGGTCTGTCAGTCACGGTTGTGAAGATTCATTCTGAAAAATGTTAACAGAATCTATTTGAAAAATTCCCACGAGAATAATTTTTGTCGCCAAGTGGTCATGGTCCCATGCTCGTAGCCGGCATCTCAGGGGTTCGAACCCTAGTGCCACTGTTGACCCGTGGCCGAAGTAGCCTAGTGGTCAAGGTGACTGGCATGTCATGAGTTCAAACGCAGTACCACTAGAGAGACGCCGTGTAGGGGAGCAATGCATGTTAAATCTGTTGAGAGCTCTAACATCCCCCCGTTGGTGTGGTGTGAGGTTAGAAGGGGCGCCAGCTCAAGTGTCGTCCACTAAGAAGTTGTAGCAGACATATATGTCATCAAAGGGGCTACGTTACAGGGGAGACACGCAGAGACAACACAACACAAAACTTGAAAGTTCCAACATGTTTGATACATAACTGGACATGATAGTGAGTGTTCGAATTGTCGAGAGTTTTGTAAGATAACTTTGGATTATCGCGTGTTGTAGTCTGGCCAGTCATAGATTTTACTTCGAAATATTAAGTGTGTGATAATGGTCGGTTCCCTCTTACCTCTTGTCTACCTGTAAACCCGGCTAGATGTGTGGGAGGAACAGAATAATCCACAGACATGGTTTCAGTCTAATCAATTTATTAATATTAATGATCAATCAGACACAATACAAATCTAATTAAGGTAAATGAAGTATAGTAGAGCGCGGAGGTGAGATTCTATAACACGGGGATACTACTACATACCCTCAACTGAATCTAAGACAGCTTAAATACCCTCAAATATAACTACGTCGCACACTAATAAGCTAACTTCTACTTAATCAAATGCACCGTACCTGAACCTTTTATGCATCGGATCCTACACTAGAAACTGGCAGGGGCTCTCTTCGGCTTGATCAAAGTAGTTGGCACCACGCTCTGTAATCTGTAACTAATTCCGCTCCTTTCCAGTCTTCAACTAACAACTAATTCTCAAACTTCATGTTAACTCCTACTTGCACGCATCCAACGTATTAACTTCAGAGTGCCAACAACAACGTGTCAACAACTCGCTAAAACAGAATTTATATAATATACCTCATTTACATAATCACGTTCCCTTACTCGATACAGGTTGGTTGAAATAAATATTTATCTTATTTATATTACCTTATAAGAAGGGATTAGTGGTACCGCGTATAGATCCGTCACAAGTGTACCAAAACATAATATTCTAGTTCGAAATATCAAGAGTTTTTTTTTTTTAAGGGTCTGCGCATATCCTTTGAATTAGCGGGAGGTTCGTATTATCGAAGGTTTGAATTAGCGAGAATCGACTGTAATTCATTTAAGTTAAAGGATTTAATTAGTTCTTAGCCAATTTCGTGTTTGAATAGTTATTTTCGCTAACCCCATCGTAGTTAAATCTATTATAAGTATCAACATGTATGAGCTTATTATAATCAATCCATATATTTGTTCTTTAAAGAAAACGTTTTTCATATACGTACAAAAGATGAAGTTTCTTAATATTTCTCCCGAGCACAGTAAGAAAATCCCATGACTTACGATCCTCATCTGGGCCTTAGTCGGATCTACATTTACTAAAAATAGAAAACACTTTTCCTACAGTCTGTGACACAGGATCCTCGCCCGTGATGTAAGGAACTCCAGACAATCATAACTCCGCGCGGGGAAAAAATATATACATTTCTTTTCCGAAATCGACCCTGAAAGAAATGTATCCTCTTTAGAAATCCTCTGCTCCCTTTTTTCATTTACCCCAGCCAGATTTTTCCAACAATATCTTCCGAACTTCCTCGTAGGTGACTTCTTTTTCGAGGGGGGAGCTGACGGATGGATGCAGCGATTGATTAAACGTCAGGGTCCTTTGCGCAGGGCATATTTTCTTGGGATATCGAAAAAGATCACGGGATGCGAAATGGAGTGGGGGAACTACTTGCTTCTTAGCGGCAGAAATAAACTTGAAAATGAGAAATATGTCTCGGGAGATAGCGTCCACAAAAGGATCAATGAAGTCCGTTTCGACTCGGAAATAATGTACATGCGTTTACATGTTTTTGCCTTGCTTCGGCTTGTCGTTTCTTAATAATGTGCCTGTAAAATATTTACTGCTTTGTTATATAGTTGCTTTGAATTTTATGGAACTTGTATATCTTTTCGTATGGAACACTTAAGAGTTTTAGAGGGCTCTTTCGCGAACTTTATATGCTTTTAGATATATTTTTTTTATTTACATAGTATATGGCCCCAGACGGCATAGTGGTTTTCTTATGCTGACTGCTGTGCCGTAAGGTTTGGGTTTGAATCCTGGAGAAGGCAAGTGTGGTGTGCCTGTTCGGCATGGGGGCGCTTTGTCCTCCTGGGTGCTGTGACGTTTGAGAAAATAATGGTAGCATGAGAGTTAGGATATTAAATATTTGGTCACAGCTATTAGCTACAGAAAACACATTTACATTGAAGTTATTAATAATATTGAGTATTTCATTCGTGTTCAGAATATGTTATTTGTGAGGGAGGAGGCAACACAATCGTTCTCTCTCCACTCCATGGTCTTGGGATGGAAAGCGGTTATTTTCTGACACCTCGAATTACACACTGAGTTTCTGGCTCGTAGGTGTCCAGCCGTTGGGTTTTCTCACAGTCATAGGTTGCCAAGGCGATGTCAGATGACAAGACTCCGCACTATTTAGGTGTGCATGAGTACACACCTAAATAGTGAGGGTCTTGGAACGCTGTTATCCTATCCACAAAAGAAAAGGCGATTTTCCATCTCTATGACGCGAAAACGTCAGTGTTCTCCCTCAAAATTCTGATGGAATGGAGTCAAAATGTAATAACACATGCATGGTGCTCAAAGCTGCGACTAACAGTCCTAAACTAGCCTCTTGCCACGATAAATTTAGTGCGCCTTGATCTTGCACCTTCGATTTGGTGCCATTAGAAACAACACTTGGTATATACTACCAAGTAAAAAATGAAGGAAATATAAAACGCAAACGCATTAGACTAATATAAATTATGCGAAAGTCAACTTCAAAAATCTGTTTTTTTTTTTAATTTACATCATTAGAACAACGTTATAGTTATTGGTGATCAACCTCGTAATATTTTTCTTGGCCACGGCAGCCGAAAGGTCAGAGTCGCGAACTCGTAGCCGACATTTTGTCGAGTCGTGAGTTAGTCCTGTTACCAACATCAATCTGGTTGACGAGGGTTGGTGTGGTGTAAAAATATAAAAATAGTGGTGCTTTGAGTGAGTGAGAGAATATTAACGTCGCACTGATTAGCAACACGAGGGCTTTTGGCGAAGGTCCGCGTAATTTTGAACCATGGTAAGTGACGCGGACGACACCTGAGCTGGCACCCCCTCCCCTAACTACCATACCACACCAACGGGAGGACGTTTGAGCTCTCGACAGATTTAATGTGCATCGCTCCCCTACACGGCGGGTCTTTAGTGGTACTGGGATCGAACTCATGACACGCTAGCCATGATCCGATGCCTAGACCACTCGGCTACCGCGGCCACCTTATTGCTTTGAAGTGATACATTAAAGAAAAATATATCAGCATAATTTTGGATCGAGGTCAGAAAGAAGAACGCCGCTTGTGTGTGTGAAATAAGTACTACTCTTCAGTGGCGGAACGGAGAATATTAGCCCCCCCCCTTTTAAACTCAGAAGCCCCAAGCCTAAATACGTAATTAGTGTCAGTCAAGCTTTGCGCCCCCTAGAGTTCCTGCCCCTCTTCACCCCGCAATGCGGGGGAGTACGTTACGCCACTGCTACTCTTCCTGATTAGCGTAAATACTAAATCGTAACTAAAAACAATGAATATCATTGTACCACAGGACAGACTGAGCTCTATAATTCAATTCAAGGTTAACTAGCTATGAATTCTTGACCATGATAAGTAAAAAATCGAGGTACACTTTCTTGGGGGCTCAAAGCCTAACTGTTGCCAAGTTCCTACCCTTTGTAAAATCCAACTTGCGGGCCCAAAACTTGATTTTGCAGGGGGGGGGGGGCCAAATGTTCTCCGTTACACCACCGTGTCCTTTTCATTTGACCGTAGTTCATAATTACGAAGTCCGTCGCCAAAAGCCCTCGTGTAGCTAAACAATGCGGCGTTAATATTCACTCACTCACGCCAATAGCCCTCATATAGCTTCATACGGTGACGTTAATACCAATAACTCAATCAAATATAATGGGGAAAATACTATTTGATTTTTATCAAAGTAAATTTAAAACATAGATCATAAATGAAATATTTTAAAATGCCTGTGGCGTAACATACACCCCTGCATTGCGTGGGGCCCAGGTGTTCTAGGGGCCCAAACCCTGACTGACGCCTAGTACGTGTTTCGGCTTGGGAGCCCAAAACATTATTTTGCATTGAGGCCCTAGTATTCTTTGTTACGCCACTATAAAATATCATGGGGTCACTAAGAGGAATCAAACAGGAAATTAATATAATCATTACAAAATTATTTAATTTTCAAAACAAAAACCTTTATAGATATGATTTTACTAAACACAAAACGCTTTGAAATTTTGTAAATATTCTCATAAAAAAACCTGTGTACAAAGAAATGGTTGCATTCCTGTAATTCACGTGCAAATGACTGCATAATCCAACAATTTACCAAAACTTCGACCTTGAAGGCTATAAATTTCTCGTGGTTCTGTTGCCATGATACGTCATATTCAAATCAACAAACGGATAAACAGCTTGAATACTTTTCGAATTTTTCTGACTGTTGGCGCGTGCAGTTCTCTTCGTAATGTATATCCTTTTTTTTTTAAGTATAAATATATTTCCGCACTAACGCGTGGTATGTTTTACATTTTTGAGGTAGTCTAATGGAAGGTTTCATAACTTTTGATCTTTTTATGACCTTTCGAATTGTTGCAAATATCAAATGAACATAAACATTTCATGTTTGAATGAAGTGTTTACGTAATTGTGATGACGTAAAATTTTTCTCTTATGTCTTGGCTTATGTTATTCGTATTCGGATTTCTAATGTCTTATAAATCATTGATTTAAGTGTTGATGACATCAAGAACTGCAATGCGCAGATAGTAAGAGTTGGTTTTCATGGAACCTTACGTGGAATGATGTAAAAATTAAAAGAAAAGTAAAATGATTATCTTTCTAATTTGGAGGGGGTAGTAGCCATTGTCGAATCGCGTGTTTGAGTCCTGATGCCACTGAAGACCCGCCGTGTAAAGGTCATGCTGCATGTTAAATTTGTCGTTGTTCGAAGTCTTCCCTATGGCGTGTGAGATTTTGAACAGTGGTGTAACTGCTCAGATTCGTCATCGTCACTTGACCGTGGTTCAAAATTACGAGGACCATTGCCAATTGCCCGTACGTTGCTGTAATTGAGGCATTGATAAGCATTCATTCATTTATTCTTAACTAAACTCAGTGGCGCAACAGCCCTTTGAGGGCCTAGGCCTATTGTGAGCATCTCAGTTTTCATATCTTGGGCGCTGAGAAGCATGAGCAGATGTTCCAGTCAGGTGGTCAGACAAACACGAAACCTCCAGTGTTCAGTTCCCAAGCAAGCTTGGTACTCATTTATCGACCCATTGTAGGGATGAAAAGCTGAGTCGACCTTACCCAGCCTGGGGTTTGAACCCCGGACATGTGGCGTGTAAGTGCGATACGTTACCACTCATCCACCAGGCTTTTTCTCATTTTCTCAAATTTGTCAAAAGGGGATTGGCCAATATTAGAATTTATCTTTACTCCCTCGATAAGCATTCTTATCCGCTCCAACTAGTCAGAAAATAAGTTTTTGTCATAGTGATTAAATTGGACCTTTCATTGTCCTTTATGAATCCTTGAGCCTCAATGCTCTCCTGTTAACTTGGAAATTTAATTCCTTTTTATGTAACAACAATAAAATTTTGATCAAATTAATTTCAACTGATCTTATGAAGAGATAAGTTCTGTTTGAATAGCATATAAATTCTACAACTAGAACATAGTTATGCCAGTCAGTAACCTGGTGGTTATTCCCTCAGAAGCTGTGGTCGACGTGTCGCGGGTTCGAGTCCTGGTGCCACTGAAGACCCGCCGTGGAGTAGGGGGTGATGCACGTTAAATCTGGCGAGGCACAAAATTCTCCCGTTGGTGTAGAAGTTTGGAAAGGGGGGGGGGGTCCAGATAGGGAGTCATCATCTGTTACTTGACCATGGTGAAAAACAAAGTCCGTTACCTATTGTTGCTTAAATGTGCGACGTTAATAAATACTCACTCTCACGTTGGCGTGGTGTGCAAGTTTGGTGAGTACCAGCTCAAGAGTCACCCCCTTTCAATTAATCGAAAATGAAAATTCCGGAGTCCGTTACCAATAGGTTTCGAGTTACTTTTATGTTACTTACAATATTTGCAAATGCCAAACAATTCAATTGAAGTTAATGTGGGACATCAATGTAGGGGTGGTCACCTTCATCTGACCAGAGTTCTTTAATACGAAAATCTGTGCCGTATCAACCAGACGTCTTAAGACTTTTTGAGGTCCTGGGCCGTTACACAAATGTAGCCCCACCAATGACTCTCAAAATTAAACAGTACATAGCATACGTTGTGGAAAACTAGTTTAAGCAATAACCCGAAACAAATGTGCAGGACTTTCAATCGCTTAAACCGACTCGACCGGCTGCCCCCTTTCACTCAAAGAGTAATGATGAAGTATGGTGGTAGGCAGTAGCGCACACGCAAAAAAAATTCCAAGGGAGGGGGGGGGGAGTCCATGGTCGAAAACCCCCCAACTCGTATCGTGCCTCAAGACAACACCAATTGATTCTTCCGATTTTGTCAATTTTTTTTAATCAAAAAACAGTAATAAATAAATTATTGAATTAATAATTAGCATCAACTAACAAAATAGATTGTTAATTACAAGTATTTAATTAAATTTTACTATACATATATAGTGTCATAAAATGGAAAAAATACACAGTATAATAAAATTGATAGTATTAAATTATACCACTAACAAAATTAGAAGCTTTAAAACAGATTTCAGGAAACACAACATAAAAAATGATGGAAAAGTATATTGTACTAGAATTAAATAAGCGTATGTATAGAGAGCATGAATCAGAGTTAGAACTTTAAATGTAGGAAACCAGAAGAGTCAATGAACTAAAATGAGACCTATTGTGATTTCTAAAGCTGTTGCTGAATTAGGACCAGCAAAATTAGGGTTAAATATATTTTACGGATCCAAAAGTTAGGTCTAAAACCAACCACGTGTAATTTGAAACCAACAAAAAAAATTAGTATAAAATATGGAAGGAAATGAAATTTCAACAAGATAAAAATAAAAAATAAATATTGGGGGGGGGGGACTTACGTGAAAAGACGCAATTCACAAAAAAGCGAAAAAAAGGCCATACCTTCGAAAGCAACCACGTTAAATGATGTTAAAAATTATGTGTTAAGTTGGTAAAACCAGAAACAAAATTAGTGGCGCCATCTAGACAGTTTTAATCAGGACTTCGAAACCGGAACTGAACCGAAAACCGGAAAAAACCGTTATTTTGGTCGGAACGAAAACCGGACCTGAACCGAAAAAAATATCGGTTTTATTTCGGTTCGATATATCTTTCAGTCATTTTGTTACTGTTACCAACTTATCAATATTTTCTAATTTAACGTCAACTTTATAATTATCATTACATGTATACTGCTTCTCGATTTCCTATTTTGATATTCACTAGTATTTTTCTGTTTCAGTTTCGCATGAAACTACTTGTAGAAGACATATTTAATTCAGTTGATTAAACTAGAAGTATAGATGATTTTTTAAGAAAAATATCGAGTTATATTTTTATTTTTCACATCTCAGCATGCGATCATCCACGGATGTTTGTATAGACTGTTTAGATCAGGGAGGAGTAAATAGACAGGAGAGGCCCTAAGTGACGTAGCATGAAGCATCTATCAAATCTTCTGCGCATCAAATGGGTGTTTGGTAATGGCGGCGATTCAAATGTTTCGTAATAGTAGTATTTCATTAGGCGATTTTTACGTCAATCATTGATGTCATCATCCATCACTCCGCCCCCAAATGAATCGGGCTGGCCAGGGCTTCGAACCGGAACTGAACCGAAAACCGGAAAAACCGTTATTTTGTCGGAACGAAAACCGGAAACTGAACGATATTAATTTTTAGTTGAACCGGAACGAAAACCGGAACAAAAAAAATTACGGTTCG
>BMAO01020726.1:0-33442 GCA_019973975.1 Trichonephila clavata | reverse complement strand
TTTATTTTATACGTTAAAAAAGTAAATTTGTTTATATATAAATACAGTTTTATGCGGTATATTTTGGGTTTGTGCTTTTATTTATTTACTTTAATATTTTCAACCAAGTATTTATTATTCCTCTTCTTCTTCGAAGAAGGTTAATTAGTTCCCGAAAGATTGAATAAATATCTCGCATACATTTATCTTCACAAATCCAAACATCATAATTCATCGCACATTGATTTCGACTGCGCAATATCTTTTAATAGCACAAATCATGGTATTAAATTCTTGCTAAATCTTTTAAAGCATAAAACTCTACTTTTAATAAGAAAAAAACCTAAAATGAAAATATGGAGACATTAAAAACACAAAACGTGAATTCCATTTGAGATATGATTACCATTCGCCGTAAAATAACACGTGACTTTGCATATAAAGATGGAAATAAATAACAGGAAACCGTCTGGAATTGGCTGCAGCTGTCCGACAATTCAACTCGTATGGTTTGCATAATGCGATTACTTTTTCCAGTTTATTTCATTAAGCCTTATTCTTTCCCTTGTCCATAATTCCAACTTTTTTACATTTGGAAAACGTCGTTCGCAGTATACAAAGCTCGAGCAATCATTTTTCATAACTAATAAAAAAACCGGGAAAAGAAATATTAATAAATAAAATTCATCAACTTCTTTAGAATCTACTGAGTTTAAAGTCTCGCATTAAAACGTTAAATTTTCACTGGAGCATGAGACGTGTACCTAATTAAAGTGTCTACTTCTTGCATTTCTCTCGAAAATTTCTTTTTTTTTATTTCGATGTTATTAATGGTTTTGTACTGAAAAGGACGAAGTCTTTACGCAATAGTGAGCACGAAGTCCGAAATGGAAACAGTTCCGTTGTTACTTTTTAATAAAATAAGTTATTTTAAGTATGACCCGTCTACTTGACATGTGTAGTGTTTGGGAATTGAAAAGAAACATTTGTTTTATTTCAGTTTTAATTGTGTTTTGTCTCTAAATGCTTAAATATTTTTGATTTTCAACTGTTGCTTTTAAATCTTGTCTTTAATTTACGTAGCACCGTGAAGCAGCACGAGGTATATAGGCAAAGGATCTGTAATTTTAAACCACAGTCAAGCGAAGAGGACAACACTAGAGCTGGCATCCCCTCTTTTAACTTCCACACCACTCTAACCAGAGAACTTTGAGCCTCAACAGATTAAATGGGTACCAGTCTCTCTATACCAGTGATTCCCAAAGTGGTCTATATAGACCCCGAAGGGTATATGATGACCTGCAAGGGGTCTACGCCAGCGAAAAATAATTTGGGGTTCATGAGTTGTAAAAGGGTTCTATAATAGAGGCTCTGATTAAACCAGAGATCCTGACTTAAATTTTTTTTAAAAAAAAATTGATCTATAGGAAACCAGATTTTACTAATTTAACGTTTAGTTACTAAACTTAGTGAGGATAATTTGTGGTTACTAGCGACAGCATAAATTTTATTAAGACACAAGGACCATTTCAGCGTTAATTTCCAGAATTAAATTAAAGAAGTATTATATTGGATGCCGCGATTTTTCTCAATTTGTCACAGACAATCTGTCAGGACATTTTAACCTAAGTTTCAATATTTAAATAACATTTATATACTCAGATTTTGAAACAAGGTTTGAGATTGCTTTTTTATAGCAATACCACAGAGTAGGCAATGAATTCATATAGTCACATTGAAAAGAAATGGCATATTACAATCGGAACTGATCAGAATAGACCTTGACGACCTTAAAGTAAAGCTTAGAAATGGATGCCAGCAATTTTGGCTTTAAAACATTCCGTTATTTGTCGCAAATTATGGAATATTATGAGAAAGTTTTTAATTGCTTTTCCTAGTGAGAGGGAGTTTCAGTGAGTTGCCAATCTGAATAACAAAAAAAAAAAGAAGGGGAGAGACTTGTGACTGGACACTTACTAACAAAGGAGATTTGGGGTTAAACCTGACTAGATTGATATATTAAGTATTGAAAAATTTGTTATTGAAGCCCCAGATTCATCCCTCTTATTAAAAACGTTTGATGTTCTATCTCATTTTATGTAACAGTTTTATGTATTAAATTAATTTATTTTTATTTTAATTTAATTCATTAACACGCTATATTTCACGACAGTTAAAATTTAATTCTTTAAAGTAAGTAGTAGTACCAGCTGTCAAAAAGATATTTAAGTTGATAAATTTGCAACAATTCAGTATTAGATAAACAGAGGTCTACTCGATACTGAAAAACATGGCATGAGACAAAAAGTTTGGGAACCTCTGCTCTATAACGGTGGTTTTCAGTTGCACTTATGGATTATACAATTGGACCAAAAGTCAAATACCAGTATTCGGTATTTTTAGATCTTAATACCGGGATACCGGTTTTAACACCAGTAGTAGAAGTTTAGGAAAAGAAAGAAAATGCAGGCGTTTCTTTGCTTTATTTGCCAGTTTTATTAGAGAGTGTAAATGTTACAAAAAATTAATTTGTAATTTTTAAATTATAACAGTATATAATGAATCACAAGAAGTAAAGGAACATCTTATTTAAATCACAAAAAAGTGTAAATATCACTAGGCAGTCTGCGGTACTATTACAAATTTTTGAAATGTAATCTTAAAAAAACATAATGCATTAATAGTACTGTTATTAAGCCTGGTACGTAATTTGTGCAAAAGTTACCTGCTGTCGGAAACGCACTTTCGGCATCTACGCTATTTGTGGTAATGTTATACTTTTCCCAAGTATTTTTACCTCTAAATCTCATCTTCAAATAATCGATTTCTCGCCGGATGGTTTTGGATATAACTAATTTCTGTATTGTATTTTGGTTTGTAAAAGTTTTTTAGTTGTCGCTAATTCTAATTTTTGTTCAAAGACAATTCATTTTCATTATAGACACCAGTGTCATAATCCTGTACTGAATACTTTTAAATGCAAATAAGGTTTGTGGGTAAAAAATTTAAGAAAATTTACTATAAACTTGATCAAATTTGAACTGGGGTTTTTTTTTCCTTTTTTCATTTTCATTTATAAAATCATGATTTGTAAATGCAAGTATGATTGCAAAAACAATGTGAATAACAAAACTCCCAATTTAAAAAATATCGAAATATTACGCGCTTTTTCACAACTACAACCTTGTTTTCACAGATACGAATATCAGACTACGAATCGTACGCGTGTGCGGTATCGCTCTGAGCTGTATAAAATAGTTTATAACTATTTATGACATATGACACGTATTGTATTACTTCTCTTGATTGTACGATGCAACTTTATATTCACAGTCTAATTTCGCCCTTTAGAGAGACATAAAATCACAAACGTATACTATTTTGCCAGATTGGCGATTCTTGAATATGTAGTGGAAAATAAGTGAAAAAATATTTGTATACGATACGTGTTCATCGACCTACGTTTCATGTCCTGGTGGAAAAAACTCGCTGAATTATGATCATTCAACCATCCCAGTGAGTGTAAATTTTCCGTACTCTCTGGAAACTCTGCTTCTGACCATGAATTTTGAGGGATTTATATGCGACTCCCCCCCCCCTATTTAGAACAAAAGTTCTAATCGAAGCTTCCTAAGAATTAAGAGATTAAAGTCGCTTGCACGTGGTTAATGACTAATGCTTCAGCTGTTTGTTTATCTGAAATTAGTCCCTAAACTTTCATCTTCAACAGTTCTGAAAATTCTCGGATTATACACTTAAATAAACGGTATTCAAAAATTTTTTTTAAAGAAATTAAACGATATATTGATGAAAGTAACGTTAATAAATGACTTGGACAAGACGAATCACGACCTGAATAGATTGAATGTCTCAGCAAGGTTAACGCTTCGAATTGTTTACTAAGTATTCTGATGAATAATGTCGAATTCAGCCAGAAAAAAGACAGAAAGTGAATGTCAACTACAAAAGAGAAATGACCACTTGAATGACAAGGCTGTGAGAGTTTTCGTAAACGTGTGGAAAGGGGTGCGGTGACTTTATACGTCAAAAGAGTAAAGTATAACCTCTACATATATCAAATTGACATTTTAGAGCAATTTCGTGACTTTTCTCATTTTTTCTGAAGGCAAAATAGACGTTTTTGTAACACCAGAACAAGGCTTTCAATTGTACATCCATACTGTTATTTATTACTAAGAATGTATTGAGATGGTTTAACGCCCGAGGGAAGACAGGAAAATGCCAGCTTCGCTTAAATTAGCATTTATTGAATATTTAAAAGCTCTCAAAATGTATAAGTTGTCAAATATGTTTCGGTGAAAATGTGAGCGAAAATATAGCAGTCCAAACAGTAGCTCATTTATCATTCATGCGTATTTGATTAATATTGATTTTTTTTTATGAATATCTTTTTTTTTCCAGAAAAACTGATAATAATATTTACTTAAGGTATCCGACTGATTGCGACAACTTTTTTTTAAAAAAAAAGAAAGGAGATATGTGAATTTTTTTTGTTGCTATTTTTAGATTTTTTTAGTGCATTTTAAGAAAAATGTGCTAAAATTAAGAAGAGAAAAAGAAATTATTATTAAAAACGGGAAAAAATAGGTAAAAATTGACAAAAATAGCATAAACGTGGCCCATTCTGCACCAAAGGTTTATGAACAAATTTTCATTTTTCTCAATCTAATGTGTTGCTATATTATTCAATTTTGAAATGGCCTTCAGGATAAGAGATATTTTCTTTTTTACAAAACCTAGAGCACTTTATCTCGGTTACTATATGAAAATGCTTAAAAAGACGGTGATTATATTCCCATAAGGGACTGTACATTTTGTAATAAAACAGGGATTGATAAATCTGAAGGTTAAAACAATTCTACTATTACACAGAACTTGCAGACAAAAATTTCAGTTAATTATATTCAAAACTTTTTTAACAATCGCTTACCCCGTTTGATTATTTTCAAAAAATCACATTTGGAGTAAAACGCGTTTTAAAGTATGACATCTTGCTTAAAGTAATGGCATCTGCTTTTACTAAAATATTTGCAGTTTTTGTTTTAACAACGGAAAATGATAAACTTGGTATTTTTATAAAGCTAATTAGATGGCCAGCAAAATAAAATCATAGAAAAAAAAATGTCAATTTTTGGCAAAATTCAGAGTTTCAAGGTAGTCGGGTACTTTTAAAAAGTTTTAATACATTTCAAAACATATTCCCTTGAAATTTAAATCAAAGAAATATTCAACAAGATTTTGCTTAAATTATGATTAGTTCGAACTTTTTCTGGAAACTTTTTACAATACAGTAAAAATACATACCGTTAAATCCGCGACCTATACTTTCGAGCTACAATTTTTAATTTTTGGGTGTATTCGCTGTATAACGCGCACCAACTTTTGTACGAAAGAACCTGAAATGTACGAGTGCAATACTCTTATGTTTTGAAGTAATTTATTCGAGATATTATTCCAGTCTTATAGAAAAAATTAATGTACTTCAAGAACTACAATCCCTTTAATTCATAAGAAATGTAATTTCTTTCAGATAAACTGTATTTCGATACATGAAGAAGTCTTGTGTTTTTTTCTTCTCTATTTTCATCTTTTTAACACGCTTTTGAAAG
The DNA here is from genome assembly GCA_019973975.1 of Trichonephila clavata. Lineage (NCBI taxonomy): Eukaryota > Metazoa > Arthropoda > Arachnida > Araneae > Nephilidae > Trichonephila > Trichonephila clavata. The sequence goes on along the minus strand of BMAO01020726.1, from coordinate 27,833 downwards.
TTTCACTTGTATGTAACGGAATCTTTGAACACAATTTTTACCCACTTTAAAAGGTCAGATTAATTCGAAATTTTACACACTTATCAAGGACTGATGACAATACAATAATTTCATAATTTTGTTCCATTGTCCTTGTCATGACATCAGGAATAACGATATCCTGATTTGGTAATGAATTCCATATACCACTACCAGATTTGGCAACGTATAGCATATACCATTTCAGATTTGGCGACTATTCCAGATTTAGTGACTAAAAGATTAAGGTGCAGCCCCTAAAATGAATACACATAGTGGTTTAGAAATAAAACCAACAAAATGTGTTTTTTACAATCATGTCCATAAATTAAGGATATGAAGTTCAGGCAAAGAAAGAGACAGAAGCAAAACAAATTTGACTTATTTGTAAAGTCTATTTATTAAACAAAAGGTAAAGAGCAAAAAAGATGCTATATGTTTGACATAATTAATGATAATTGCGATTTTTACTCCCTGGAGCAAATTTCAAAAAAGAATCTATTTACAAAAAACAGTATAACATGGTTAGTATGATGGTTAATACGGAGTATATCTCCCGGACGATGCAATGCAGGCCTTACAACGCTTACGCATGCTGAGTATCAAATTATCAATCTGATCTTGGGGAATATTACACCACTCATCAAGCAATGCCCTCCGAAGTTCCGTTAGACAGGTGGGAGGGGGTTGACGGGCTTCAATTTGTCGGCCAAGCAGATCCCACACATGCTCTATTGGATTCAAGTCCGGTGAGTATGCTGGCCAATCCATACGGGTGATATCCTCCGATTGAAGGCATTCGTCTACAATGTTTGCACGTGAGGACGGGCGTTGTCATCCATAAACAGAAATTCAGTTCCCATGGCACCGAAGCAAAAGTACATGTTGTTCCAGAATGACATCCCGACAAATGTGGCCTGTCATCGTTACACTCTGAACATGCAGGTCAGTTCTGGAACCAAGAATAATTCCTCCCCAAACGAGCCATCCTGCACCACCGTAACGGTGTCGTTTAATGGTGTTCTCTTGGTGGTAACGGGTACCTGGCGCTCTCCATATGAAAGTCCGGCGAGAATCAGACTGCAAACTAAACCTGGACTCGTCGGAAAATATCACACAAGATATATCACACTGTTGCGGTGCCCACAATGCATGCTCTCTACTCCAGGTTAATCGCAGGCGACAGTGAGTTGCGGTAAGGGGAACACATCTGACAGACCTACGAGCATATAGACCAATGTGCCCTAAGCGTCTGTACACGGTCTGCCTTGAAACTGTCGTACCGGTAGCTGAAGAGAGCTGACGAGATAGGTCTGATGCTGTGCTCCGTCTGTTTCTTTTGGCAGTAACTGCCAAATATCGGTCCTCATTCGGTGTTGTAACTCGGGGGTGACCTGTGCTGTAACATCTACTCACATTACCATCATCTTGGAATCGTTGCCAAAGCCTGGCAACGATTCCAAGGACGATTCCAAGTTCCTCGGATACTTCCAGCTGGGTACGTCCACATTCCAATCGTCCGATAATTCTACCACGTAAAAAATCATCCAAATGCTTCCTTTGTGCCATAACTATGCAGTTATTGCACTGAAAGGCTTTTAAAGCGCTTGTAAACAATTTTACTTCTTTGCCACCATTCCTTATATACCCCTCTCTTACACTCTCGTCATTGTGACGTACTATCCGCGCCATCTGGTGGTTTCCTGTAATTTGCATATTCTTCTTCAAGATGTGTGTGATAATTCTACAGGTGAAATTTTTATTTTAGAGTTCAATTTCTGTGTGATTCTGAATTATCCTTAATTTATGGACATGAGTGTATATGAGCAAGTGTAGGTTGGGTGCGTCAGCTATTTCTTACCACAATATAAACAATTGTCTAGTTTTTCTGAAAGTGGAAATAAGAAAAAAGACTCATGCATGGTAAAAGAATAAGTTATGTTCTAACTGTTAAATATTTTTATTTTTACAAAGCAATACGTTTAGAAGTAATGATACGAATTCATATTACAGCAATACGTTTAAAAAGGTGATAATATGATTGACATTTAATATTTCTTCTTAAAACACTGATTTGACCTGCATCTACAGAGACGGAATTTTTGAAATATAACGATAAGGGACTGATCCGAGGCCCCGTAAACGAAAAGAATTGATACCCTCAGACCCATTAATTAATATTCATTCAAGAGCAAGACTAATTCCAGTAGCTACTTAACTCCCCTTCCCCGGCTCCGAATGCCAAACTCAATAATAAATTCAACAATGAGTAAATGATATAGTGTGTAAAACTAAAAAAAAACTCGCTTTTAATGTAAATCGAACTAAAAAATGAAAAATAAATTATAGTTTTAAAAAACTAAAAAACACGGCTAATGGTGTAATGCTTATGGCTAATCTAACTAAAAAGTAAAAAAATAATTCTTAATATAAAAATAAAATGATTAACGAGAAAGTTAATGTCATTGGGGTAAAAGCGTGGGGTGCTTTGTATTACATTTTTACACTAACTCAGCATTTCGGAATAGAACTCGTAAGAAATTGTAACAATTAAAATAGAGCACCCCACGCTTTTACCCCAATGACATTAATTTTCTCGTTAATCATTTTATTCTTATATAAAGAATTATTTTTTTACTTTTTAGTTAGATTAGCCATAAAAGAGTGTTTTTTAGTATTTTTAAACTATAATTTTTTTATTTTTTAAAATCTTATTTTTATACCCGGAGTATAACGTACTTAAATTTTGATCTTATTTTTTGTGTTAAAAGTGCGCGTTATACGCCGGATATTACGGTTATAAGTAGTTTCTTTATTAGTTTCTTTAGATTGCATTAACGCCATTTTAAAACTGTCCAGTAAGCTACTTCTGACACACGGTGTAGTACTGGGTTATGGTGAAATATCCACAAGAAACTCCCTTGTTCGACACACTAAGATTATTAGAATTAAGGAATAATGATTACAAATTTATACCCTGTATTAGTAGATATTTTTTATTTGAATCAAGTTTCAAATTCACGATATTCTCGTTTTATGGTATTACTAATATGGCAAAGCTATGGAAATACATCATCTAATCTACTTTAAAGATTCGACTATGTACATCAGTGAATCCTAAAGTAGTGTATATAGACCCCCAGGGGTCTATGACGACCTGCAAGGGGTCTACATCAGCCAAAAATTAATTTGGAGATCCATGAGCTGTAAATGGGAGTCGATGATAGTGGCTCGCATTAAACTAAAGTCATAATCAAGTGGAAACCAAATTTTACCTTTTTTAACAGATTTATTTACTAAATTTAATAAGGTTAATTTGTATTTACAAGGTGACAGCATACATTTTATTAAAGCAACTACCATTTCAGCTTTTCTTTCCTGAGTTAAGCTAAAGATTTATAATACTGGCGGGCGCGAATTTTCTAAATTTGTTACAGACAATCTGTCAGAACGTTTTAACCTACGTTCAACATTTAAATGCCTTTTATTCAGATTTTGAAACCAGGTTTAAGAACGCTTTGACTACGGCAATACCACAGTAGGTAATTAATTCACATCGTCATATTGCAAAAAAAAAATCACATTACAATAGGAATTGATCGTAATAAGCATAACGAGATCTTAAAGTTTAGAAAGGGATGCCAGCAATCTTGGCTTCAAAAAGTTAAAATAGTTATTTATTCCGACTTAAGGAATATCATGTGGAAGTTTTTCAATTCGTTTTTTAGTGTAAATGAGTTCAGTGCGGTTTTAATCTCCAAAACGGGAAGGGGGGGGGACTGGACACTAACAGAGGAAATTTGATGTTAAACCAGTCGAAATTGATGCCTAATGTTGAAAATTTGATATTCTACTGCTAGAGATTCATCCCTCCCATTAAAAACATTTGTTTGTTGTTTAGTTAGTTTATTTTACAGTTTTATTAAAAAATAAACTTTTAATTTAATTAATGAACATGTGTTTTTAAATTTTAAACACTACTTCATTGCAGTTAGAAATTTAATTCTTTTAAAGTTAGGAGTAGTAGTACCAGTTGTCAGAAAGATATTTAAGTTGATAAATTTGCAAAAATTCAATATTTATTAAGCAGGGGTCTACCCCCAAACCGAAAAACATGGCAAGGGGTCTATGAGACAAAAAAAGTTTGGTAACCTCTGACGTACATAATTCTCTATTTCTGTGCCTCAATATAAAAAAAAACTTTAAGACTTCAAGGAAAAATTTAACGAAATGGCTACTTTCCATATTTAATGACTCGTGAGAGAGTTTTAGACAAAATTAGATATGACATTAGACATACAAATCGACATTTACTGTCTAATTAACTACAGCCACTTTAACCTTTACCTAAAAGATGGTTCTTGAAAAAGGACGTTAGATATAATAACTAGTTAAACGTGTTCGAGACTTAGAATTAAGTAATAAACCATCATTATCGCCATTTTCTTTCTTCGTGGATTTTTATTGCTATATTTTCTTTTTCTGTAATGATTTTTTGAATGTTTCATGTGTGTGACTCAAGGTTGAATAGCCATAAAAGATACATGAAAACATAAAAAAAAATTATTTTTATCAAAAGAACAATTCAATAAAATACAATTTTGTCACATTACTAGCCGTTATCCACCCGCTTCGTTGAATATTTCATGATGTTGCATACATGAATATATTGTTATGAATTCTGTATAAAATAGTGTAAATAATTTGTATTTGGATGTGTAACGCATTTACACTCATGTCCATAAATTAAGGATAATGAAGTTCAGGCAAAGAAAGAGACAGAAGCAACACAAATTTGACTTATTTGTAAAGTCTATTAAACAAAAGGTAAAGAGCAAAAAAGATGCTATATGTTTGACATAATTAATAAAAATTGCGATTTTTACTCCCTGGAGCAAATTTCAAAAAAGAACCTATTTACAAAAAACAGTATAACATAGTTAGTATGATGGTTAATACGGAGTATTACGGAGTATTATTATCTCCCGGACGATGCAATGCAGGCCTTACAACGCTTACGCATGCTGAGTATCAAATTATCCTCTGATCTTGGGAATATTACACCACTCATCAAGCAATGCCCTCCGAAGTTCCGGTAGACAGGTGGGAGGGGGTGGACGGGCTGCAATTCGTTGGCCAAGCATATCCCACACATGCTCTATTGGATTCAAGTCCGGTGAGTATGCTGGCCAATCCATACGGGTGATATTCTCCGATTGAAGGCATTCGTCTACAATGTTTGCACGGTGAGGACGGGCGTTGTCATCCATAAACAGAAATTCAGCACCCATGGCACCCCGAAACAAACGTACATATTGTTCCAGAATGACATCCCGATAGATGTGGCCTGTCATCGCTACACTCTGAACATGCAGGTCAGTTCTGGAACCAAGAATAATTCCTCCCCAAACGAGCCATCCTGCACCACCGTAACGGTGTCGTTTAATGGTGTTTTCTTGGTGGTAACGGGTACCTGGCGCTCTCCATATGAAAGTCCGGCGAGAATCAGACTGCAAACTAAAAATGGACTCGTCGGAAAACATCACACAATACCACTGTTGCGGTGTCCACAATGTATGCTCTCTACTCCAGGTTAATCGCAGGCGACAGTGAGTTGTGGTAAGGGGAACACATCTGACAGGCCTACGAGCATATAGACCAATGTGCCCTAAGCGTCTGTATACGGTCTGCCTTGAAACTGTCGTACCGGTAGCTGAAGAGAGCTGACGAGATAGGTCTGATGCTGCGCTCCGTCTGTTTCTTTTGGCAATAACTGCCAAATACCGGTCCTCATTCGGCGTTGTAACTCGGGGGTGACCTGTGCTGTAACATCTACTCACATAACCATCATCTTGAAATCGTTGCCAAAGCCTGGAGATGACACTCTGGCGATTCCAAGTTCCTCGGATACTTCCAGCTGGGTACGTCTACATTCCAGTTGTCCGATAATTCTATCACGTAAAAAATCATTCAAATGCTTTCTTTGTGCCATAACTATGCGGTTATTGCACTGAAAGGCTTTTAAAGCGCTTGTGAACAATTTTACTTCTTTGCCACTATTCTTATATACCCCTCTCTTACACTCTCGTCATTGTGACGTACTATCCGCGCCATCTGGTGGTTTCCTGTAATTTGTATATTCTTCTTCAAGATGTGTGTGATAATTCTACAGGTGAAATTTTTATTTTAGAGTTCAATTTCTGTGTGATTCTGAATTATCCTTAATTTATGGACATGAGTGTATATTTCTCTATGTTATATTTATTTTAAGTTCAAATTGTAATATTCACAAGCAGCGCCATCCCTTACGTTATAATGACGATTCAATGGAAACTTGGCGATAAAGCCAAGTTGGCGACCATTTTTGGCGAGTTTGGGTTCCTCTGGATTCTTCTAGAAATTAGTGGAGAAATACACTAATTCACGATCTATGATGCAAGGGATGTTCTCGAAGTATCCTGCGGCCTATAATTGAGAAATGCTTACCGAAACGTGTCAGTCTTGTTTCAACAGCGATTAATGAATATTGTTTTGACTATGATTAGTAACTTGCTTGACCGAGATTACGATTTTCTCGCTATGCTTGTGAATAATCTTAACATATGTGTATTTTAGGCACTGATAATTGTGTCTGAGTGAAGTGTAAAGACCTTCTGAAATGTATTCTGCGAATATTGCTGCTAAATCCTCTATTTTAAGGATTGGATTTTTGACAATAAATTCTCATCGCTCTTAAAGAACTGCCTTGTACTTTGTGACTGAATTGCATAAAATCCTTGAACCCCGACAACGTAACAATATATATCGCTTTTAAGTTATTGGTATATAAATCTTACCATTAAGCTATCATATATATTGAAAAGTATTCTTGTAGACCTCGCCTTTTAACTTAAAAGGGACTTAAATTTCTAAAACTATTCATCTTTTACGCCCCTGTAACCCCTCTTAGGAATCGATTTCCGTAAAATCCATTCTAAAAGCGAATTCCCACTCAACAAAAGAAATATGCTTTCTAAATTTCAGACCTGCAGTTTTGATCATTAAAAAACGGGAATTTTTGTGTATAATGTCCCCTTAATCTCTCGCTATACCCCTGGAAGTACATTTCTATATAACCCGTTCTTAGCGGATCTCTACTCAACAAAAGAAACATCCTTGCCATATTTCATATATGTAGGTCTAATAAAAAAACAAATACCATTGTTTCCTCAGAAATATTGTACGGCACTTGTATGTGTTGTTTCCTTGAGAATACAACCGAAAATAAACTGCCCAAATACCCTTAAACAAAGGAAAAGTTCGCACTTAATGATGACATAGAGAAGGGGTCAGCAACCTTTGACATACGTGCCACATGTGGCACGCGGTACCATTTCCAGTGATACTCTGCACTAATATACAAATTTGCCAATTTTTGAATGGATGGAAGTTGATAAATTTGTAATGGATCTTATTTGACGAACATCTTTGGAATTATGGGCATTTACGGAATTACGAAAAAATCTGAAAGATAACACTAAAGATAAATTTACAGCTATTTTAGAAGTTATTGAATGTTACTGCTGAAGAGATTTAATTGTTTGAAGAGAGAAAATTACACATATTCTGCTTTCTATTTTTAATTTCACGTATACAAAAAATCTTACCTCATATGAAAAATATTTCGAGTCCTAAAAGAAAAATTGTTTTACAACTAAATGCTTTAAATAGTGTCAAATTGAAAGTCACACATTAGATCCTTGATTTTGCGATATGAAAATAGAACAGTGTATATATATTAGCACTAGGTTCGCAATACAATTTTTATTTATCTTTTTATTTAATTGAAATGAAAGGAAATACTTACATTTTACGTTGTCTATTCCTTATTTTAATAAATATGTTTAAAAATGCATAATATATGTACAATTTAATTTTTTTTTATTTTGTTGAAGAAATAGCTATATATTTTATGCTGTTTATTTTCATGTTGAGAAACATCTTTAAATGATGGGAAATTAATGTATAATAAAACTGTAAATATAAATTATTGACCTCTATTTTACCATATTTTTATTAACTCGCTTTCTTGTCTGTCCGGGTGGAATTTTGTAATTGATTTTAAACTAACTTCCCGATTAACTAGGGACTTGAAACTTGGACCATAGCTCAGAAGTGGATGACAATGCATGAAAATGTAAAAAAAGAAGTTCTAGCCCGAACCCGGGCCCCCGAAGAGGCTTGTATGTCTGTCCGGGTGGAGTTTTGTAATTGATTTTAAACTTCCTGATGAGCTAGAGATTTTTGGACCATAGCTCAGAAGTTAGTCTCGAACCCGGGTCCCCGAAGAGGCTGACCGATTTCTGCAGGGGCCTCGTAACTTACTCGAATTTACACGAACAAAAACCACTTGTCGATAGCACGGGTCGAGTTGCGTCTACGTATTCGATTTCGTGGCTCTGGGGTCAAAGAGGGTCCCCCAGGTTACCATGTTTTTTTATTAACTCGATTTCTTGTATGTCTCTCTGGGTGGAATTTTGTAATTGATTTTAAACTAACTTCCCGATGATTTAGAGACTTGAAATTTGGACTATAGCTCAGAAGGGAATGACAATGCATGAAAATGGTTATAAAAACAGGTACATAAAGAAATTTTTTTATTAAGAAAATTATTCTAATTCTGAGAAAGAATTACCACGAGAATCGAATTGTTTCAAAAATGACCTACTGTGTGGCACGCTGAATCATATTAGTAGATTGGTTTGGCACGCCACAGCTAAAAAGTTGCCAACACCTGGTACAGAACATTTACTACATGAAAATGAAAATTAATGAATACGTAGTATACAGTAATTTACATCATCAGTCATACCTCAGGAAAATAATTTATGAAGACATAAAGCCGTCTGTAATGAAAATTAAATTGCTGACTTTGAAAAACTGGCTACTCTTTTTTAAAGAAATGCGTCATGTCCTATTGTCTTCCGTGTTACACTCAGCGTTTTGCTGCTTCATCACGAAGATGACGAGGGAACACACAGTAAGTTCATTACCGACGCACCTTGTTCAAAACATTCCTGGGTGGTTTCGACAGCCTTTCGTCCCTCACTATGGGATATTTTAGGAGTTTGTATGGAGAGCACAGCATAAACGTCTTTTTTTCAATAACTGTGACAGTAACAATACTTTCTGCATCGGTCTTAATGTCTTACTTGGCCGAGTTATCCGGACTACCAGGTTAGCAAAGGCCGAGTTTTCGGGACTCTACTGTATTAGAATTATTAACGTTATAATTAAATTTTAATACTTACAGTTCATGACTTTTTAAATTTTTCCTAAAAAAAGCTACCCACGCTTAAATGTTTTCAACAATTACAGTAAAATTCGTTTAACGCGAAAACGCTTAAGACGAAATATCGTTTATCACGAAATAATACAACGATCCCGAAAAACTACTATTTATTTGCATGCATATTGTTTCTCTTAACACGAAACGAAAATCGCTTAACATGAAACAATTTTGCTTCTGGGAATGAACACTTAATGAAATGTTTGTGGAAGTTTCTGTATTATTGGACTGTGTGTCCAACTGTATCATTGGAAGAATTTGTTGCAGTAAACGATGATAATGTGTGTACAGCCCCAATTATGACGGACGAAATCATTTTTAAGTTTGTTAAAAAAGCAAAAAATATCCCTGAGGCAGATTCAGACTTCGAAAATGAAATGAATAATAGAACTAACTCCTACGTCATCCAAAATGAAGAGCATCATGAAAGTTTTTTTTTTATCTAATGGGGTGCGGATTGGTATTTTTACCATTGCAGACCTAGTACATCCTCAGCAGCTGGAATCACTCTTTAGTGCGGCGCCGAATAGGCAGATACCAATCGCCGCAGGTAATTTTGACGCCCAGTTTCCTCCACAGAGGGAGGCACCTGAGCTCGGACGATGCGAACCTGTACCAGGATTTAATTTTGCCGAGAGCGTCCAAGCCAAACAGACACTCCAGGGATCTTTTGCATGCCGTGTAATCATACGTCTTAGCCGCTGTCGATTTTCTGGATCACGAAAATCCACCGACTAGGCCGAAAATACATCATGAAAGTATGCGCAGTTATTTAGACCCACATTCCAGGGGTAAAATGAATAACAAAATGGACGACATTGAACAATTCGCTTACAATTTGATGCTAAGAAAACAATTCAAAGAAAAATATCAGATTATTTCCCCAAAACTCAGTAAATGTTGTGTTTTTCAAAAAATGTGAAAATTTTGTATTAAATTTCATTAAGTTCTTGCAAATGTTTTTGTTTCATTGATTTTTTTTAAATACCTACACATTCATATCTATGTAAATAAAACTAACTCTATTAAACTTAATTTTGTTGAATATATGCCCCCTCCTTTTCCCCTTTTGCAATATCCTTTGACACGAAACAATATTTCAGTCCCCTCAATTTCGCGTTAAACGATGTTCACTGTAATTAAATATTCGCAACAAAATATTTCACAGGAAATTACTTCTCAATTGCATCACTGCCTTGAAATAGTCGAGAAAAATAAGCTCGCTCAACATGTAAACATTGAGCAATTCAATAATATTCTTAAGTATGAAGCAACAATGGGGCATAGAAACACGTCGGGAATATTTAAATACTAAATTTTACTACAAGTAATTGATGATTACGAGAGATTCACATACAATTCTTCCTCTTTTATCATGTATGTTTGTAACTTAACACAGAATCCAAACTCTCACGTCCTTGGAGTAACTTTAATTGTTTTTATTACCCTCTCAAAACAGGTTTAACCCTGATTCGTTAAATATTAATGACACTGGAAATCTGGAAATTATGTCGATAGTTAGACTGTACCGATGAAATAGGATAACAGGACATGATAAAGTCGCGGTTCAAGTTTCAGTCAACGACTTGAATCACAAACCTGTTCGTTATTAATGGTTAAAATCAATTCTAGCTCGCAGCTTGTTAAGTATTCAGTAATAATATCATTTGTAATGGCTGATTTAATCTAAGTTTGAGAACTGGTTTAATTGTTGAATCTTCTTTTTGAATGAATTCGAGGAACTCCATAATGCACCATGAGGAAAAGTGTGGGAAAAATATTCAAAATCATTAGAATGATTTTCAAAATCTGTTTAATTGATAGTTACAGAGGGTCTTGGGAAAAAAATAGGTTTTTCCCTCGATGTTCTATTTAAAATAAAGGCTTAAGTGATTGTTCTAATTTTATTCAAAGGAATCAATTTGAGTTCTTTTATAGCTGTGTGTAGGAAATATATTTATTTTCCTGTAAATATTGCTTTAATGTGTTCATTTTCAAAAGCAAAAAAAAAAAAAACCAAAAAATGTGAGGTACATTTTTACATGTTAGTAAAAGTACTTAAATACTGTATTTATGTTAAACTTTAAGGGGTCCGGCACGTCCATAGGAGCCCATGTTAAATCGCGTAAGTTTGTGTACCTTTTTCTCAGAAACTACTTACTTTTAATGGATAAAATTTTTACAGTAGTTATGTATACTATAAATAAAACTTTAACGAGGGGTTTGTCATTTTTTTAAAAATTAAAGTAATTATGAATTTTTTTAAAAGTGTACAATTTTTTCTCTAAAATTTAGTTTAAAAAAGCCTTATCTAAAAACTTTTGCTAGATGTATCTAATTCCCTCCATTAAAATGAGTAAACATGTTAAAAGTATGCTTACTGAAAATTTGAGTATTATATTATAAGTAGTTTTTGAGAAAAAGGTACATAAAGTGAAAAATATTACATTTTGAGAAAACAGGCTTTAAAGTAAAAATTTCTAATTTTTGAGCATTTACTTTTTTTAGTACTTTCCAGAAGCATATGAAGCATTTTCTTTACCCTCTGTGTGTGGTGCTCCTGCTAAAGACTCCTTTTTTCCCATTATTTTTAACAATTTAGCCTTTTTTTAAATTTCAAGATGCTTAGTTGAGCTACACGAATCCTACATGTGTCTAATTTTTTGAAGCATGAGGCACAGTTATAACATAGTTCAGTATTACTATGTTTTAAGATCATTAATTTTGTTACATGATTCGTATTGAAATTCTCAGTAGCCATATTTACCCCTAATTTTAGAGTTTTTAATTCCACAAATGTAAATTTTGGAATCACTGACCATATGATGTTACTAACTGACTCATTTGGGCTCTGAATCTTTCCATGCAAACATTTTCTTAATAACATAGGATCACTAAAAATTGGCTTCATTTAATTTATTGTGTTATATAGCACGTGGGTATGTGTTTATGATCATGGCGCCTTTCGTTACATTCAGCTTTTGCCTTTTGAAACTAGCACCATAAATTTTTACCCTCAGGACACAGTTCATGTTGAGGGCTGTCGTTTGAAAGCAAAAGATGAAAATAAACAATCCAAAGAGCATTTTTCATACTATGTAGGTAAAATATCGGTGAGTCAGTTACGACCACTTAGGCGACCAAAAGACGTGTACCCATACACATATGGATATGCCCAATATGCTATAAATTTTCCACTTCAACATCATACCTATTTGAGGTCATCAGAAACTTATGCAAGGGGAAATACAGGTGATCCTAGCAGAGCTCATTCGATGCCCATCAAGGAATAGGTTCGTTTAAAATATAAATAAAAATACTTCTAATTATCGTACTTCCTCATGTCACATATAATTTTAAGCAGAAACATTTAAACTTTAAGAAAATATTTAAAAAAGTAAAAATCGATGAATTTTTAAAAATTCACGTGCCGGACCCTCTTAACGAGAAATCACTAAAGTAAGGTTTGTTTTAACTGATTCTTAAAAACAACTTACGAATAACTCATAACTTGAAAAATACAATTCTAAATAACAGATAGTATTGACAAATTATTAAGACTGAAATAAAAAATATTCAAAGCTAAAAAAAAAGAAACGAGTCTTACAGTGGTCGCATACGATGTGTAACATCTGACATGTTATCGTGGTAAATTCGCAATAGCAACTTAAATCCTGAAAAAAATGAATCGAGTATGATTGGAAATAATTTTCTATGGAATAATTATATCTTTAATGAAAATTTTATTTAATTAACACAATGAGTAATGCAATTTTTTATCAAAAATAATTATTCTTGTTCAATTTGGGGAAGAGCGGTAATGATAATTTATGATAACTAAAATATGACATATATACTTGTGTTTTCAAAGTATTTAAAAACCGTTGTGAAAAATAGCGCCAATAACAGTACCACTGTTAGTTGTCGAAACATTTCGATTTGTGTTCAATTCGAGCTTGAGCTCATCATTCAAAAAAGCTATGAATGGCTCGGCTTCTAGCAAACTGAAGTTAACTTTAAAATCACCACTCAAAATCATGGGAAGAGAGTGATACTTTTTTTTAAAAAAAAGAGCAGAACCACCTTCGGTATATGGTAAAAATAAAAAAGGCAGGATATCTTTAATTTTTTGAACCATTTGATTCGGAGAAATGTATACGACCACCGAAATCACTGTTTGTCCATTTTCAAATAAGCATTTTGCCTCACATATGTCCCTAATATCTTGACTAACAATACCCAGTCCACTTGTTTGACGATAAGTAATATCCATATGTCGAGCCACAACATGTGAGTTGTTCTGTTTACGATAGATCGCAACACCAGCTGCTCTGTGGCCGGGTCGTTTAAATTGTATGCAGCAATCGAAGTCAGGTATCGAAACACGTTCGTCATTGTCTAACTACGTCTCTGCGTAAAGGACTTAGCTTCTTCTCTGATCCTAAAGTGAGAAAAAACAAAAACAAAGATCCCACGGCCTAGACCGCAGGGGGTAGGGGATCGGGGCGGAGCCCCTCCCGAATGAGGGAGAAAAAAACAGAACTTCACTGAATAGCGTGCGCTTTCCCAACTTCCTGTTACGCATTTCCGTCCCTTTTCACGAAATCACTCCCACAAATCTACAGCAATCGAGAGAAAAGATGTTACACATCAAAAAGCTTTAAAAAGAATATAGAAGGACTTTGGTAACGAACCTCGAAATAATGAACCTTGGTCAAGTGACGAGAGAGACACTTGAACAACAAACCTCCTCACCCAGCCAAAGTGAAGACTTTGAGTCTTAACAAATTCAACGTGCATGAGCCCTTCTACAAGGCGACCAGTGATTTGTGGCACGAAGACTTGAACTCAAAACTCAACAGCGCTGGTGAATTCTCAGGCCATTCGGCTGCCGAGGGAATTTTTAATCGAAAGAAAGTTTTGGTAAGTTTCATTAGGTAAGATTTTAACAATGTTTCAAAGAAATAATTGATAGTAGTGTTTGATAAAAAGCTGAATATTGTATTTATATCCATAATAATGAATTATGAAATAAATGAAGTTTGGAGAAACATTTATAGATAGTTTTTTTAATAATTAAAAAATTCATTATCGTGTTAAACCAGGGGTGACCAACCCGCTACACGCGTGCCACAGTGGAGTGTAACAGTGGCACCGGAAGACCTTACTGAAAAATTAAAAAAAATTTTAAAGATAATAAATAACCATTTTTTACAATTTGATTGAAATAAGGTTGTTTTTCAGACAAAAAAGCCCTCAAAATTTGGATCAAAATATGTTTGTGAATAAATGTTTTTGCTATGAACATAAAAAAATAAGTATCACTCAATACTAGCTGATGCGCACCTAAAATAATCTTATTTTGTAGGCATCTGTATGAGCTAATCTTAATAGAGATTACTTGGTAAAAAAAGCAGTAATTCAGAAGCCACATTAAGCAGTGTTTAGTAATTATTTTGAATAAAATAACTCAAGTTACTCATTTTTTTATACTTAACCTAATTGATTGAACTTGTTAAAAGCTTATTAAAATAAAAACCTAAGTTTGTACTTTCGTCTTATTTATTATACTATTTTTAATTTCGACTAAATAGACTTGCATTAAAAAATGTGCTATTTGCGTAAAAATCCCATAATAAGCTTATAAGTAACATTTTTTTCACTTTTCCACGTTTGTTTATTAGAAAGTTTAGAAGTGGCACATTTTATTATTTTTTTTATAAAATAGTGGCAGTGTTCCCAAAAAGTTTGGCAACTCCTGTGTTAAACAATTGAAAATAAATTCGTTATGAAAATCTGGAAGTCAATGGCGGAATCGTAAAAGCATGCGGTATTGACTGGGAGATACTCTACAAAATTAAAATTTTAATCATATGATATATTTTAACTTTTGTTGCTTATAGGGAAAATATGTATTTACTATCGGCATTTAATTCTTTTTCATATTGATTTCAATGCTTCCTGCTTTTACAATTTAAGATTTGATCTCCAAACTTTTTATTTAAAAAAAAAATCTTTTTTTTTTCTTGCATTTTAATACAGTAACATGTGTTTTAAATTGTTTTTGTTTATAATTTTAATTTTGTAACTAAAACACGTTATAATATTTCGCACTTCAGTGAATTAAAATTTTCTCTATAATTTTTTCGTCTTCTGAGAAACTTGAGGTACGTTATGGCTAATTAATCCATTGTCCTTTCAGCTGAAATTAATCGATTGTTAACTCGTGTCGATGGAAAGGATAAACAGATAGCAACAGTACACTGATGTGACGTCTTAATAAAATTGCAATGACAGGAAATGTCTTCAAAATATTCATTGAATACTTTATATTCTGCCCGTTCTTCGTACAGTGTTAAGTGATGTCTAGTTAACAATATAAATTTCCATATTGGCATTGTTTATATCTATTATACTCGTATTATTATTTGCAGTATTGATCTCTTAAGAAGAAAGGTTTTTAATTAAACAATACATGGATACTTAGAAATCTGACATCGTTAACTTCCTCTAAGTACAACGAGTTAAATGGGCTGGCCACTTTATCAGAATAGACGAAGACCACATCACTAAAATAATCTTCAATGCCTAACCATTTGGTATACGGAGAAAAGTCAGGCTAAATCTAAGATGGATAGATGACCTAGAAAAAGACCTCTTAGTTTTGAGAACTAAAAAATGTAGAACACTAGCATGGAGAAAGCTGGCTTGAAAAAGGCTTCTTGAGAAGGCCAAGGCCCACCCTGGGCTGTCGAGTCACAGAGGAAGGAAAAAACACTTAGACAAAGTCCCCGCGTTCAATAATTAAATTTATTTCCTCTATGCAATGGCAGCAACAGTAGAACTATCATAGCATTAAAACGAACTAAAAGTAACTTTAAAATATCCTTGATTTAAAAAATAATGATGAAAATAGAAGCAGTTTTGTAGAGGAAATCAAAATGAAATCCAAGTTATTAAATAAAAGATATTCCATAAAAAATGTTGTGTAAAAAAAAGCGTGTGTAGTATTGAAATTTGACCGCAGTAGGATCTTAGCCTGCCGTAATTATAAATTATCTTTCCGTGGTATTGCAACTTGAGTTGGTAGTAATCCCATTATTGCCATGCGAATATGAAATTTAATGAGTAGTAGAGAAGCTATACAGAATATCATGTAGGGTGTGAAAGTCCTGGCAACTAACGCCTGTGAAGACAGACATGTCCGCCCAATCTTTCAGGACTGTACAGCCATAAGGCATGCCTTGAGTCAGTAGCATGGCTCGTTTGTAGGTCGGTTAGTGTACACGAGGACAATACAATGATGTCTGCTGTACCCCGAAGTGATACAATTGGGTACATATGGATTCCTAATCTAGTTGCTTTTTGTCCACATACCCCTGAGAAGCTTTCTTTGTATTTCTGATATAAAGTTCCATGGCTGTGCCCTATCTTTGAGACCTCCGTGTGACACTACTTTAAACAAGATAATGCACAACTGTACGTTTCCCATGCTGTCCTGACCATTTCTGACGAGGGAAGTGTTCATTCTAATTTCTCTAACCAACACGTTCTCTGGATCTGTCTCCTATTGAGGACGATTGGTCATGCGCTATCAAAATACTTGAACGCCATTACTCTTCAGCCACTTCAATTGATGAACTCTAGCATCGAGTTAAAGCCGCATGGGCTGATGTACCTGCATCAGACATAGAAGCTCCGTTCGACTCGATGCTCAGCAGAATTACAGTTGCAAATTACTGCCAGAGGTTACAGCTCTGGGTACAATTTCGTACGCAGTGAACCTCAAAGCATTTGTAGTTTTAATCATGTCGTCCTCTCTCTCTCTCATTATGCTGTATATATGCAATAAATAACATTTTACTATTCTCTTTTCCTTTTGCAGCAATATGTACTAAATTCGAGCCCTGTATAACCCCGAATTCTTTGCAAATGTAATCATGTTTTCCTTCTACATTGTTGCATACGTACTTTAAGCAAAAAGTTTTGCTATTTGATTTCTTATAGGTGTTGCAATTTCAATAGCCAGTAGTGTATTTGAAAACATTTGAACGATTTCGGATGCTTTTTATATAGTTCTTACAATTCATTTCGAGTTTTGCCACGATAGATAAAAGAAACCAACAAGGTTAAACAGTAGTGAAAGGACATGAAACCTGAAAACTCTATATTTCAATACTTTTGTGTGACCAACAATTTTAAGAATGTAAGTTTTATTTCTTGAAACATTTTAACAATAAAATTTTATAACAAGAGCTTGTTAAGGTATAGCAAAATATTTCTTCAAAAATTATCCTGGAATATTTTTAAAGTAAAAATCTTAAGTAAAAACCATTTTAAAGTGAAATTTTTATTTCTGTCGAAGTTTCTCTATACTTTGAAGCAATTATATAAAGACTTTCTGTTAAATACATGTTATTTTAACAACAAAGACGTAAGAATTTGTAAACTTATAACATTATAGAAAATAAAAATTCCATATTAGCTTTTATTTTTATGCAATATATTCTTTATTAATACAATATAAAAACCAATATCTTTGAAAAAGCAGATTACAGTTGGACAAAATATAAACAGTTTGGTGTTTAACATTAAATTTTTAAATATTTAACGTTCATTAATGGATAATTACTGAAACTTTCCCTTTTAACATTCTCAGGTTAAGTGGATGGGGTTGCTGCTTGTCATATGACAGTTTTAATTATGATCGATGGAAGTTAATTTAACATGACTAATTAAAATAATGGAACAATTATGTTCCATTAACAGCTGATTGATCCTTCGATAGATTTTATGTGACAGCTGCAAAAACAAGCTTGTTTTTAAATATTGTTGTGTTTTTACTTGCTGAAAGAAATTAGAACCCAAAACTGTCTTGTTATGTTCTCAAAGGTGATGTTAAGGGCTTTTTTTAATTTTGATCTGTCGTTACTGTTTTAGTCAAATCTAAGAAATCTATTAATGCTTTATTCGTTAAAGGCTTTTAATAAAGAAAAAGATTATTCTATTTACACTTTTTTGATAATTTAATAATTAAAAATTATCATTAATTAAGCTTTTAATTTGTTTGTTTTTTCAACTTTTTTTCTAATAAGAAAGAGAACGCTGTGACGCCGAAATAATGGATTTATGCTTTTAAAAACGAATTAATAAAATATTTTTTGTTTTGGATAGTGGCAGCGATAAGTTTTGTTTCGATTCATTTTCATCGAATCGATTGCTGTATGTTACATTATCTTCTGTGATTTTGTGTTCTTGTTATAATTTCTATATATATTTATATTTTATTTTAATGAATTTATATATTTACAGAACGTTCAATCCGCTGAGCCATGTAAGAAATTGTTATATGTTGAATGAAAAAGAGACTTAAGGAATATTTAATAATACAGTGTAAATATAGGCACTCTAGAAATAATCTATTTTTTACTTTTAAGATGCTTGTGCTGAGTATACAATATTATATATAAAGGAGAAAAGCGACTCACTCACTGACTGACTCACTGACTGACTGACTAATCACGATATCTCCGAAACTATTCAACCTACAGACTTGAAATTTGGTAGACATGTTCCTTTCATGGAGTAGAGATCAGCTAAGAACGGATTTTTTGTGAAATTCGAACCGCAAGGGGAGTTACGGGGGAGGGGTGTTAAGGGGTGTTATAAATAATTGCTTCTATTTTTACACTACTCAAAGTACAATCTTGAAATTGTGTAAGCAGATTCCTTTCATAGAGTAGAGATCCGCTACAAAATGGGTTTTGGGAAAATATAGCCCCCCAAGGGGTGTTGAGGGGGAATAAGGGGCGTAAAAGATAAATACTTTCGTTTTTAAAATACTTGACCTACCGGCTTGAAAATTGGTAGGCATAGTTCTTTCATGGAGTTAATATCCGCTACAAAATGGGTTTTGGGAAAATTGACCCCCAAAGGGTGTTAAGGGGAGATAAATAATTTTTCCGATTTTAAAACTACTAGACCCACAGTCTTGAAATTTGGTAAGCAGGTTCCTCTCATAGTGTAGAGATACGCCACAAAATGGGTTTCGTGAAAATAGACCCCCAAGTGCGTTAAGAAGCTTAAGGGGCGTTATAGATAATTACTTTTCCATTTTTAAACTCCTGGAAGCACAGTCTTTAAATATGATAAACAGAATCCTTTTATGGAGTAAAGATACAATATATAATGTGTTTTGTGAAAATCACCCCCCCCAGGTGGCGTTGCGGGGTCTCAAGGGGCGCTTAGACTCGCAGTCTTCAAATTTGGTAATCATATTCTTTTCATTGAGTAGAGATCTGCTACAAAATGGGTTTTGTGAAAACAGACCCCAAGTGGCGTTGCGGGGGCTCAAGGGGGGGTTATAGATAATTATTCCCATTTTTAAACTAATAGACGTACAGTCTTGAAATTTGGTAAGCATTTTCCTTTCGTTGAGTACAGATCCGCTATAAAATGGGTCTCGCGAAAATTAACCCTCAAGTTTCATTTCGGGGGATTAAGGGGCGTAATAGATAAATATTTCCGTTTTTAAACTATTCGATCTACCTGCTTGAAAATTGGTAGGCATGTTCCTTTCATGGAATAGAGTTCCTCAAACAAAGAGTAAAACAAAAATCGACACCTAAGGAAGGGGTGAAGGGGAGGTATAGGGAAAAAATTCTGTTTTAAAATTGTTAGACCTGTGTATTTGAAATTTGTTAAGCATGTTCCTTTTGTTGAATAGGGATCCACTAAGAATGCATTTGACGGGAATCAACTCCTGGGGGAGCAGGGGGTTACTGGAGCGTGTTGACAAAAAATTTCTTTTTTCGAACTACAAGAACTATAATAATGGAATTTGGTTTACATTTTTCTTTTGTTGAATTTAAATCCGCTAAGAACGGTTTTTGGGAGAACGACTCTCAACGCAATTACGAGGGGGTGGGCGGGTATTGATAGTAAAAATTTTGTTTTTACCCTATTAGATTTAGATTTGAAATTTGGCTTCCATGTTTATTTTATGGAGTAGAGATCAACCTAAAATTGGTTTTGCGGAAATCAACTTTGTTATAGGGTTATGAAAGTGTAAACATCATTCTATACTCAATTTTAGAGAATATTAGATAATACAAATTAGTAGTTCTGTCCTTTTTTTTCTATCAAGAGGGGAGAGTTACAGGTATAAGTATATTTTTCAATACAATAGAATTCTTAATGCTAGGACATAGATATCAATATTTTATATATATAAACAGATATATTTATAAAATATCTTGAAATACCCAGCGAAGCTGGAGGGTAACGGCTAGTATATATATAAAGTAAAAAAATAAAAACAATGGTTATTATTTATATTATCAAAATTATTTGATCTCAAACTATACTAAATGAATCAAAATAAGAGGAAAACGTTTTAGGAATTTGAGATAAAAATGTCAGTCTCGTAATACTCTTTAAAATTCTAAATAATGAGATTCTATTTTCAGTTATTTCTTGAACTTTTGATTATATAACTTAAAATAATATACATGTTTATAAAATGGTGAATAAAAATATATTTAATTTCCATGAGATTTTTACTTCGGCGAACTCTTTTTCATTGTTACAAACATACTTTTAAAAATTCAATCGAATACTGGAGGAAGTTGCAAGCGTGGAATTGCAAACGCATATTCACAAACAAACTTTCTATTTTATTCTTTCGATATAATAAAAAAAGCAAATTCAAAATTTAAAATTTGCTAGTTATAATTTAATGAATAATAAAACTCCATTTGAATGAAAATTCTTCTAAATGAGACATTAATAAACATTCAATCAATCAAATGAGGAAAACAAAAAGCTGTAAGTATTTTAACGTGCTTACTTGTTTTGAAATCACATTCGAAATTTACTATCTAAACATTTCTTACAATGCTCTAATTAATTGTTTATTTAGAATAGATATCGTGAACGCGCGATAAAACTTCTTTTGGAGTAAATGACAGACAAGAACGCGTATGTTTGATCCAATTTCATCTTTATTTATTTTTGCATTTATAAGACTTCATGTCTTTTATTTATGTTTGTTCAAAGCTCATTTTATTTTAATAAAACTACTTTCTCATAATCAATCACATTTCATGTTACTTTATTGTTTTTGCTTACAAGAGGCGACTGACTGTAGGTATAAAACAAAAATTTTGAGAATTCAGTGTTTAAATCAAACCATAACCTAGTTAAATATATAATTTCCTCAACACCAGGCATGTTATCTGTCGCTGTTACCTTTAAGCTATAGGTTGAATATTCTATATTCTATAGTCCATTTTTAAATATTTTATTTTCGATCCTCAAAAAAGAATCGTGAAATAATTACCTCTTGGAGATATTTCTCATTTTTAAATTAATTCCGTTTCTATTTTTACAGAATAAAAGTATACAAATGACAGGCAAAAAAGAAAAGAAAAAACGAATTTGGTCTCCGAAGTTTATATATTTGAAAATTCGAGTTCCAATTTCTTTAAAAATCGTCATAAAAGATAGTGAAAGTCAAAACTCCAACGGGTCAGAAAGTTTTAATGCGTTTTGTATGTGGTTTATTTATTTTTTATTAATGTTGCATTTTTAAGTAAAGCGATAAGGCGATGGACCTAATTTTGAACCCCGATATATTTAACGTGTGTCAGTGCCTCTACATAGTGGAACTTCAGGAATCAAACCACAATTGAAGGGATAGATGATACTTTGTTCTATTGTAAGAAATTTCGATTTTTGGAATTCTTTAAGGAAATTTGATGGAAAGAAATTAATAAATAAATAATTTTGTAAAACACATTGAAAATAATCCCACTTATCAGATTAAATATTTTAAATTTGATAGAATTTCCTGTAAGATTTATTTATCTGGATGCATTTTAAAATGAATACTGTCTTTTACGTATATTACAGTACCAACTGTGTTCAGTTTCTCATATTTAATTAACATGCTCACATTTTTTTTCTCGACCAGTAAATGCAATATCATTAACTGTTTAAAATATATCACTTAATTATAGTTTAACGACGTTAACAAGTAATAAATAAATTTTAATCAAATGTAGATTTTTGCTTATACAGGCACTTTGATTTAAATTTTTTCTTTTGTAGTGTGAAAATAAAACTATGGTTTGATAGCAATATCTTTAACAAATCGTTATCGTTTTCAGAAACCTCTATTGCTAGATTCTAATTGAATTATTTGATTTTATAGAATATCACTAACTATATATACCAGTAATGGAAATTGTAAATTTAGACAAAAGCATGACAAATTGGAACATCAGAGTTGTTATTTTCCTCGGCAAGTCATTTGCAAATTTTGAGACCTAATTCTACGCAATATTTTTTTTGCAAATGGGCTGCATTTTGGTACACAAGCCTTTCCAAACGCAACAATTCCCGCAAGTGGGAGAACCATTTCAGTGATGGCGCCATCTTGTGGTGGCTCCCACTACCTTATTTTTGACACCTGAGTTTATTCAATTCAAGCTCGCGTCGAATGTTAAATATTGCCGAGATTTAATTTTGACGAGAGTATCAGAGCCAAGTTGATACTCAATGGATCTTTTACATGCAATTTAATCATACAACATGCATGATATAACTCTCCCATTATTTCTTAGAACGATCCGTAGTAGAACAGAGATGCCGGAACTCATCATTTTCCACGTATGGAATCCAAGACATCAATTATTCTAGATTTTAAATAAATTATATAGTCATTGCTGAAAGTAAGAACCATCTGAATAATCTTGATTGGTCTGTGAAAATATAAGTGGATAATTTACTTATGATGTGCTTAATTGACAAAATTTGCTTATGTGGTAATAATATTATTTCTTACGACGCAATAAGTAAAATTCGTTCAAAAGTAAAAACCAATAATCAATTGGAGGAATAAAATAACGATTGAATCTTATTTTGCTTTTTAATTAGAAATTTGAAACTTAAAATAAATCCAGAAATTAAATACAATATTTCTGAATCTGATCTTAAAAAACAATAATATAAAAAAAAATTAAGTCAATTCCTACTTAGGTCAACAAAGAAAATTTTAATTTTAGTTACTTTTTACTAAATAGTTATAATATATATATATACATACATATGACAGAATCACAATATTAAGTGACAAAAATAGAAAGTTATTTTCCTTGCAATTTTCCATTTTTTTTCCTTTCTACGTATATATGGTGTTGAACTATTTTTTTTGTTACTATTTATTCATTAAGGAAAAAACTATATTAACATCAAGTGTCATCCACTACAAGTTTTAAAAAATGTATTTGAACTTGAATGGATGAATAGAAAGTATTTTATAACGATTGAAAATTTGAACAATCTATATATAGGGTGAGAGTGAACTAATATTAGGAATTGAATAAAGAACGATTTTGGAATAAGAATTTTAATTTATAAAAATGGATACATGGAAGAACAAGTTTGCGTAAATAGTAATTCAAGAAAATTGCTGCTGTGTTCTTGATAATCTGTTTTCCCAGATGAACTTAATAGCGAATGAGGAAGGGAGGGGCTAAAAAGTTTTAGCAACTGGGTGTGTGTTCCATTACATTCCCTCAATAAATAGTGCAATCTGACTCGACACTTTCTGTTTTAGGGCTCCCTTGGGGAATTACAAATCCTTGTTACTTCTCTTTTATGTTTGGAGCTATGTTATGCAGTGACAAAATATCATCTTTTTCGGTCTTCCGGGATTTGTAAGAGTTTCTCAGAAAAATATTTATTACATACAAGCATTAGCGTTTGCTGGTATAGGAGGATTATTTATGTGCATAAATATCAAAGGTTATGTGTAGGTGGCTATACATTCAACATGAGATTACGAATCTAATTTTCCACTATATTATTTTGTCTGAAAAAGATTATGTTGTATGTTTTTGAATTCAATAATAAAGGATGAAATTGATTGGCTATCCTACTTATTTCCTTGATTTTATGTACAATATATGTAATGTATATCGAGTTGTTATTCTTACCTAAATATCTTGCCTATTCTAATTATGGCAAATTTATTCTTAAGACTTAACAACATCCTACAAATATCAAAAATATCGAGAGAAAAAAATTGGGGGGCACATTTTCCTATGGCTGATATGTTTGGAAAGCTTGTCTCAAAATTTCAGATCTGAAAACCAATTCGTTTTTAAAATATTTGAAGTTTTCTTAGTTTTTTCTTAGTTTTTGAAGTTTTTTTAGATTTTAGTTTTGGTTCCATTTTAACCCTTTATCTACCGACGGTATTTATACAAGTACCACTCACTTTAAAATTACATAGAATAACCGTTTTTAGGAATACTCTGACGATACTTAGCACGAATATTCTTTTAATTCTAGTCTTCTAAGATACAGTAGAACGTCATTTATCCGAATCAATTGGGACCGGACATTGTTCGAATACGCGATTGTTCGGATAACCATATATTATATTACATATATATATATATATATATTATATACAGTTGAACATCGTTTATCCGAATCAATTGGGACCGGACACGCGAGTGTTCGGATAACCGAAAACCAAATGCAATCCATGAAGTATATGACCCTGGACACTATGCGAATATTGAAAATCATCACATGCGGGAAACGTGCTTGAAGAAAAAGCAAAATAGATGCAAAATGCCGCAATTTTACGTTTATAGTGGAAAATAATCACTTATTTTTCGCTGTACCATTGTACACCTTCATTTTTCCACTGCAAGGTCTCTGATTTCTTGAGCAGCAGTAATTGAGTAGGACAGCACTCTGACTGTTGTTCGTACCATTCCATAGCTGTCTCTAACGCAGAAACGCATCAACATTTGATGGACCCTTGCTACTTTCGTTGTTGTTGTTTCCCGTCACTTTTGACCTCACGCGAAAGAACTTTTGAGCTCATTGCTCTGTTCGAAAACGTATCTGGACTTTGGTCCAGATAATTGACGCTCTGGATAATAAACGTTCGGATAAATGACGTTCTACTGTGCATGGCAGCACGGGTTCTATGATGAGTATTTTAGTTGGGAAGGCGAATAGTTTTATAGCAGAACTTGCGTTTTCAGCTGACTTTTTGATCGAATTGCGAAGATTGTCTTTTTTTCCCCGAAAAAGTAGTTAATGTCAAAAGGTGTCTTATTTTTTTTATGCTAATGAAGACTTTAGAAAACAATTTGGCAATTTACTTTAAGTGAACAGTGTATATAATTAATTTTACAGTTGAATATCTTTAAATAATTAATTAGTTCTAACGGATTAAATTTCTCAAAGTTGAGTATTTCGTTTATGTATATCCCTTAATTTTCAATGTAGTGATTAAAAAAAATATTGCACGAAAAAAACTGCAGTAAATCATAATGCGGTAGATAAAGGGTTAAATCCTTTTTGTAATTCTAAATTTAATTAATTAAAAATAGTTTTTGAGTTAAATAAATTTTTTCAGAGTGAAATATATATTAACTGCAATTTTCTTTACTTATAATCATTTATGCTGCTAATGTTTTGAGTTCTCACGTAGTTACTTAATTAAAATTGATTTTAAGTCACACAAATATTTATTTTTATACATAGTTTATATAATTTAGAAACTTTTTGCTTTGTTTTCATTAGTTTTTTCCTGTTGAGAAAATGCCACGGCCGAAACTCAGGTTGCTAAAAGAAAAAAATTGGAAATGACGGAATACTAGAGTAAATGATGTACTTAAAATCCAGCCCTCAGCTGCTACTGCATTCAGATTTCCAAATACAAGTATTCTAAATAAAAATATTGCAGATAAAACTAAATATTTCCTTGATGTACCAAACTACATTATAGTAAACATATTGTAGTTCGATTATAGTTCTTTAAAGTCGTGCAAAAAAACCCTCGAACTTACTAAACTGCCCCGATTTAAAATTGAAAAAAGATTTAATTTCATGTACGAACCTGGCAGTTTTTAGCTTTGGTTAGTATCAACATTATTTTTTTCATAAATACTTTGTGTTTCAAAACTTTTGTGAAAATGTTAGGTTAAGATTAATCTGAATAACCTATCGTTGTAACAAATGCTATCAATAGTATGCAAAAATATATTTTGAATTAAAAAAAAAACTTTTCAACACATTTAATTAAAGTAGTGTTTTAATGTAGAACATAAGTTGGAAAATAAGATATTTAAAAAATTAGAGGTTTATCGGCATTATTATATTTTCCTTTATGACTTTACAAACTTTAAACACGTTCTTCTCAAGCTTTTAATTTTGAAGATGTAGGTGTTTTCAAACCCCTAAGGCTTTTTTTTTCTTTTCAAGACAGAATCTTGAAATTTTTTGTAGTTATTTTCATAATATGTTCAAAAAAGTTAGATTGGATTTACATCTGAGATATCTAGCTATTTTTTTAAAAAAGGCTAAAGTTAATATTTAAAAAAAATTTCGTGTTTTTTCCAGTTTAACTATAAAAATAATTATTAAAAATCAACAAGGGAACAGATTTTCAAATTCCTACTAATTTTTGTTCTCAATAACCTAATAAACATAAATTACTTTAAATAAAGGGGGGGGGATTTAAAAAAATTAAACATTTTTTATAAAAATAATTTTAAAATTTCAAAAAAATTTAATTTTTTTAAAATTGTAAAATAAAAGCTCTCTTGTTAGGTTGACTTTTTAATTTCAGAATCAACTTAATAATATAATCTGAAACTAAAACATAAATTACTTTTATTATTACTGTCTCCAAAAAAAAGTTTTAAAAAATGATACTGTGTAGCCTTAAGGACATAATAATCTGTTGATTAAGTCTGACTGAATTGCAAGTCATAGGTTCTAATCTAGATAAGAATTATGGAGTTGAATTGGAAGAAATGCTGTTCTGTAAAATTAAATAGACTTTTAATTCTCAAGATGTAACAATAGCTATCCTGGAGGTCTATTTTCTCTGGGTTTTTTTTCCATCCAGCCAAATTGACATATTGAACAAGAATAACTCAACGCCACAAATTAACGTCGCTACTATATACAGTCGACTCTCGTTAATTCAAACTTTCGATAATACTAACCTCTCGCTAATTCGAAGTATATGCTCAGCCCCTAGAAAAACTCTTGATATTTCGAACTAAAACAGTACGCTTTGGTACATTCAATATTTCGAAGTAAAATCGAACAGACTACAACATGCGATAATTCGAAGTTACCTTATAAAACTCTCCACAAATTGAATACTTACCGTTTAGAGTCCTGTAACAAACAAGTTGGAGCTCACATGTTTTGTGTTGTATTGTCTCTGCATATCTCCTCTGTAGCGTAGCCTCTTTGATGACCATTTGTCTGTTATCCCTTCTTTGTGTTCCCCAGTTTTTCAGGCGAAGATCGTGTTTCTTGCGTCGGACCGGCATAACGATTTATTGCTCATCTGTGTGATTTATAGAATAAGAAACCTAATAGTTCACGGGCCGAACTGGACCCTGCCTTGAAGAACCAATAGTGTTGGGGACAGTGTCTGAGG
>BMAO01020725.1:0-17934 GCA_019973975.1 Trichonephila clavata | reverse complement strand
AAATTTTCTAAATACATCATAAAACAATAAATAATTAAACTATTTATGTCTACTGGCAATACAGGTAAATTACTTTACTTTTTTTTAATGGGTTTTATTAACATTATTTAAATATTTAGTACTTACTCTTGTTTTTCAGACTGTCTTATTCATTATTATGCAGACACTATTAAACAATATTATTTAAAAAAATTTGTATGCTTTGCTAAATCTTTATTAACACTTTGTTGTTTGTAAACGTAGTTTCTTAAAGCTAAAAACATTTTTTCCAAATTTGTCTTAGTCGAATACTTGTTACACTATCGCTCTCAGGGCATATTTATCTCGTATTAAAACCTTTCAAATACATAAAAATTAAAATGCAAAATCCGCTTGCACTTCATTTCTTCCTCAGCAATGATAAGAAAGATTAGACTATTATAAACATTAAGTGGGACGAAAACTATGTACATAGAGGTTGACCAGCAACCACTATTTGAACTTAACTATGCATACTGGCAATTATCTGCGCTGCATCTTCATCATCGAAGTCTGAAGGATGGTCAAGACATCATCTGCCCTGGACACTGCGGCCTGAAGGTGGCGAGCTTCATCTGGACTCATGTAGCTATTCATTCCTTGACCCGAATTACTTCTGTAATGTCCCTGGTGCCCATAATGTGGTCTGTAGGGCATCGAGTGATAATGTGGAGAAGATTCAGAGCCGGCCATTACAGAATCTGATGGTCCTTGGTTGTTATGGAAACCTTGGGGTCCAGAATTGCCTTGATAACCACCTTGAGGTACAGAATTACTTTGGTAACCACCTTGAGATACAGAACTACTTTGGTAACCCCTTGAGGCATGGAATTGCTTTGGTAGTTATTCTGAGGAACGGAATTACTTTGAAGGCCGGAATTACCATGGAAACTGGTTTGATGACTTGGGAAAATTGTTTGAGATCCGGAGTTTTGTTGTCCTTGCATTCCTTGATATTGTGGAGGCATATTTGATCCGACAAAGCCAGCTGATGCTTGTCCTCCTGAGCTGCTAGGAAACGCGATCTGTTTGTGGTGCAGGGTTGGGACGTCTTTGAGGCAATGATTTTGGAGCTGGCAGTGATGTGTATACCTGCGAA
Source organism: Trichonephila clavata (assembly GCA_019973975.1). Classification (NCBI taxonomy): domain Eukaryota; kingdom Metazoa; phylum Arthropoda; class Arachnida; order Araneae; family Nephilidae; genus Trichonephila; species Trichonephila clavata. Next base: position 16,817 of record BMAO01020725.1, on the reverse strand, counting down.
TAGAAATATTATGTTGTAGTACAGATTACAAATTACCGATTGAAACTTGTGTGTTGCTCACTCAAATATCACACATAGTTAGTATTGTTAAAAATTTGCAAGAGGAAAGAGCAGCTGGATTATTTGAGCAGGTCTCCAATTATTTGAATAATTACATATTTATTAATGGACAAGAAGGCACAGATTACTACACGAAGACAAATCGAAGTATATACACAAAGAAATATTTTTATAGATTATTTTATAATGGTGCAAAACACACTCGTTATAAATAAGTTTTACAACGCTCCAGAAACGGATTTCTGGCGCAGTTCCATTGACTAGAACTCAGATAAAGTTTCTCTCTCTTTTCGCAGTCAACGCCCAAACTGTTTCTGATCTCGACAGAACTTTTAATTCAAATGTGCCTCGACGTTTGTTTCAAAGTTCCTTTATATAGCCCCATGGCAGTTTCTATACATGACGATCATAGGGCCTTTTCGATGATTTCATGGCGATGTCGTAATTGTCACCACGGACTGCAAAGTTGCCAAACTGGTGATCCTGCTCCTATTTTTTTATGCTTGTCATAAACTTATTTTTCAAGTTTACTGTGGGGAGTGAGCATTTCAAGTTTTTGTACACGTGAGTGTCAACCACCAACTTTTTTGCGTATAGTAAATGTTGTTTCTGCAGAAAACAGACATTGTCTGACACAACACAATCTTATTTAATTTAACATATTATCTTCGGCGGTTTTTTTTTTACATTTATAAAACTATTTTTGTGGTGTTTTAGACAAATTAATCTCTCTTTGAACGATGAATAATTTCCTCGATAAATATACAAATCTAAAAATTACTAAAACTCTATAAAAGACTGAGTTTCTGTACAAATTTCAAAACCAGTAAAATTCGATTAAAATTTAGTTTTATTGTTATAGTCAGGAGCTCATGCATGGCGTGTCTCGAGTTCAAGTCCTTGTACCATTAAAAACTACTGGGTTAGTATAGAATGGTTGATACGCCTTTAATCTGTCATGAATCACAGTTCTCCATTTAGCTTGATATGATACTTTGGAGATGGGGTGCCTGCTTAGGTGTCGTCTTCGTCACTTGACCGAGGTTCAAATTTACGAGGTTTATTGCCAGTAGTTCTCGTGTTGTTTTATAGCACGACGTTAATAAACACTTACCATTCGATTAAGATTTAAAAAATTAATTAAAAGTACCTGTTTTGACTGATCAGCTAGCAAAGCATGCGTATGGAATGGATCGTGTGCAGCTAAGTAATGAGCCGCTTCGCTTTGAGCTGCAAGTAAGGAACTGGCTTCTTGAGCAGCTAGAAATTTCTTGGCTTCTAGGATTTTCCTGGCCTTCCTAGCGGCGAGGAGCTGCTGTCCGAGCTGAGCTTCCGCAAGCAGAGCGCTGCTATCCGTGAGCATAGACGGACTCATCAGCAAGGGAGCCTTGGATGCCAACAATGCACTTTCTTGGTTTAACATAAGATCTGCGTCACTCAGAGAAAGGGATGACATGGAAGCGTGATGCTCCAGAAGATCGTCTTGGAGCAAGGGATGACCTGCTACTTGTTGGAGTTCCAGAGGATATCTGCTTCAAAAGAAATGAGTTTTTTATTTTTTCACAAAAACCAAATATTTTCGTCATTATAAATAAAAAAAAGAAATTAGCAAAATATTATTCATTGCATTTATACGATATAGAGTGAGTTAATTTGCAAATGCTTTGTGATATACAGTTAGAAAACTGTAGTACTCGAAGATGTCGGCTTTATTAGCAAGAACCTCTCGATTTGTATTGGGAATGGAATAGCACTGAGTTTGGATGCTAGATAATATAATTATCTCATTCCTTACGACTTCAGTTCCATACCAGAATTCCTTAACTGCATTGAGTGGTGAATGGTAGAACGGCAATCTCTCTAGCGCATGACTATATTTTTCAGCGAGTTGCAGGCGTAGAAAGTGTATTGGTCAGAGAACTAGTTAAACACCTTTTTTATTGAAATAGGTCAGAATCACACAAGTGACATTTAACTGTGTTTTGTCTTGTTTAAAGAATCGTTGGAAAGGATTCAAAGATAAGGTATAGCCTCGTCATGTTGAAAATATAACAATGGTTGTACACAATACAAACTCTACGAGCAAGAGGTGAGAGGCGTGTGTGTCAAATGACATCCTACGGAATTATTCCTGCTGCTGAGTCAGTACGATTATGATGAATTCAAGATGGAAAGATTCAAGATCTGTGTCATCTGTATAATGATATGTCTGTAATCAAGCCTCAACTACCACGTCAAGAGAAGCCGCAATAATATTCACCATACTAGCAGGCTGTACATCATACTAGCAGCATACTCGGAAGGCTGTAGATGGCGCCTCAGCTAACACGTGGCCATATATCCTACAAATGAGCCAAGTTCTCATTCAGGGCATATTGCAGGGCTGTATCATCTCGCAAAGCCGCACAGAAGACCGGTTTGGTAGATTTAGCATTAGTGGGCAAAGGTCACTAAGATCATTCGTAATGTTTGAATGGGTCTTCTTCATTCATCAGTCTCATATTTTGTGAGAGTTATACAAATATTATCAGAACCAACAGTATCGCGGAACGGTAAATCACTGTTCCTTTTGACCCTAATCTCCTTTCCCTGAAATTACCATACATGTTTACACGAGGCATAACACGACCTTAAAACAAATTGCCTCCTACTGGAACGTGTTACAATGGTTTGGCTGATGTGATGTTAAGTTGCAGGTTTGTATCTCTTGGTATGAGCCGGGATATTTGGTCTTAATACTTGACACCTCAACCTGAGAACTGTAGCACATTTATGGATGCCATTGAGCTTCCTACATTGAGACAGTTTTACGGGCTGGAATTATGTTGCTTCCAGGACGCCAGCTGTCGCTTTGTGACGTTCATCATAGTTTAATATGATAAGAAAAGACACTAACTTCGTACAAAAACTACGATTCGGATCTAAAAAAAGAAACTGACTTAAGTAGTGCAACACATTTTAATTACTTTCTAGAAAGTCATATAACGATACGCAAACAAAGGCATTTCATAACTAGAATAAAAGTTCAGTATCGTATAAAAATTAAAAAGATCATTATTTTCAGTTTAATAAATAAAATAAAAAATAAACAATGTGCAATCCAAATTATTTCTTCGTTGTCACTTTTATATATATATATATTTTTTTTAACATTTATAAACCCCGTGCGCCACCGAACGTATAACACGGGGGTAAACAACACAGACAGAAGAAAGGATTACAACACAAACATCCATGCCTTCTCCGGGATTCGAACCCAGTCCCTGCGGCACCGCAGTCAGCTTCACTGACCACTATACCGGATGGGCGGCTCACTTTTATATTGGGTGAGAAAATTTGAACATATGTATGTATACATTTCATCACTAACGAAGGTCCTCTCTTTTCATACGCCATTGCTATGGTAAAATTTTTTTTTCAATCAGTTTATATTACATTCATTTGCGTATGTGGTCAGTAAAAATCGTAAGAAAATATCTTACTTTCAATACGTTGTTAAAAATATAAGGCGCTGATTTTAGAGTTGCCCCCACGCTATTGAAATTAAAATAATGCAAGAAATCTTCTTCCTTTTCTGTATCAAAGAGAGAAACCCCACCAACTAAAATAAAAGTTCGGTAGGACACTTAAAAAAACAAGATTTTCTTCGACCGTGCTCTGAGTAGTTGAGTATATTACTCAGAAGTTAAACTAATGCTGACACTTATTACAAGAGAAGTTAACTTAATTTGATAATGAACAGAATATAGCAAAGAGAAAAAGGATAACAAATGCGCATTTGTGAAAATGTAAGTATACACTATTATAAAATTGTAAGCATTGTAGGAAAATGCCAACATATTCTGAACTATGTTATAGAAAAATTTAGCATTTTTTCTTCTACCCCATTGTAAAAGGACTCGCCCATGTTATCTAAGAGGGTTTGAACTTGTTTTCTTTTATTCAATTAGCTAAAATGTTTAATATCAAACCAATAATGAACTATAATACAAAAGATAGTTCGTGAATTCAAGCGAAGTCTAGTCGTATTTTAAAAACAAATTTTTGAAAATTTTTCTCTTCAATTAACAATTTGTAATTACATTGTATCATTACTGTAAAATATTTACAATTAATGTAAGTAAAAGTTTAAGAAAAAACACATAAAAATTTATGTCACAGCGTTTGAGACGAATGTTTTTTATGGTTTCAAACTTTTAAATAGAATAATATATTGTTTATTATTGAAATCTAGATATGCCCATGTTAAATGATAAGAGCATTATAAAATTGACTTTTCCAAATTATTTTCCAGATATTTTTTCCAAAATTTTCTTAGTTAACATTAGTAGAGTCAAAAGGCCATTTTAGAGGTGGCGTAACATCAGAATCATACAGAATTGAGGGAAATATAAATATTTTTACCAAATCACTTTTGGTTTTCCGCTTTTAACCTTGTTTAAAAAAATTTTAGTTGTTCTTTTAACAGACTTTAGCCGGTCATAGTTCAAAGTAAAGCTTATTCAAAATTATTATTGAATTTAGAATTTAAAAAAAATGTGCTAGAAAGAAACACATTTATGTAAATTTCAAGGAGGTGAAAGTTTAAAAAAAAACTTGAAGTATCGTGGTGGTGGTTTTTCGACTGGTACTTTTAATTTTTTCAAAAGAAAAAAACTGCCATGCATTTTGTATTCGTTGAAAATGAAATGTTATCAATAAAAAATTATATACCTACTTAAAATCAACGCAATGTAACTGCAATTGTATGGTTTATTCTGTTGAAAAAGGTAACTAATTTTACAGCATGCTAAGAAAATATTACAAAATTTTTAAAAATGCCACAATGTCGTTAAAACTATTAAATAATTTATATCAAAAAGTACTTAATTCAATAGCATTCGTAGTATTTACTTATGAAAACTGACTGCCATAATTCGTTTTTAAACATGAAAATTCGTTAGAATGGTAAAATCTTACTTTAGTTCGCGCCTTTGGAAATAGAGGGGGGGGGGGGGGGAATGATTCCCAAGTACTTTAACAATTTCAGTAGCTTTGTAACGGTTCTATCCGCGCTCATTCAAACTAATAGTCCTTTTGGGGATTTCTGGTCTTTAAAAATTATTTTATTATAAATCTCCTCTTCGAAGAAGACGTGATTATGTTAATTAAGACTACTATATATACTCTAGGTTTTCAGGTTAAAGGGAGAGATAGGAAGAATGCTATCGAAGCAGAGATTAACCAACTTGAATGAGAATCGCGGATATTTAATATTTCGTAATTGAATTACTTACGGTGACGAGTTGTCACTGGAGATTAAATCTAGATTAATTAGCTAAGAAGTCAGAGCTATCGCTTTGGGCAAGTGTTTTTAATATAAAGTCTCATATCTCGCATACCTCGTTATTTGTCTGCTTAAGTATTAATAGGGGGCATCTCTTAGACTGGATCGATTGAATTTGAGTCGTGATTAATATTGTGAATAAATTAGATTGTTCTGTTTAAATATGGCCAGTGTCCCTTCTAATCCTCCCACACCTTTAGGAGCGCAGGCAAGAACATTGCAGTTTCAATGGCTGGATCCTGTTTATTGCACATTTTTACTTATCGTCAACTTGGCGAATTATTGCTAATATATCAAATAGATGACGAATCTATAGAAAAAAGAATTTGAATATATTTTTTTCTCTTCTTCACCAAAGGTGTGAAGAAAACTATAGTCTATCGTAATCAACAATTAAGGCTCATTAAATTCTAGTTATTTGGAAAGAATATACTTAAAATAACTTTTAAAAGATGCAAGTTTGTGATTTTAGCGACTTTTAAAATGCATGCTTGCCAAACTATTTTACACAGTTTTCTCCAAAATTGGTATTATAAAGCTTATCAAAGAAAGATTTTCGAGTTAAAATCGTCAAGAAGCAAACAAAAAAAAATCGCAAAATTTGTGTTATATATTATTTTAATTAATAATTTGTGTGTCATTGGTTCAAATTTTAAAAACAATAATTTAAAAATTAAAACACCCCATCTAGGTTGCTTGTAATCCCACGAATAAGCACGATTCCATTATATTAGCAATGGATACTAGTTTACGAATAAGTAATATTAAAGTTAAGTAAATATTTTGTTAGATACTGTTTGAATGCATTCAAAAATCTGACCTATGGTGTTGTCCATGGTAGCGAGGTCCAATCAATGCATGCAGTAAATGACGTCCCACGTGTGCTCCATGTTTGTTCCGGAAGTTGAGAAGTTTGGCGAGGATACCTGTCGCCAAAAGCAATTCGACTGCACCAGTTCCTCGATTGTGGCCCTTAAGACCTCCCATGAGACCTTGGGAATAAACCACAGGTAAATACTCCGACAGAAGCACACCCATAGTGGCTAACGCTAATGTCCATCTGGTTTTCATGGTGCTGCAGGTATCTGAAAAACGAACAATTTTATAAGAAACTTTCAGAATATCAAATAATAACTAATACAGAAAGATGATAACAAATATTAAATTGTTTCACACTCGGTTTTATTACTTTTCATGGAGTACAGTAAACTAAGTGACAAAAGAACGCTTGTGAGGGAAGCGCTCTCTCTTCCCTCAGTGTGAGGGAGTCGGAAGGAAGACTAGCCATATTTCAAACTAATATCAATTTATTGTCAATATCCACCGCAACACAAAACTTAATAACAAAGTCTAGAGATGCACCCAATAAACAAATATGAGAAAAATAACGAGGTAAGCGAAATATGAGATGACTTTAATTACTTAATGCACTTACTTAATTCAATAGCTCTGACTTCTTAGCTATCTAATAACTCTTAGCTATCAATCTCAAGTGACAGATCGTCACCTTAAGTAATGCAATTATCAATTACTAAATATCCGAGCTTCACATTTAATTTGATTAATCACTGCTCCGCTAGCAGTCTACCCTATCTCTTTCACTTCTAACCTGAAAGCCTAGACTATATATATCAGCCCTAATATGCAGGTTCACTCTCCCTTCTTCGAAGGATCCTCCTTTTATGGAGAAATCCACTACTCTAATATTTGAGTTACAATTTAGCTATGGTGACCAATCTTCACTAAATATCTTCAACTATTTAATGCCCGAAACGCGCTATCGATCTATACTAATACCTCATTGAGAATTATCGTTTCTTGTCGTCAGCTTCTTAATATTTCAATCTCCAGGTAACTCCATCTATTCCTCTATTCATCTCATTAGCTAGGAAACCTATATTATATTTAACCGACCTAATCGGCATATCACGGCTTCTTCTTCCAAAAGGGTTGGCTGTGATTGAAAGCCCAAATATTTCCGAAGAGGATTAGTTAAAGGACGCGTATAGATCTGTCACGGGCTTAAGTGTAGCTTCCATGTTAAGAATTCTTGTAGGAAAAAAAAGAAAACTAGCTGGGAAAATACAATTATTTTCAATAAATTTAAAAAGTTATCCCAAATGCTGACAAATATTAAAGTTTTTTATTTTAATGCCTTTTTCCTGTTTCAAATTCAGAAATAAATTTTAAAAATGCAATAAAAAATGGGACATTTCTTAGGGATGAAACTCTGGAGAAAAAGGGAACTGTTAAGAGGTTAAAAAGAATAGTAGATAACGGTCATGAAGAGAGTGAGAAACAAGTTAGGAGCACTACAGAGGTTGGAGCAAAGACAGAGAACCAGGGACGGTCTGTTTCTTAGAGTTTTCCTGGAAATTTAGGAGCTTGTGAGATAAGAGATTATTATTATTGGTTATGAGACACTCTAAGTAAACCCCTTCACATATTTAATAAATTTTGATTATTAATTATTCAAAAATTTGAAAAACTGGTTAAAGCTGATTCTAATTGTGTAAATATGTCTCTCATTATCACCGAATTTATTTCGTCTCATTATCATCATTTTTTAACACAAGTAAATCATATTTTATACTATATTTTGCCAATTTAAAAAATTTAACGATTTTTATTCTTCCTGATTTTTAAAATTGTTCATTCTACCATAAATATCTAAAACAATATATATTTTTGAGTTTTCGTTCATCGTTTAACCTAGCAATGGAATTTATACCTTTTGGCTTTCATTTCAAACCTCCTGAACTGGGACAAAGTTAAAACCATTAATTTTGAGACAAATATTCACGTAATTTACGCCTGGTCATTATAGTAAGCCTTATTAACCCTTTCAGGACAGGCAAACGTAGAAAGAAACGTTTCCCCAGGCCCGCACTTCCCGAGAGTATACGCACGCATGAGACCGGGTGAATTTCAGTGCTAAACCTAATTTCTCTTAAAAATTCATATGAAATCTTTAATGCAATTAAATATGCTAAAATTTACAATTTACTTTCATTGATAATATCTGAATACACAGTACAAAAATTTTCGCTATATTTAAAAAAAATAAACAATTGCGAATTTTAAAGAAAATCCCTTCATTTTAATAAAAAAAAGTACCCTTTATGAATGTCTGATGCCCAATTAACTAATAAGCTTTCAATTTTTTTAATTTAGTCAAAATATAAATAAAATCCAGAGTGCAACAAACCACAAACCTTTAAATACCCGATTCCTTCGAAAAGTTAAACATGTGAGGTTGTTTACATTCATAAATATCCCGGATCTAATTAAAAAACACTTGAAGCCAAAAGCACATATTGAAGCTCAAAGTTTTGTTAAACATTATTCGAAAGAAAAAAAACGGACTTTAACCGCTATCTAGTGCTTTGGAAAAATTGTTAAAAAACTCAAATCACACCGGTGTGATCATAAGCCTGAGGGCAGGGAAAGCGCAATCTCTTATATGATACCGTGGGTCCTGGAGGAAGAAATGCGTGATCACATATATGGGATCATAATCCTGAACGGGCTAATATATATTTCAGGCAATTTATTATATATTGTTATAAATAATTCATCGCATGTTATTGTATCATTTATTTTTACACAACAGTAATCTACACTCCAAACATTTGAAAATAAAACATTAAGTTCAATGTGAAGAAAAAGAAAAAATAGCAAGCAATTTTTTAGGGGAAAAAATTTTATGGTGATGACACATTATTTTTTTTAACATTTATAAACCCCATGCACCACGCAATGTATAACACGGGGGTAAACAACACAGACAGAAGAAGGGATTACAACACAAACATCCATGCCTTCTCCGGGATTCGAGCCCAGTCCCTGCGGCACCGCAGTCAGCTTCACCGGATGGGCGGACATGACATTATTGAAATCGTAATAATGTAATAATCCTTAACAAATATATTTTTATTTAGTACCAAATATCATTAATTTAACCGATATCAAATATATATACCTGATCGTAATTTAATCAAATTTTGCTTATATATTTTATATGTTCTATTTTATTCATTTCGGAAAATTTTAATTGTACATAAGCAAAATAATTCTTAAGAGAAAAAGAACATTTGTATAAAGCATAAATATTAATAAATGATTGCATTACGAAAAAAATTGCTTTTATTTAAAACAAACTTATTCCAACTTTTTAGTGGGAGGGGGATAAATTAAGTTTTATTGAAAATTTATGAAAAATATATTCAAATAATTCTTTAAACATATTTAAAACTTATTACATTTTCAAAAAAAAATATAATTTATTTTATATGATTGTAATTAATTAGAATAAAAAAATGTAAGCTATACCTAGAGTTATATTATTAATTGTTTTATTCAACTTAAATAGAATTTCCTTTTATACTTATTTTTTTTTATCTCTGAGGCGTAACAAAGCCTTAAAAATAGATACTCATGTTCTTTTTCAAGAAAACTTTTGAGTTAAGTTTTGGCGTCTATTCTACCATTAAGACATCAAAGATGTTTTTTTTATTTTTATGCGTGTACTGTTAAAAAAACGACTTAATTAGTTTTTTTTTTTTGCCACAATTAAATCTGTTATCTGGAACAGATTGAGATTTTTCTTAACTATCTTTTATATTTATATTTTTTACTACCAATTTTAATTCAAAGCATTAAAATTAAAAGAAACTAAACGACAAAAATCAAAAATTCTCTTTAAAATATGAGATTAATATTTTTATATATTGATGCTTGAAAGATTGATACAGTTTTAAAAGAATGAAATAAAACAATAATTTAACTAATATTCTTTTCATTTGTACTACTTAACATCAGATTGTTCAAGTATCTACATGAACAACGCATATTGTTAAGGTTAAATAATTTTTTTTCGTAATGGGACATATTATAAAAATTATCCCGCTAAAAACACTTAATTTTAAAATTATAAAAAGAAACAAAATAAGAATAATAATTCCTCAGTTTCTTAGAATTTCGAAACTTAATTATTATATCAAGCGTATGGTTTACCTTATTTTATATATTTTTTTCATCATTATTTATGCATAAATGAAATATTAATTTCTAGTACTTAAGTATTTGTTGAAAATTTGATGCCAAAAAAGACACACTCACATACAATGCAGTAAAAAGTATTAAATTATTTTCCAAAATCTTGGAGCATTTTGAATTAAGTTTCCTTAAGTTCTTGGGAATGTTTTTCTTCCATTGAGTTTTATTAAATACATGCATTTTTGCAAATATATGTAAATAAATACTATAATTAACTTCATTTTATTGAATACATGTTTCTTTTTTGAAGATACCCTTTAACACAAACTTCTTTTAACATGAAAAAAAAGTCTTTCACTTTCTCAGTTTCGTGTTTAATGATTTTCACTGTAAGTTCATATTATTCATAAAGTAATTAACTATTACCATTACAAATAATCAAAAAGCAGTAACGCCAAATAACAGAATTTTATTGTAAAAAAAGAGAAACTTAAAATACATTTCTGGGAAAAAATGTGTTACCAGTCATTCAGATTTAACGGTTGTTTTAAACTATCATTACCTTAGAATGGCGATAAAACTAGTTAATTTGAGACATAGAAGAGAATTACCACTATTAACTACATATTTCACCAAATTTCATATTATACTTGAATAAATAAATTTTAAAGCTCCATATTTAAGAAGTATTTTCTACTTTAATCCAAAGGGGTCTTAAATTCCCTTGAGACATTAAAACAATGATCCTTCCCTCCTTTACCAAAATCATTGTTTGGCCACTCAAATTTCTCCAAGATCTTCCTAAAAAAAGATCCTGTAAAATATTGATTTTTATCAGTGATATTTATCGATTATAGAGATCACAGATTGGCGACTGATTCTTTAGTTGCCGCCAACATGAACATTGGAACATTGGTGTTATAATCCGAAAAGATCAATTCATTACAAGAACAATGGAAAACAGATTATTGCGTGTTTTCTACGTGTTGTCGTATTTGGCTTCGTGGTCCCTATAACCAATAAGTACTAAATTAATTTATGAAATTCAGACTTTTGACAGTAATGCAATGGGGCTAATGCACTATTCAATTTGAAAAGACTTTCATCAACTTGAATTCATTTAATTGACTTTAAATTGTCTGGATCACCTTCTGTCTTACGACCCTGGATTTGAAACGACTTCTCTTCACTCCCGTCTAGTAATCCTCAAGGGAAAATAGTTTTAATAAATTGTTTGATTTAAGAACCTCTTTCTGCAAAGTAATTATGCAAAATCAAACTTAATAAATAAATCACAGTACGATTCAATTGACAAAAATTTAATTTTTTTAGCTTAAATTATTCTTTATATACTTTTTTATAAATGACAAAATTTGAAAGCTCTAAACTTAAAAAAACTCAGAATTATGATAGCTTTTGCATTCGTTTTTATTCACATCCCTATGGTAAATCAAAACTTTAAACTTATTTATCTTGGAAAGATAAAATAACTAGTTTGTCTTCATTTAAAATGCTAAGGCTGTTTTTCTATTGTGCCAAATGCTTCGAATTTTTTTTTACCTATTGCTAATAGTACATGTAACAAAAGTTGGTATGTATTTTTTAATTAAAGCAATACTTATTTTTTTTAAATAATTGAACGCAGAATTTATACATTTTTTAGGGAATTTTCAATACGCATTCATAAAAAGAAGTATTGTACAAATATCAATCATGTTATCCAAAACCCATACCAACTTCTTCTATGCATAGTTTGAGGTACTTTTAAATCAAATTTCATGCGTGTACGTAAATATTTGTAGGATTAGCATTTTAAAATCTCTTCAGAAACTTGAAGTTTTTTCCTTAAAAAATTAAATGCCTAGCTTTTTTATGAAATTTTGAGCCCAAAATCTGTTTTGCATAGTATACACACATAGGAGGTAACCAAAAAGTTATTGAAAATCTGTAAATTAAAAGTTTTTGTTCAAATCATACCCTTAAGTGAATTGAGTTCGTGGAGGAGAAAGAAATTAGATTGATCTGCTACTGGAGTTGATAATACTTCAAACGATAAAATAAAAAGCTTCTCGATTTTTGATGACGGCTCTTCATTCCACCAACCCTCACACCAACGCGAGTGAAGTTTTAATACAAACTTAACGCTCTTCAATAAACGATTCATATTATTTTACAGTTCAAACGAAAATCTGAAATTAGTTGCATAAAAACATGAAAGAAAAGAATCGGGGACAATCAAAAAATACAATTTAATACTTTAATGACCATCATTGAAAATTATGTCGAAGGCATTATTAAAATTTAAGAAAAATCAAAATTTGTAAAAGAAATAAATTTATCTTTCCCATCATTTAAACCCAGATTTATGCAAAAATCATCAAATCCAATCAGATCATGGGATGATAGGATGTGGCATTATGTTAACCAGATCATCTCGTACTCAGCGATACATGAAGCGTCTTAATTATTCCGTTTGTCTCTAGGCCCGGATCCTTCCGACCTTGACGCTTTTTCGGATTGCTCCAGTTTTTCACAAAACTGTTCTCAATCCCGCGTCGCCCTAATGCCTCCGATTTTAATGGACCGTTCCTTTCCGGCGCCGATCCCTCCTGTCAAAGAAGAAAAATTTTGACCGTTGCTTTTCAAAATAACCCATTTTTTGAGGTGAGATTTTTTCTGGCTTCGATTCTTTTTGTTTTTTATTTTTTTTTGAAGGAAGGTAGTTGTGGCGGTATTTTCGGTGAAATGTTTTTTCTGTGTCCAATTAATTGAATAAGAGAAATATATCCAGCAAATAGAATACAAAATTAATACGTTTATAGAATACTTAATACGGTTTATTCAAATTCTTGATTATAATTTCGCAAATATAACTGAACTTGTGTGAATTTGTTTCATTTCGTTTTTAAATGCATGTAATAAAAAATGAAAAATAAGTTTCAACTTATCACGGAAAATAATTATTTAATTAGCCTTGGCAAGTAATTTATTTCGAACGTCTTTTATTCTTGTTTCAAAATTTTAGTTTCATAAAAGCAGTTATTTATATTTGAATAAATTACTTCATGTAATTAAACACATACACACATTATTCTTGAATTATTAATAAAATCGTCAGCTACCTAGGAACACTTACTGATAAATAAAATTAATATTTTAAAGCATTTTAAGTGTATATTTGTGTACTTTACTTTCAACAGTTTAGGATTCAAATTTTGTGTAACATAATTCATTAAGAAATGAAAATGTACAGAAGATATTAAAACTAATTGTGTTAATGAAATTTTATAATATTTATTTTATAAGTATCACATACATCCCTTTACAATTATACCATACAACCTTCTGAATAGTATAATTATAAGTTTTAATTAATTTCATTTTACAAACGTTATATTTCCCTTATTTATTCCAGATAATTACTTCCCTATATATATAATCTTTGCACATAAAATGTAGGGAAAAAAAATAAAAATCATTTTGAATTGTTTACAAGAAAATAAAATAGATATATATTCTTTATCAAAATTATAGTAATAATGTATTCCTTGTAAGATGCACCGTTTTCCCAACTCTAAAATCAAACCAATTATAAGAGTCCCTCGATTTTCTATATTCATACCACTGGTGTAATAAGAGAAAATCAACTAAATTCTGGTTAATGACTTGAATTAATAGATCTATGTGATGTATACTTTATGTTTCTCTTTAAATTTCGAATGAAAAAAGCTTTTTTAATTGGAATTAAATAGTTATATATATATATATATATATATATATATATATAATTAGTACAGTTACTATTATTTTTTAAATAAGGTTTTTCATTCCCATGAAAGAGATAAATGATTATCTAATACGGAATTATAATAAAAAATAAATTAATAAGAAAATAGAATTTAGAGATAAATTTCTTTGAAAATAAAAATTGATTTATTGAACTAATTAGTATTAAATGTATTATTTCTGTTGTAACCATATGTAGAATTAGGAAAAGTTTTTAAAAAATTTCACAGATTCTCATAGTACAGTAAAAATCGGAATTTTATCCTAATATTTCAATGAAATTCCTTTGAAGAGAACTTTTATTATTGAAGAATATAAAACTTAAAATATCATTTTACCTAGTTACATGTATTTAATAAATCTTTGTAAAGTTATATTTAAATCATGTTCTTAATCTGTTGAAATTTCCTAGTATAAATTTTAATTTTCAGTGATTAACCAAAATTCTTCTAAGTCAATAGAGAATGATAATTTTTGAGTTTTACCTTTCATTTTTTCCGGAGATTGTAATTCCACTTAATCAAACATTATACATATGTGTATCCTCTTTCTCTTTTTCATATTAAAATAAATTTAGATTGAAACATTTATAATGAACTAATTTATTTCAGATCAAGTTATTCTTTAAAAGAATACGTTAAAGAACACGGAGATGTGTACGCCAATTGAAATTTAGAAAACGTTTTTTTTATAATATTTATATAAAGAATTACATATACTCTACTTAAATTTAGGCACTAAATATTAAATTTCTTTAAAAAAATTCGATTTATATTTTACTCTAAATTTTTTATTTAACTCTGAAAATATTATTATATAAAATTTCAAAAGTAAGGAATTAAACTTAAAATGAAGCAAAATAAACGCATTAATCATTTTATTTTTAATGTCAGAACAAAATTCGAAGTGATTTCCTTTATAAAACAGATGGAAAATAAATTTTTTAAAAATATTTAATAACCAATTTTATGCAAAATATTTGAAAGAATGTGTTTACTTTAAAAAAACATATAACGATACAAAAGTATACCAATTTCTCTAATATTTTCTTAACTATATTGAAAATATACATTAAGAAGAAAAAATTAAAAATTCTATATTAGGAATACAAAATCAAATATTGGTATGATAATCAAAACATTCAATATTTGAATCTAAAACTTTTTGAATAATAATTAAATGTATCAACACAATGCTTTAAAATATATTTTAAGACTTCAGTATAAAATATATCACAATAGTACCTTGAAGTATCAAATATCTGTTCTAAACTATTTCTATAGATTTTAGAATAAAGTTAACAATTCTTAATTCTTAAAAAGTAAAATATCCAAAACTCTATCTACAAACTTTAAAAAGATACAATCCTCATCCAAAAAAAGATTAAATTTTCTTTACAACTCAGGGTGATTTAAACACTAAATACTCATCAATCACTTCTTGTTATTATCAGTAAAACCAATCAAATGTGTTAACAAGAGCAGGAGATTAAGAGGAGAAATAAAAGAACAAAGATCGAATATTAGATACAATGTGTGTATGATAAGACTCACCTTGTGCAGCTGTCAAAGGAGTGTTTTCTCGTGAAGAAAATTAAATTGAGTGTATGTGTTCCAGTGGGCGCGTGCCTTTTAAGATGGGATTTTTTTTCCACACTTCGGTCACGTGGTGTTCGTACGTCAGCCCAGGGGGAACGACTCTGTTTATCTTTTTGTCCGCGGGGTGCGATCCAATAAGGGCCCACTACGCATCGCCGCCCTCGATCCCTCAAGTTCACTGTCACATGCTCGCCAATCTTGGCGATCACTGTGCTAAGTAAGGTTTCTTATACTGGTTAACATGTTATAGGTTTAACTTTTTTTAAGAGTGGGTTTTTTTTAAAAAAAATTTTTTAATTTTTAAATGAAAACACTTAACTATGAAGTTTTGACTTTCTCAATAATTTCTAAAACTTACTTTTTAAACAAAAAAATTAAACTCTAAATACTTTTTACTCATATATTTTATTTCTGGATTCACATTCACATTTTTCAATTTCTTTATTTTATGCCTAAATATGAGAATACACTTACGAATTAAAACATTAATTTAAATTTTATACTACAAGGAAGAATTGAAAATAACATAGAAAAAGCGGGGGGAAATTTCAGTAATTCAAAAATTAACCCCTATTAAAAATTAAGGCTACATAGACGTTTGAACTAAAATTAGAAACTACAGGAGACCTTAATTTCTTGTTAAAGACCTGCGAATAAGAATTAAAGTTAAGTGAATTTAAATTAAGTGCTATAAGCAATTAAAGATCACATAATACAGAATTTTTTGAGCTAATATAGGCTTAGATATGAAAGAATTTATTTGTTCAAATGAATATTTACTCTGATTCATATAAGATAAATTTAGAAAAGAGAACGCAGTAAATCATATATATTTAAAATATCAAGTATAAATTGCGATTGTTACACTTAACAGAATTTCAGCAACAACGTAAAACTTAAAAAATCTCGCATAAAAATATTCTGGAAGTAAATCCTTCAGTGAACGGTACTAATTTTGGAAACACACGAGTGCGTTCATACAGAATATGCAACTGTTAAATACATTTTTGAAAAATTTAATGTTGTATTTGGTTTTGCCTAAAATGTTA
>BMAO01020724.1:0-16962 GCA_019973975.1 Trichonephila clavata | reverse complement strand
AAATTGATACTCAATGGATCTTCTACATGCCACATAATCATATGACAAGCGTGCCTACGATTTTCGCATCCAGAAAATCTATCGACTTCAGCCGAGATCGAACCCACAACCTTAGGCTTACGAGGCGGACACGCTACCTCATAGCCACCAAGCCGACTTCCAATCTAACATAAATCCACTAATTTCAATCCACCTTGTCAGTTCCATAAAATATTAAAAGATTAACTTAACAATTATAATCTTAACATATCCTCTACGATCTTACTTCACAACTCTTTAAACAGTAGATCTAAATCTGTAGATATCCCGGTTCCTTTTTATAAGGCGAGATTCTCAAATCAATCAAACAATTCATAAAATAGATTTCCCTAGACAATAGTTTGAAAACGCAATGGGAGCTATCTACAGTTATATAGATTTTGTGAGAGTTCTGCGGTAACTTTAAGTACGCTAATTTTACAAATTAATTAATTAGAAGAATGTAAAGTATAGGATGACCTTCTGATTTTTCTGACGTTTGTCCGCACTTTATTTACCGTAAAAAACGCGTTTAGACGCATCATTAGTTCCTTGTAAGGACATTGCGTATTCTCCAATTTTTAGCGCATTTTTCACGTAGTGGAACAAAAGCACTATTAGGACGCAAATTTCGTCTTCGTTCCATATTCTGTCGTACCTTTTTCTCAGCCAATAAGCAACCAATTGACCTCGGGTTTTCGGCATTGGGTCGCATTTGTGCCCTAGATGAGCCGAATCATATTTAAAAATTTCCCCGAATTTTCAATAGTAGTACATTTAGAGGAGTGGTACAGTACTACTTTCTGTTAGTAAAAAGTTCATTAGTTGCATTATTGTAAAATACAACATGTGAAAAATGCACTAAAATTACTTGACCTTGCCAATGTTTTGTTTAGTGGATTATTGCATGGGACATGGTTTGTTTCAAAATGATGAAATATTTCGAAACAATTTGATCTCTATTACGATTTTTACAGAAGCCCAAGATTTAACCTTTTCCATATCAATATATTATTTTAATAATGATAAAACTCATTAAAAATCATTTTCGGAAGTATTACAATACGTGAAATGTTGAATAATATGATTGATTGGGAGAGTTTTGCCCTTCATTCCAATTAAGTTCTTGTTTTAATGTAGCCCAATGTTCAATACCATTGCAATGTATCAATGTGTGCATGCAACTCTTTAGAATAATCTATGCAGAAAAACATTATAATATTAACAAAATTTACATAAAACCCATTCGTCGCTGTCAAACCAATAGCTCTATGCGCCCTTTTGGGAAATTTCGATATTTAACTACTATGGCTAGTTTACCTACCAAATTTTAGTATAAAAAGACTGCTATATGACTCTAAGCATTATACGATGAACTGTGGCCACTAAAAAATATGCTAAGTGCATCAGCCAGAATATTGGCAAATATAAATATCTCAAAGATCTTTTGAACATAGTAGATATTAATTTGACACCGACGATATCCTGGAGAAATAGTCACCTGGCAGCCGAAAACTTCATTCTTTCAAAAAATCAGGATTTTTGTTTTAAACGCTGCACGAAGCGGGACAATTTGTTAAAAATCGAGACAGTCGCACCAAAAGCGAGACGTCTAGTCATCTTATAAAGGTTTTGATTCTCAAAAGTCGACGTTGCATTTCCAATGTAAAAATAGTCGGTCGAACTTTGACAAGAGTAACTTTATAACAGTGTTTTTAATTTTAATTTTTTAGCCTTCAATTTTTC
Organism: Trichonephila clavata; assembly: GCA_019973975.1. Lineage (NCBI taxonomy): Eukaryota > Metazoa > Arthropoda > Arachnida > Araneae > Nephilidae > Trichonephila > Trichonephila clavata. The sequence continues at coordinate 15,198 of BMAO01020724.1, read as the reverse complement.
TTCTGTTAGAAAAGAAAATTTAGTTTTCTATTTAAAAAAAGGAAACTTTTCAAAAAATTATAAATATTTTCTAATTCTAGTTTTAAAAATTCCAAAAGAAAAAAAAACTAAGAAATATTATTATTAAATGAAAAATGCTTGTATCAAACCTTTGAATTTAAAACCAAAGGGGGGAAAATGCAGTATTTCCTATAATAATTTTGAAATTATTGCACAAATTAATGCATGAGAGAAAGGGGGTCCATTTCTGTCATAGTCTCATCATTTTTTGTTGATACCACTATACCAATAAATATGAACATATTTTTTTAGACCAAAAATATTCATATAAAATTTGTCATCAATTAGAAGAGCTTAATATCTGACATTTTGAATCACAATTAATTAAATATTCGTATATCTAGACAGAGATTACATCCAAAGTGAAAGATCAAGGCTTATATAAGCAGAATATTTACATACATTAAAATAGGATTTGTTGCTTAATATGCATTGCAGAAGGTCGTCACTCTCATTTCCCTCAGCTAAGGTCTGGGACAAGTTTGCTTTGAATGTGGGATCTGAGAGCCTCGTTGAAAGGAAATGTGTTGTAAGCAAATGCTCATTACTTTTTAAAAATGTAGTAAATGAACAGAAAAGGAAAGGAAAAAAAGTAGAGAGAGAGGAAGAAATATAAAAATAAGTGAAGTGGCGTGCCTATCCGTCAGGACCTTTGGATCCGAAGCGGGCAACATAACCACTACACCAAAATGATCACTATGGTGCGGAGATAGTTATTAGCTTATACAGATGGTAGCGCTGCAGTAAGGATTAATTTAAAAAATCGCGTTATAGAAGTGTTTTTTTTTAAGACAGAGTAACCTTATTAAAAAGATTTAGGACAAAGGACACCGAATCTCGTTATTAAAAATCTACTATTAGAATTCACAAGGTAACAAAATGTAATTGTAATCCTTATTTGACAGAGAATGAGATAAGCTGCATTACATATTTAATTTATTTTAATATTGACTGCTCTATATATGTAAGAGTAAATAAATTAATAAAAATTCTGAGTATCACGTCTCTTATTAATAACGAAATAGGCACTTCATTATAGCGAACATTTTTTTTCCTATCAAATATTTTTATTCTCATCATTGATATCTGCAAAATTTGTTTGATGATGTGATATGCAAAAAACTTAAGAATTTTCTAATTTTCCCCCTTCGTTTTATTTCAGAGTCATTGGACCTCTAGCAAACACACCAGAATTTGCTAGAGAATTCGGATGCCCCCTGGGTTCCCCAATGAATCCAGTGAAAAAATGTACAGTTTGGTAAACATTAGATTTTTTTTTTGTGTGCCGTCCGCTGTTCATCCATCGCTGTGAATATTGCATATGTGTATTCACGTGTTTTTCATTTCTCTTACCAATTTTAAGTGATCCTGTGATCAACGCCATTTTGAAAATACCGTGATGTTTCAGTATCGTTCATGTATTTAATTTTTATCTATTGTGTCTCCATCTACCGGCAGTAAAGGAAACTAATTCCAAGTTTAGTGAATGATCCGTACACGAATAAACTTTTAATTTGAACTTCTATGTGTATGTGTGTCAAATGAACTCTCTATCTACTTAAATATATCTATATATTGATGTTTGATGTGTATTGTGGAATGTATTTTTTCTAGAAAGATTTAAATGTTCTGAGAATGTGTTGTGAAGGCTTATTTCATGTATCATTTTATGGTACAATCTTTTTATTGACGTTCGAATTTTGAACTCTGTTTTATTTACATGTTTCATTGTGTAAATGAGGAATCATGCAGAAAATGTAGCATTTTTCTGAAGAATATTTATTTCTTGTTTGGAATTGAAACTTCATTTGAAACATGTGCGAAGAAAGAATGAACTAAATGATTAATGTAATATTGTTCAATTTTATTGTGTTGATGCTTAATTTGCTTTATATGAATTAAGCAATTCTTTTGTGTTATCATTTAATCATGTACAATTTGGAAACTTGTTTTTGCATAAAAAGTGTTTCTTTTTAAATTCTTTTTGCACTTCACACCGAATGTTACATTGTTGAATATTTAGTTTTCCAGTTTATTTGTTTTTGTGGCAACAGTATCATTGAAACTCATTTGATATTGGAATTTAAAAGATTGCTGAAAAAATGTAACTGTTTGATTTGTGAATAAAAATTTTTATCTTGTTTTTTCATTTATACACATCTTATTCTCATTGAAATAAAAATTGCACATAGTGTTTAAATTCTTATTTGAATATAAATCAAAACTTATTCGAGAGTCACTCTGAAATTTTTGAGGTTTTAAAGTATACTTACAAAATTTAAGGAGTGTTCAAAGTAGTCTTATCCAGCATCAATGTACTTTTGTAAGCGAATTTTCCACAGATTAAATGCCTCATACTATTCATTTCTTGAAATCGATAAAAAAAATGCATTAATAGCTACATCAATCTCTTCTTCTGAATGAAAACAAAGTCTACATAAGTTCTTTTTTAGATTAAAAAATAACCAAAAGTCACACATAGCTAGATCCAGAGAATAAGGTGGTTGCTCTATCAGTTTAATCTGTTTTTGCTTTAGAAACTCAACTGTTAATCTGGCTGTTTGGGAAGATGCATTGTCAAGGTGAAGCATTAGTCGCCTAAAATTAACTTCTTGGAGAATTTCTGGAAGACATTTAGTGGTACACCAGTTTGCAATTACTGTCTTCTGTCTTTCCAATTTGATAGCTTTCACCAATCCCGTACTTTTGAAGAAAACGGCATACATTACTTTTTCATTGCCTGTTGTCTTTTCACCATTATCGGAGTGGTATCATCTTCAAAGACCCATACTTTGCTTCCTTGACGTGATGCAACGTCAAAAAACGGCCAGTACATTTCATACCTGATGAATTTTAGGAATGATGCGGTGGCCACCATCACTTAGAAATTTAAGGGTTTTTTTTACTGATTCTGACACGCTCCTCTTTTTGGTGCTCAGTTAGATTATGGGGAACCCAACAGCAAACTTCTTTTTTCATGAGTAATTCTTCATGAATAATTTTGTATATGGTGGCGGGTCCAATGTTAAGTTCCTTCTGTATCATTTGGTAGATACAGCGATTATCATCCAATGACGTTTTTCGTATGGCAGACACATTATGGGGTCTCAGGGGTGTTAACTTTTTCTGGAGGGCTGAAAGTATAAACAATATTCAAATATATATATAACTCTTTTAAATTAAAATTAAATAAACTGAATCTTTTACACATTTTTATAAAGGAATGAGGCTTCAGAAAAGTGTAAAATGCTTAAAATATAATCATATTTTTAAAAATTATAAGCATATGAAAATAAGAAATTTTTTATAAGAAATATTAATTTTTACTGCGCGCATGCTATTTTCAAAAGTATTAGCTTTAATTACTAGCAATAAGTTGATTTATAAAGTTAAATGTATCCTTATTACACCGTAGTAAATTTAAATAAATAGAATAAAAAATATATATTTCCAAAATTTTTTTAAAAAAATTTCAATATTTTTCAAATATTTTGAAATACAAAAGACATATTATTCTTAATTTACTAGGGCTTAAAAAGTGTATGATACATTTTATAATTCTATAAAATTTTATGCATCAAAGGCTACCATTTTAGAAAATAGCGTGCGGGCAGTAAAACTTAATATTTCTTATAAAAAATTTCTTATTTTCATATGCTTATAATTTTTAAAATTATGATTATATTTTAAGCATTTTACACTTTTCTGAAGCCTCATTCCTTTATAAATAATGTGTAAAAGATTCGAACTATTTAATTTTAATTTAAAAGAGTTATATGTATTTGAATTTTGTTTATATTTTCAGCCCTCCAGAAAAAGTTAACACCCCTGAGACCCCTTATGCAGGATTACAGCCGAACGTGGCCATCCTGTATGTTCTTTATCCTGAAGAGAATTGTGATCACTGCAAAATTATTTAAACCATTTGAATACAGTCGTACGACATGGAGATTCATAACCAAATGCTAATTGCAGCCGTTGAACGCTTTACTCTTGATTTAATCCAGCTTTAAAATCAAAGCACGATAATGTTCTCGCGTCCAACTTCATTTTCTCTTCTGCCTAAAATTTATTCTACGCTAAATAACTTGAAGTAAGTCTGTAAAAAGTCGTCTGCTGTGTTAAAATACTTTGCATTTTCAAATTAAACCGTTAATTTTGTTTTGTACCTTCATCTTAAAAATTTCAGAGTTACCCTCGTATATATATATATTTTTTTATATCATAACAATTGAAGAAGGTAATGGCAATATTTATTAATACTATTAATAAATGGTTTGCTTTTAATTTACTGACATACTGAGAAACACAACAAGTTACATTTAACAATTTTATTGTTCTCAGACTCTGCTTATAATTTCTCTGGTTTAATATTGATAAACAAAGCCATTTTTATAAAAAGAAATAATTTGCCCTTCATGCATAACAAATGAGAATACAGTTATGCTTTCTTAGATAAACAATTAAAATACTGAATTTTTGTGGAAATTTAAAAACAAATATTTTTATAATTTATATAAATATTTTTAAACCATAATTAAGATTTGACAAATAAACTATTTATAACGTGGTCTTTAATTGTGTATTGATAAATAGATTTCAAAAAAATTCGTGGATAGAATAATTTATTGTGAAATATTATGGGATTTGTATGCATTTTAAATCTTTGTTTAACTTAAATTATTTAATTTTTTTATAGATAAATTGAAAATTCAAATAATTAAATAATCCTTGACATAACGACAAAAAAAGCAAGTTTTTTTTGCAATAAAATGATTGAAGACTTTTATGAATTTAATTAATGTTGTCCTATACCCTGAAAATAATAATTAGCTATCTTACATTTTTCAAAATATAGCTTGAACATTTTGAGTGAGGCAAACAATTGTGAGAACAATAAATATGCTAATATAATAGTTATTAACATTTTCATTTCGTTTAGGGATCCCTTAGATGCAAGATTTTATTTTTAATAAATAAAATTAACATCAACCAGGAAATGAGATTAGTTTAAGAAAAAATACATAAAAAAACAGATTAATTTTTTTTCGTAATTTTTAAAAATACATCACAGAAAAAGCTACATTTTTATCACATAAATTTATCAGAATATGCAAAAATATAAATATTTTTCGGTACTCTCACCTTATTCCTATCCGAAAACTATTTTTCCTCTATGTTTACAATAACTTTTATATAAATAGTAGTACTTCGAAACACCCCCACTGAAATGAAATCATACTCAAGTAACGCGCCAACAATGTGAAAAGGTTCATACATAAAGAAATAAACTGTTAGATTTTCGTCGCGTTCGAAAACGATAAAATTTTTAGGTAAAATTAAATTAAAAAAACACTTTGCCATGCTTGTTACATAAAGAGATACGAGGTTTTAAGCAGGCGATACAGAAAACTGCATGGTTATAAATTTAAGGGTTAGGTTTAGGCAATTCTTTACACACATGCATGTAGAAATAGATGGCTGTACAGAATTATTTTAACTAAGCCTTCCCTATAAATAGTATCCTGAAGCTAGAACGAATCACAGTAACAAAGTGATCAATATATAGAGGTTTTTAAAATTGATGAAATAAAGCCTACTCTAATATTAAATGTGAATAGATTATTTTCTTTTATAAGATACTTTCTTTGAAGACTCGAAATCTGACTAACTAAAACTTGGTAAAATATTTATAGAATGTCATTCCAAATAATACGTTTACAATTTTCTCGTAACTTAATTTTTATATCCAAGGAGAAAAAATGCGACTTTATTAACACTATTAATATTGAGAAATACATTTGTGTGTGTGTGACCATTGCAATAAAAGATTCTATATGTATTAAGACTGAATTATATGTATAGTTTCGAGATTTGCGAAGATAATTGTCGATAATTCATTTTCCATATTTAATCCATATGGATTTCTAACGAATGTTAGGATATATGTCTACAAATAAGATCAATAATGTCTACAATTAAATTACAGATTAGTATTAATAACACCATTAATGTCGAACATTGACAGAGAGAACCCTTTTCTATTGGAAGTATAAGTAGTAAAACCTAATTTGATGATAAATAACGCAACGAAAAATTAAAATAGAAGAAATAAATATATGATTTTCGGACAAAAAGAATGATTTTTGATTCAAATACAATTCTATTAGACAAATTATAAAAATAAAATTGAGAAATTAAGACATTGCATCACATTTTACAGTGGTCAGTGTCTCTTCTACAGAGGTGGTTAACTTCGAGAACTCAATTTCCCAATCAAATAATAATATAAAACAGGGGTCGCCAACCTTTTAGCTGTGGCTGCCAAACCAATTTACTAATATGATTTAGCGTGCTCCACAGTATGATATTATTGAGTGAGGGAGTGAATATTAACGTCCCACTGTTCAGCTACACGAGGGCTTTTGGGACGGTCCGCGTCATTTTGAACCATGGTCAAGTGACGCGGACGACACCTGAGCTGGCACCCCCCTCTCCTAACTACCACCACACCACACCACACCAATGGGAGGACGTTTGAGCTCTCGACAGATTTAACGTGCATCTCCCCTACACGGCGGGTCTTCATTGGTACTGGGATCGAACTCTTGACATGCTAGCCACGATCCGATGCCTAGATCACTTGGCTACCGCGGCCACAGGAATTTTTTGAAACATTTCGGCAGGCAAAGTTATAGAATGGAGGTCAACAGTATAGATTTACAGTTTTACTATACATTAATCTTGCATCATTTAAATATATTTATTAACATAAAGATAAACAGCAAAAAATAAAACTATTTCCTCAAGAAAAATAAAACAAATTTTTAAATTGTACAGATATTATGTATTTTGAAGCATATTTATCAAAATAAGAAACATGCCACATAAAATATAAGTATTTCCCTTCATTATTGTTAAAGAAAAATTTTAATGCCAATCTAGTACTTTCATCACTCTTTTTTCATATCGTAAAACCAGAGGTATAACTTGTGACTTTCGATTTGACATGATTCTGAGCATCCAGTTTTCAAACAATTTCTTTGCGGACTCAAAATCTTTTCATATGAGGAAAAAGAATTTTTACTTAGATATGTAGAACCAAAATTAGAAAGCAGAGTACATACGATTTTCTCTCTTCAAATAATTAAATCTCTCCTGCAGTGGCATTCAATAACCTACAAAACAGTTGTAAATTAATCTTTAAAGTTATCTTTCAGGTTTTTTCGTAATTCCGAAAATGTTCATAATTCTGAAGAAATTTGTCAAAATAAGGTCCATTACAAATTTATCAGCTTTCATCCACTCAAAACTTGAAAAGTTTGTAGAGTAGTGCAGAGTGTCACTGAGGATTGTGCCACATGTGGCATGCGTGCCATAGGTTGCCGACCCCTGATATAAAACATTGCCTGGACTTTAAAGGTAGGCTATCGGTAATAGGGACTATGAAGCCAGACACACGCCAATGCGTACAAAACGCGCCAAAATCTGTTTCGTCATTATGTTTGAAGAGAATGTATCCTATCGGGGTTAACATTGTTGGTGGTGGCTACACCTTGCAAAAACGATCGCCAATCCATTGTCCCTAAAACCTATTTTTCAGGTTTTTTAACTCTTTTTTTTTCTTACAGCTCTATTTCTTGCCGGAGTTTTTATCTTTTTGGGATGTTCCGTCCCAAAAAAGATCCCAAATGAGTTTAAAGAAAATTCAAAGCGAGAGCTATAAGTTCCAAATATTAGGCCATTGCATGATCCTAAAACATGCAATGGCCTAACTTACTTATTGCTTTAAAATATTTTTTTTATATTCAAATAATTAATCCTCACTGCTTCGCCCCCAGCCAGTATGATGGTTATGACACTCGGCTTGTAATCGAGTGGGCTCGGATTCAAATCCCGAATAACGCATGGATGTATCTTCGGAAAAGAAGTTGAACTTTCGCTTGAAATGGATTCCCGTCTCGAATCAAAAGCAGCGCACCCCTTCTATTCTAAGCTGGGATAGGTCGTTTGTAATAAAGCTTACGTTCGCCTGAGATTGTGTTGTATGCTTCTGTTCATCTGTCTCTCGTCTTTCGTACGTATCCCAGGATGAAGTGCACGAAAGCAACAACCCTCACTGCATATGACAGAGTATTAACTTCCTAAGCAAATTAGTCGAATATATGCAGCTATTTTGACCATCTTTGAAATTATTTTACTTATCAAATTAGGATTAGGAAAAGGTTGGGGCGGGGACAAGATCCCAAGAGTACAAAGGAATTTTAGTTTGTCTATTTAAACACAAGATTTTAATGCTAGTACTATTACATATTTGTATATTAATCTTTTTTCACCAGGGAGGGGATAGTAAGGAGAATTGGAAGTATTTAATAAGTGAATAGTTTGAAAACATTAAAAGTATTCAAAACCAGTTGGATATAAGTAATTTAAGCTTTCTTCCATTTATATTAAACTGGGGAAAACTTATGTTGTGGCTCAAAGTCTAACTTACAGTGTATGAATTTCCACCGAAATACAATAGAGAATTTTAAAATACTATCGGTACTTATATTAAAACTATACGGAAGACTTAGAGGTTCATTTTAATTTCAGATGTATCTACTAAGTGTCAGTGGTCTTCTTTAGAAGCAGGTGGCTACGGTAGCCTTTGGAGAAAATAACGGACTCGTGGCTAGCGTTTCATTAGTTCGGGCCTACAACCATTAAAGACCAGCCGTGCAAAAGGGGACTGACGCACGTTAAACATGTCGAGGCTCAAACGTCTTCTTGTTGGAGTGGTATGGAAATTAGGTGAGGAGGGTGGAAGCTCAGGTGTTGTCGTCACTTGACTGTGGTTCAAAATTACACGGCTCGTCGACAAAAGCTCTCGTACAGCTTTATATAGTGATATAAGTTAGTATAACTCTCAATCATTCCTATCTACTTTCATCGGTGGTCTTCTTTGGAAGCAAAGTGCCAATTCACACAACGTGCCCACGGTACACGAGAGGTTATGGTTATGAACTCATGACGGGAGTGTCACTGGTTCGAGTATTGGTGACACCCAATTACAGTTAGAGTTGTATTTACGTCACACAAAAAGCTGCGCAATGCCTATTGGTGAAGGACTTTGTAATTTTGAACCATTGTCAAGTGACGAGGATGGGCTGAGCTGACACCTACCCTCTCTAAACTTCCACACCATGCCACGGAAGATATTTGAGTCTCGAAATGTTCACCGTTCATTCCCTCCACTCTGCACGGTGGATCTTCAGTAGTACTAGGCTCGAACTCATGACACGCCGGCCACTAGTACGAGTTCAGAACCACCAGACTGTGATCTCTAGATCATCGTGGCTTCTAGAGATTGTTGAAACCTCGTCTTTTGAGAAAAGATCTGCAACCGATAAGTAGTGAGTTGGATTCTCGAATTGTCAACATTTGTCGTGTAATAGGACCGATATGTTATGACTTTATCGGAGCTTAAAAACTTAACATTTTCTTTTTGGAGTGTCGATATGGAACGGGAATCATTTGCTACACATTAGGTTTAGGTTTGTTTGACAAATTCCATAACCTACATAGCCATGGTATTGCTTTTAGTGTAATATGGCCTAGTGGTCAGGACCACGGACACGTGGCTGCCGTTGTCGAATAGCAGGTTCATGGTCTTATGGCACTTAAGACCCTTGCGTAAGAGGTCCGATGTACGTATAATCTGACATGGTTCAAATTCCTCAAGTTGGAGTCCAGGTTAGGAGAGTGTGGTGGTGACTCCAGTGTTATTCTCGTCACTAGATCACGGTTCAAAATTACAAGTTCTGTCACCAATAACCCTCATTTTCGCTTAAGTGCGATATTAATCAACACTCAGCATCAATTCGTACCAGCTAAGTTTTTGCCACATTTTAGTCTAATACAAGAAATCCATTCCGAACTTTTGATGTAAGCCAAGCCAAAACAAGAATTCAGTTAAGTTAAGATTTTAGCTTATGAAATGATTTTTTAAAATGTATGCTTCTCTACATCACAACTTTTAATCGGTATATGTACGTTTGCTTATAGTTATATAAGTTTGTAATTTCTCAATTTTAAAATTTAACTGTGTTTTCTACCTTGAGTTATCTTGTAATTTATTCTACTGTAAAATGGACCAAGAACAAAGTTTTCAGTCCTTAATGGACAAACTGTTCCCTTTCTCTTACGTAAAATGGTGTGCAGATCCATCGAACATAGATTTTAATGATTCTGTTCCGTTCAGAGGGATATTGACTGAAGATTTTCTTCATTTTATTATGAAAGCCATTTGGGTTCGTTCAAATGTATTGTTTCCAAAAGAAATTTTGAAATTTTTTAATGAGTTCTGTGATCAATTGCCCTATTCTTCACCAGATACCTATATTGTGCATGTGGTGTGCTTGTGTCAAATTGTAGCAGATATCACAACAGACATTCACGACAGCTTTATAAGCGTTTTTTCTCTTGTTACATCTATTTCTACTCTTGCTTCCAGACAATGTTTTGATTTGTATCAATTGACGCCCAAGATTTTAGAGGTATTTTACAATGAGGCTCTGAAAGAAGAGTTCTATAAGCAGGATGGCTGGAATGGTCTCGAACGATATCTTCAAAATACAGAATACGAAAAATGGTACAACAAGTTGAGAAGCATTACATCTGCTGACGAAAACGAAAGATTTAAAGAAGAATTCTTAGAGAGCACTCAATTGAACATATTGACACCCGAAAACAATCCATTAGACATTATAGAAGAAAAACTGTTCGATGAGAATATGCTTGATATAACCAGAATGGTGATTTCAACTGTAGAACCTTCTTTATGGGAAAATTTAAATGCATTCGCATCTACAGATAAAGCCACTTCAAATATCTATGAATCAGAATCTGAAACCGAGTGCATTAGTTTGGAAGAATTCGAAGAAAAATAAGAATTGCCGGAGACCATGGAAACACGTATCCAGAAGTACAAGTCCTTAAAATAATCCAAAGAAAATAATATTCATAAAACAAGTTTACTGGAGTTAAACATGCATGTGGATAATAACTGAGCAATCGAAATTTCCATTTTATCAGTTTCTATATACCATATACTGCAAGACGTAATTATGTGCATGGATCAATTCAAACTTAACATTGATCATATGATTGGAGCTTTCAATTCGTTTGAATTATAAGCGGAGAAAAGAGTTTAAACTAATATGAAATTGCACTAATCGAATTTTGACATTGTTCCGATTTTTATCCAAACAATAAAAGAATTTAATTTTTATAAATGTTTACAATTGCGTAAAATTTCTTGCATTTTTTAATTTGTTTACAATTAACATACTCTTTTCTGGCGCTTAAATATCTTAAGAACTAATTTCATATCAGCACGCTACTCATTTTTGTCGTTATTTTTAATTTGTGCCAAGTACATTTTGAATTGCGCCAAGCTAATACTATAGTAGTTCAAAATTACAGGCCCAATTTGGCGAAATTTTAAATCTATTCGGGGGTTGGATCAGTATCGTACCGATATCAATTAAGTGCTTTTTCCTAGCTAAATTATTGAATAGAACACATAATGTCGGCTCTTTTATGCTTAAAAAGAATAGTACGTGTTAAATTAACATGCGTATCGGTAAATGGAACAATTTCGGACAAATATTTATAAGATACAAGTTAACTAGATGTGCCTGCCAGAAATCTTCCATTTTCAAACGATTATTGGTAGATACTCTTATTCATTTAATCATACTTTAAATCGATCACAATTGCGAATTTAGATTGAATAATTTATCGACATAAGGGGAAACATTACATTTCTTCTAATATTAGTGTATTACTCTAGTGTACTCATTATTTCTTGATGATTTTTCAATTCGTACTATTAGCTCACTCTCTCTATTTATCGTGCTCAAATTTTAAATCGTTAATAAAATGCATTTTAAAGCACTCGATTCAGCTGAAATTTTATATACACACTTATTTTGGATGAATATACAGCAATTTAATTATAATCAATAAAAATTGATTAAAACTAATTATTCAAAGAATTACAAATACAGCTAATTTGGCATCATTTTCTGGCGACTTAGTGATCATTTTGGCATGTTAAAACTTCAAAAGCTTTTTCCCTCGCATTTTAAAGCGCTTTTTGAGTTGAAATTTACTATACACTATTGCTTTTTGTAACAGTACGATAATTTGATTAAAATTGACTGAAATTAATTATTTAAAGAATTACAGATGCCACGTTGCCTTCATTTTTAGCGACTTGAGTCAAACCTTTAAAAGATTTTTTTTCTCACGTTTCAAAGCTGAACAGTTGAACTGAAATTTTATATACATGATTGTTTTTGAATGACATTGTGATACTTTAATGATAATTAATAAAAATTAATTGCCACTTATAATGTGATTCTGTCCATATGTATGCACATAATTATATTAATTGTAACTATTTAATAAAAAGTAACTAAAATAATTTTTTTGTTGTTGATCTAAGTAGAATTTAACAATGTTTTTATATTACTTGTTTATGATGGAAAAAACGATAGTCCTGTTTATATAATACTTCCAGTTTATAAATAGCTTAGTAAGATCGTGATTAGGGTATTTACCCCTCCAAATAAATTTACTTAATAGTATATTTTAATTTAAGCTTTTTACCGCGGTGTTTCATTGTGGTAATGATAGAATTATCTGATCTAATTTTTCAATGCAGCGTTATTAAAGAAGGAAATATATGTAACTGGCATTAGAATGACTGCAGATAATAAGGTAACATTTTTAAAAACGCAAAATATTAGAGAATATAGCTCTCAAGTTTTGACTCTAATAAATTCCGGTAAAGTATATATAGTAAAAAATTTCAAAATATTTGTGGAGCTGTACAGCATACTAAAATATACGAAATTAATAAAAGATATTAAAAATGTTTTTAAATGTTTAATGAAATGATACATTAATAGTAACTAACGATTGATTAATATCTGGTGTTTATTTTAAAAATTAGTCATGAGGTGCTAGTTAGATATCACGGGGTAAGGTGCCGAATTGTTATTTACGTTCACCAAGATGGGCGATAACATTACAATATAGTTCGATATTTTGATATTTTTGTCGTCTGGCGATGTGGTTGCCATGAGGATAACGATTATATTAGAATAAATTTTTATATTAATTTCAGACGATTGTGTGTAAATTCGATTTCTTTGAAAATTTAGCCATTTTCATTACATTTGAATAATTTAATATAATATAAAAATACAATTATTATATGTGTTAATATTCGTTATTTATAATAATAGTTTTTATTATATTTATTTATAAATATTATTACATGTTATTATTTATAATCATTATGTTATGAGTATTCTTATGTATAATTTTTATTCTTTTACAATACGGTGATTATTCATTTTTTATAATTACTTTTAAATTATATTATATGATTATTCTTATATTACTGCATAATATTATTATTAGTACTTGTATCTTTATATTATATTATATTGAATTTATTATTTTATTCATTGATCTTGGTTGTTCTGGATATCTTCCTGTATTCTTCATTTGAAATATATTCACAAGTTTTTCAAAACAATTCTTTAAAATCAACTTCCTGACGATTTAAAACCTCTAGGCCGCCCTCTTGGATTCCATTCCAGGGACAAGAAGCGGTGCTTGGTGTGATAGCTTTATCGCACCAAGAAGCGCTTGTGCCTTGTGCCCAGTGATATCAAACTAGTCCCAGTCATGATATCGTAGAATTGTTCTTTTTATACGTAGATAAAAAATTCGATCAAATGAATTGTTCTTTTTCCGTTTTTTACGTACATAAATATACATTTTATAAGCAAATTCTTCCATGACAATACACTCGCTAGAAAAGTCTGCATTTACGTACTATTGCTTACATAAACAAGAAAAATTAAACTAGAATTTGAGTTTTTTTATATTATATTTTATTTAGTTCATTTCAAGAATGGGCTCAATTCATGTGACGTCACGATCACGTGATGAGGATAGCATGTGACTATGTTTACGTTTGTTTCCCGCTTAACTCAGACCTAACACTTTGTTTATTATTGCTACGAGTATTTTGTTTCTGCATTATACCCTCTAAAATTTCGTATTTAACTATATTATGATTGCTCGATCACTCTAAAAGATATGATTGAAGGAAAAAATCTTTTTTATAATATCCCAGTATAAATTCAAGTGTTTTGTAAACATGATTCAGAATGATGAAGCATAAAGATTTTAAACCATCTCCTCGCTAGTTATTTTATTCTGACCACTTTGAATATGCTTGTTTTCAATACCAACCATTTAGAAATCGTCGCCAGCTAAAACAGAGATTCCTACAATTTTTGTGTTCATAAAAGAATTTTGGACAGATGTCTTCAGAAATGTAAATGCTTCAAAGTAAATTTTTGTTTATTTTAAATTAAATTATACTGAGAACTACATAAAAGGATAAAATATATTTAGTTTCCTAAATTTTACTTATTTTACACATCTTCAGAGTAGTTAATAGATATATTTCTGTATTTAATTACCTAAAATAAGAATACAAAAATCTGGTACATGTAACCATACATGTCATATAAAATCAAGTACTATATTTGTAATGAATCTTACTAAATAATTTTACATTCTCATGGGGGAAAAAATTTCGAAAACAATTCACTACAGAAATGGAAAAATATCTTAATTTACTACAGGTTCATTAATGTTATACTTGATGAGAATCAAATACCACTTTCAAACTTTAGAAATGAAAATTACCTTCTGCAAAATTTTATATAAAAAAAATTATGTGAAACCTTTTTGAAAGTCTTTATGCGCACTACTATTTTAGTAAAAAGATATAATTTATTGAGAATTAAATTTTGAATGTGGTAAAAAACTAAGACATTAATTTTTTTTTTTATAGAATATTGTGTTATAGAATATAAATTTGTGTGCATGTATTGAATATAAAAGTCTGTTCTCTCCTACATGGTCAAAATAAAAAGTCATTTTTGAATCCATAATTCTTTTAGAAAAAAATAAATAAATAAATAAAAATTATAAAATATTTGTGTGGTATCTATTTATTATGTGGTATGAGGATTACTTAACACAATATCTGTTTTTCAGAAT
>BMAO01020723.1:0-27391 GCA_019973975.1 Trichonephila clavata | reverse complement strand
GGTGGTTTTTTCAGAATTTTGGACAGTTATAGAGACACCAGCGACATACATTGAGAGAAGTGCGCTTGGTGTCATTATCCTGTTAAAAAATGAAGTGGTCTCCAATATCCAAATTTTGGGCGGATAATTTAAGATTTCACTTTAAAATATTTAAATAGAGCTGATGATTCACAATACCATCAAAAAATACCAAATTACCTAATTTTGAGGCCGATTTACACCTCTACACAAGAACACTTCCATCTCCATGGTTCATTAATCCAATTTGATTCTTGGGATTAAGTTTCAGAAAATTCAAATTTGACAGCAAATTGATTTGGATGACGGAAAATTAAACATTTTTGGTTCTGATGAGCATATAATAGTTTGGAAATGAAAAAATGAGGAATTTAATCCCATGAATTTATGTGGAACAAGAACTCCTCCACCTTCATGCTTCAGCATGGAGGTGGAGAAGTTATTGCGGGGGAGTGTAAATCGACTTTAAAATTAGGTAATTTGGTTTTTTTTATGGTATTGTGAATCATAAGCTCTATTTAAATATTTTAGAGGAATTTTAAATTATCCGCCCAAAATTTGGATATTGGAGACCACTTCATTTTTTAACAGGATAATGACACCAAGCGCACTTCTCTCAATGTATGTCGCTGGTGTCTCTATAATTGTCCAAAATTCTGAAGAAACCTCCTCAATCAGTTTATTTAGCCCAGTGGAACATATTTGGTAAGAATTTTATTTAAAAAAAAAAAAGAAGAAAACATGACATATAAACACATAATGCGAAGTAAAAACAATAATAACAGAAGCATAGAGGAAAATCGGTGCAAAAATCACAAAAAACTGATTAAATCTATACCAAAACATTTAAAAGTTATTGTGTACACTAAAATATATCCTACTAAGTACTAAAGTAAAAAAGAAATACAATATTTAAAGCTAAGTTGAGATTTTTGTTAGGTGTACGAAGACTTTTGTGGCTTAATTTTTCAATAGCTTTTTGATTATTAATTTTTAAAAATGATAGTTATATCATTTAAAAAAAATAATTATGTCATTCTATGAAGAACAAGTAACAGATATCACACAAAAAAATTACAATTGCAATACATTAATTTTTATTAGTGAAAAACATTAAATTTTATAGGAAATTGCAAGTGTACGAACACTTTTGAGGTCCACTGTATATAGAATAAACTCCATTTTCCCCCTCAAATATGTGGTTAAAAAACAGGCTTAATAATTGATTAATAATAATTGAATAATTCATAGGAATTGAGTTTATGCTGTTCATAATTTCAATTTCTGTAGAAAATGTACAACTTCCTATACAAATTTAAAAAAAAAATTTTTCCAATTTTATTTGGTTTTTTAATGAACATTAGTTAACTTTCGTTTATAATTTGAGGATAGTTGTGAATTACTTTGAAAGAACACGTGAAGAAATAAAATGGCAGAAAAGCATTTGCTCAAAAGACTTCACCAGATTTGAAAATAGTTTACTTTAGCATAAAGAGGTCGTTTTTAATTCACGTATAAAATTTTGCTCAAATTTATTTTTTTAACCTCAAATTTACACTTAGAAGATATTTATTTTTAATCAAACATCTTGAGTATTTTAGAGATTTTACAGAAGCTACAATCCCATTTTACAGAAAAATTAAAATTGAATTACAAATATTTCAAAAGTATATAACACACAGGGAAATAAATATTTGTATAATTTAATTCAAAATTTCTTTTTATATGAAGCATTACTGGAATTTTTATACCAACCATTTTCCTTCAATTCATGATTATGAAATTTTTTTCCCACAAACATTTTATTAATAAAAATTTATTCCTCGAAGTGAATCCTTATTGAATCAAGTTTTTTCTATGAGTGTATCCCCCCCCCCCTAAATTAATCGAAAAGGAAAATATTTTTTAAATGTAACTAAAACATATGGCAAAATGCTGTAATTTTAATCATTTTGTGTGTTTAAAGTAGTTTTCACATAATGTCAAAGGACAGAATAAATTTTTCAGTAAAAAAAATGTCCCAATTGTACTTATACAACATAATAAGAAGAAAATATTATGATATATTTGAAGACAATTTAAAACAAGGTCTGAAATTAATATACATAGCTGGCATCTCTGGCAACTAAAACGGCTATAACGTTATAACCCAGTTAAGCATTGAGTCACATAGGGCTTGGATACAGAATACAGGTGTAATTACTTCAATCAGCTTATAAAAACAATTTATTACAAGTAAAGATTAACTATAATATTTTTACACTCGTTCCGAGATTGGGATCACAGTCTCTTTTACAGTAAAGATCAGTTCCTCCCGAAAATCCAATTTTTAATGAGAATCACGTTAGATTGACGTTTTTTTTTTATCGGTAAAAAGGGCCAAAATACTTCGGCTCCGCTGGTCCGCTATAATCGTGGGTGCGAATGAAGTGCGTCTCTCGCTGTCTATAGCTAGAGAGGCCTCCGAACGGTTCTCTCTCTGTATCGGTAATCGCAGTCTTTCTCTGGTCAACTATAATCGTAGATGCAGACGCCGTGTGTTTCTCGCTAAATCGCCCGAGAGGCCTCTAGAGGGTTCTCTCTGGTTATCCCTGCAAAATCTCACGCCGTGCCTTTTAAAGCCCAGGTTGCTCCTGGTTCCTCTTTTCGGCTCTCCTTTGTCCCTTGTCTGTCGGCTCCTCAAACGTGGAAAAATTTCCGACCCAAATGTCAGGTGACCGTCTCCAGACACGCCGTCGCCAAGGATACGTGAGAAACGGAAATTCCACACAGGCCGGGGAATATGTCCACTTCCGGATTCTAAGGAATGGTCGTGGGAACAGGTCAGAAAACTTGACCACCCATTTAGGCCACTTTTTCCCCAGCAATTAGGGAAAGGAAAGCGGCTACATCAAACAGGCAAGTCATTGTCTCACATCTATGCCCCACTTCATGAATTGTAGTTGCTGGAGAGTGGTGGCAGCAATGTTTTTTAACAACACGGACGTTTTTCAAGGTGAGAGAGAAGGAGAACATGCTGGCTAAGGAAACAGTCAAATACCCTCTGTGTCGAAGTCAGTTCAGACATGGCGGGTGATTTCTGTGTCATATTGTTTGAAAAATGTCTTGAAGATAGGGCACACAGCCACAAAGCCTTAGAATCTAAAAATGTAACACTGCCTGTTCAGATTACTGACTACGTAAAAAAAGAGCTGTTCAAGTGCAGCACACTAGGTGCAGGGTACTTAAGATATTAAACAGCAAAGAAACTATATGCCTTCTTGGTGCCTCCAGATATGGATGCGTCCATCACAATGCTACACATAAAATTGGGACAATGTCTCATCTGAAAAGACAATGTGATGCTACTCCTATATCCAATTATGGCAATAGGCATACCACTGTTGTCACATACCTCTATGCTAGTGTGTCAAGAGAAGCAACAATAGTCACTGTGCAGACAATTTTTACTACGCCAGATGTGCTTACACCACCCATGAGAATACTTGTCATGTTGCAAGTAAGCCCACTTCCTGACTCAAGGTTCATGATGTGGCTTTACAATCTTGCAAGATTGATCAGAAATGTCCCGTCTTCTTGGGCATTAGAGGGAAGCTGTTGACATCTAGTATGGTGTTTAATTCCTCCTGATCCCATATTCTCATGAGTTGAATTCTGACTCAACTGAATAGCTTATTGCAGAACGATAAACTGTTCTCTTGATAGACTATGTTAATGCAGATATTGAACTCCAATATGATCTTGTAGTTTTTTCTCACAAACATTCATATGTCATTTCTCCTTCCCGTATCGTCTGATTGTTCTTGAATGTCATTTGTATATCTTAGTACTTTCTTCCTTTCATGCAAACTTGACATTTGTGTAACTCGTTTCATGGTTTTAAAATTTTAATGGCCAGCAATGTGTGAGTGTATATATTGTTTTTGTTCAATAAATGATTTTTTTTCCTCTGAAATATATAAAATTAAAACGTATTTCCATTTAAGTACAGGAGAAAAATGTAATGGATCACACTTATGATTTTTTTAAAAAAAAGAGATCAATTTAAATAGAAATGAATAGTACATTAAATTTTCTGTTTTTCAATAGTTAATATATTAAAAAAAATTATAAAGGATATTATAACACAAAAGTATTTTTCAATATGAAGAAATATTCATAGTTTGGGTCTAATTCTTAATAATAAATAAAGACAGCTTTATAAAAAAAATCTTCAGTAGAAGAAAATTCTTTATCCTAGAAAGCAGTAGCATACACAAGGGATTCAAACCTCTCCCTTACGCCAACAGATAAATTTTTGGCATAAAAATTACACCTTGACACTCCCATCTACATGTTTTTTAAAATGTTAACCTCATTTAAAAGTTGTCTACATATGCCACTGCTAGAAAGTGTTTTTAAAGCATTAATGAAAAACATAGATTGTATTTGAAATAACAGATGTATGCATGTAAAAAAATGCTCTTTTCTTTATGATAGAGGTCAGAATATAATATTGTTGTTGTTGTTTCTTATGCCCCCTGATCTCGACTGCGTCAGATCCAGGCCCACGAAATTCATCATGGAAAGGGGCTGCATGTACGCCTGTCGTTGGCCGTAGCCTTGAGCACCATACAGGTGACAGTTCGATTTAGCTCGGTTCAACCCCAATTTTGAGGGAGAGCACCCTGGGGGAGGGTCAGGGGCCTCCCACCTCTCTTCCCCATCCACCAACCTCATGAGAGGACTTGCGGCTCGACGGCTATTTAGGCCCCCATGCCGCAAAGGCACTATACATTTACAAACATCCATGTCTTCTCCGGGATTCGAACCCAGGCTCTACGACACAACAGTCAGCATTGCTAACCACTATACCGGATGGGCGACAGAATATAATATTAATATAAGGTTATACTTCCTTCTGAAAAAGTTCGAGATTTAAATCATATTCATCAATATTAGAAAATAATATTCTCTCTTATCAGTTAATAGAATATACTCTTTCATGTTTCATATGTTGTACCACTAATTCTTATTCGCTTATTGTGTGGTGGTACATAAAATGTACCACTTGTTTGAATGCCTCAGATATTGATGCTAAAGAGTACATTCTCTGAACCACCACAACTAGCAGTTACTCGTTTCCAGCAGATTTTAGACACTTAATTGAATGCAATGGGTTTATGTTAGTAGTTCATTCTTTGATCAGCTGCGAGTCTGTTGAGTGGTATTGTTTGGAAGTAACTGAATAGTGTATTTTTAAGTGTAAATGAAAGTGTAGTGCTATTTGATACAAATCAGGTAAGCACATAGATTATGTAACTAAATAAATCAATATTTCAATAATTAATATCTCACATATGCATTGCTAGGATGAAAATATGAGAATCTAAAAAATGTACACCATGCTGTTGAAGACCATCTTCTTTACGAATACAAAATGCGTTCCGCTTATTTTTTTTGCAATAATGGACATGTTTATTGTGCCAGACAGATTTGTTGTAAGCTACATTTTTATAAATAATAATAGTTCATACAAAATTAATGCCCTTAATGAGCTATAACTCATGTTCAGAAAAATATAAATACACTAATTATATATGTTGACTAAATAAAAACTAGGTAAAATAAAATAATGTGTAGAATAAAATATTTAAAATTAAAACTAACATTAAGTAAATTAGGACTAAGTTAAAATAAAGCTTACAACATTAGATAAGGAAAAACTTAAAATGTTTTAATATATAGGATAAATAACAGTATAAGATGAAGTGTATTTATTTTCCAAGTATAAAATAACTAGCTAAAGCTATCCACAGCACAAAAGCAATCCAAGTTCGTACATAATGTATGTGTTGTGTCAGCAAAGTTCCATTGTGCCTAGGGAAGAAAATATGTTTCCAGAACTATCATGCTGCTTAAAGCATGATGGTACAAAATATGTATCACCTATTTTTTTTTAAAACTTTGGACACTCTTTATTTAAAAAACTGTTTAATATTATTTATATGTACCACACAGCTTTTGTTCAATTATTGTTTTGTGAGGTTTATCTAAAATATTTGTAATTATTTGCCTCAAGTGCATTTGTAAAAAAATCAGTGGATGAAAGAGTTAAATAAAGACGCATTTTTGTTACTCAGCACATAAGAATTAAAAAAAAAATCAATATCTTTAATGTTTTTAAGTAAACACATGAGTTTCATATTGGGTTGTTGCTTAAGCACAAATCTTAGAAAGAACCCTAATTAGAAGTTCCACTTACAGAACCAAATCTGCTTATTCCATTTAGATGATATCCAAGTGAACAAAAAGTTGCATTTTTAACACTAGTTCTTAAATTGTTCTTAGGCATTTTCAGTAAAGAGATTTAGTAGCTTTTTTGAGATATGTACTGATGCATGGAATTGAAAAATTATATCATCTGAATTTTGATTACTCTCTTAAATTTAAACAGTTTCTTTAAAACTAATCTATTAAGATTGAATAATCATAAAAGATGCAGTAGTCATGCTGTTATTTACATTTTTTACCTGATGGATATATGAAATAAAAAAAGAGCTCACCTGAAAATTAAATTGGCTAGCATATTGTTAGTGAATGTTTGAGTAGAAAATATTTTCAATTAAAAACAAGAGAAAAATAAGATACACTTCATTAATTAAAAAAACCTTATTATAATGCTTCATTAACCTTATCAATTCATAAATACAAGGTGTGTCAATTAAATTCCCGAACTGTGCATGCCCTAGTTGGTGTGAAGGAGTGGGAATGGAATGTAATTGATACTTCCAGTGCTAGTGGCACGTTATTCCCCACCATCTAATTAGTTCAGTTTGTTTTTCATCCTTGTTTAAGTAAGGAATTGCCATGACAAAGCATTGTGATCATGATAAACTTAAAATCAATTGGGCATAATTTGTAATCCTCCGTGAAATTTAAAAAATTCAATTTAATGTTTTGTTAAAAGAGGTGTTTGGAGATAGTTGCATGTCACACAGTCAAATTCTGTTGTTACTTAAGCCACCTGTCTGACGATGTCAGATCGAAGCCTACAAAATTCATCATGGCAAAGGGCTAGTTGTACACCTGTTATCTGTAGCTTTGAGCACCATAGAGGTGACAGTACCATTTGGCTCACTTCCACCGAATTTTGAAGGAGAACACCCAAGGGGTGGTAAGGGGCCTCCCACCTCTCTTCCCCATCCACCAACCTCACAAGAGGACTTGCGGCTCGATGGCTATTTAGAGTACCCCTATGTTGCAAAGGCACTATACATTTACAAACATCCATGGCTTCTCTGGGATTCGAACCCAGGCCCTACGGCACAGCAGTCAGAGTTTGCTAACCACTATACCAGATGGGTGACATGGTCAAATTCCGAACAGAGCAAACGATTTTTGGAAGATCAGGAGGTTGTTGAAGATGAACATTGTGGTCGAATCTGTGACATCAAGAACTAGTCGTGCTCATCATTTTTGTCGGATATAATGACATCAACATAATTGAATAGTACCTCAAGGCCCAACAAACAGCAGTTCTACATAGAGGCCCTAAGAAAGTTTAGAGAAGGAGTGAGGAAGACAGGTCAGATCTGCAGAGCAACAATACTTGGATTTTACACCAAGACCACCCTGATGCACATGCGCTCTCTGTAAAACTGTACTTGGCAAACAAGCCTGTTACTGTGCTTGAGCATCCATTGTACTCGCCAGATCTCACACCATATGACTTCTATCAGTTTCTTAAAGTGAAAAATGCATTGATGGGAACACATTTTCAGTCTGTGAAAGAGGTGAAGGCAAAAAGGGCAGATTTATTGAAGATGGTGACACTTAATGAGCCACAACACTGCTTTGAATGGTAGAAAACTCTTATGCAGCTACATAGTGATGGGGAAGGGAAGTATGTTAAAGGAGATTAAAAGGTATTTGTACATTGGGGGGGGGCGGTTCAAAAAGCTAATTTTTAAGACTAGCTCAGTTATTTAATTGTCTCACCTGGCACATGGATGGGATTACTATTAAAGATACTATTCATGGAATGGTATATCAACTACTGACAATGATCAAGTACTACAACTGCTGAAACACATATTTCAAAACAATTTTAAACAGTTTAAATTAGCTGAAACTAATAGCATTTTTAAAAATAAAAGTACATAAGTATGTTTCTTTAAATGATCTTTAAATAATTTTATCAGCAAAATCAAAAAGAAAAATGGCACAATAAATAAAATTACACAAGTTAGAAGATGAAAATGAATTTATTTCAAATAAGTAATTTGTTTAACATCATACCTTGAGAAAGTATAGGTATATAAAACATATTTAAAAAAAAAGGAACAAATATACAAAAGAAAAAAAGTTACTTAAATGCTCTTTTATTAGGAATTCCACATCCACTATATGCACATATAGATACTGATTTTACTCAGTCATCATTAAATACTTTCTTCTTCTAAGAAGTATTTTATGAAATTGTGAGAAATATTATATTATTCAAAAATAAAATATTTACAAAAGTTTAAAAGAAGGCATAGCCATCAATGAAATAAGTATATGAGGTTACTTAAAATCTAAAATATGCTCATTATTATAACTAAGCAATACAGATCTAATACATAAAAAAAATCATTTCATTTAAGTAAAGAAAGAAAGCTTATTTCTTATAATAAGAAGTAAAAGATAATTAAAAGACATGATTAAAATTTAAGTTTGGTGCCCATCTAAAATTAATATTTATAACCTTGTTCAATAATAGTGCTAAGTAGTTATGCTTTCAAAACATCTTTAAATTTTTCATTTAATTACATACCTTACTAAAATACAATTTCAAATGAAGGTTAAAATGGCAATTACTATAAAGAAATCTACAAGATATTTTTTCATTGAAAAACTTCTTTCTTTTTTTAAAATTCTGATGCTTTGGAGTTATACTGTTATGTTTATTTTAGATCTGAAAATGGTTTAATAAAATTGACATTGCTTGGAATATCTATATGAAAGTCCTTAGGTTTATACTGCTAAATTAAAGATGTATTCTGAAGTATTATAGACAGTGTGGAAAATATAGTTGTTTTCTCATATCAATTGATATGAGAATATAGAAAGATGTTTTTTGAAGAACAATGAGAATAGAAATTTCTCTAAGTACAGAAGCAATAAGTAATAAAAAATCTATAATTTCTTTTTAGAAAATAAATGCTTCTAGAAGTAAAGTGTTGATACACAAAAAATAAAAACAGACCCATGTTAATTATGGGACAAATGTTGGTGTGCTAAATGCAGTTCACTTTTAAGTAACAATGGAAGTTGCTCATGAATTCAATGGAAAATCAGATCTGCAAATGTTTATGCTTGGGAATTGATGAATATTTGTTTCACATCTTGAAGCGATTTCTCCAAGAACCCAATGAAGCGTGATGTATCCTGTGAAAAACAAAAAATTAGATATTTTAAACATTAAGTAATATTGTTTCAAGTGACAAATTATTTAATTAATAGAAGTAATACATTCTTAAGAATTAAACAACACATTTTATTTGATTATATTTGTAAACAGTTTTTCAAAAAAATATACAAATTAAAAATGATGAAATGCAGTTATTTTTCAAATATTTTTTGAAAGATTTTAGCAGTGAATTGTGATATAATATCAACCAAAAGTAACAAATTATACAATAGTTTAGTGAGTGAGTGTTTATTTACATTGCACTATTAAGGTACATGAGAACTATTGGTGACGGACCTTGTAATTTTGAACCCTGGTTAAGAGACAAGAACAACACCTGAGCTGCCACCCTTCTCTCCTAGCTTCCATACCAACAGGATGTTTGAGCCTTGAAATATTTAGCGTTCATTGGTCACCTCTACACGGTGACACAAGGCTTGAATTCAAGACAGCCGGTCATAAGTATGTGGCTTTGACCACTAGGCTACCAGAACCTCAACATGGAGTTTATATAATTATCATATTAGTAAATAATAATTAGTGTTAATAGATTACAATTAACTTACTGTTTCTGGAGATATTCGCTTGCTTGAAATATGAAAAAACATAACATCCTCAGAGGCTATGTCATATGATACTCCATACCCATCATTTGCCACCTGTTATTATACATTTAAAAGTATTAATCATACATAAAAACATATTGGCACACAAATAATTTCTAATGCAAGGCAAACAGCAAAGGAGGATTAATTTAGTTTATCAAACACAATATTATAATTTTTTTAATATGAAGGTTAAAAAATATATACATGTTAACAAACATTACTAAAATTAAATACTTAAAACAGATAATGGTTAAATCATTAAATTTATTTAGATAGGGATTAGAAAGGAAGATAATGATTCAAATCATTAAAAAATTACAGACATAAAACTGCAGATATAACTCTAAATCTTCTATTTGTCAAAAGATTCAAGCAAATGAAAATGTTTTAAGCCCAATATCATTAGAACAATATGTCAGTTGGATAAAATCCAAGGTAAGCTAACCGAGCATAATCCCTGATAGATTATTCCCCCTCCCCCTACAACTCAGAGTTTGAAACATGTAGCAGTCTTTCATCCCCTTCCCTTCAATCTTAAAAAGTTCATTTTTTTTAACAGAATAATAAACAAATACATCAGTAAAATGTGAATAAGTTTACTAAAATTATCTTTTACTGCATTTTATAAAATTTAAAAAATTGAACAAAATTAACTGTTATACCAATAAATAAAAAAGAAAAGAAAAAGGAAAGGCTAAATAATGCGACTGATAATTTGGGTTTTTCCCATATTGTGGAAATTAAGAAAAATTTATTAATTCCTAATCAAGAATTGATTAGGATTTACAATAACATCATTTAGAGAGAATTGAACAATTAAATTTCAAATAAATATTTTGTACAGTTAAATTAATTCAATTAAGACTTTTTACATTATCAGTTTCTACACATGAAACAAAATTCAATGTAACTAAAAATTAAGTATACATATTTCAATGCTAATCATTATTATGTTAATGATTTATAATGTCTTTTATTCAGGAAAAATGAAATGATAAACAGATCACAAATTGTATATATATTTTTATTTAATAGGTAAGTTTCCTCCTTATCAGTAGTTCAAGATTACAGTAACAATTAAATTTTTAAGTGAAGAAATTTAAACTTTCAGTGATATATATATTACACAGTACTGAGGTAAAACAGTTTAAATTATTACTACAATAAACCAAGTTTTCAAGAACATAGAATGATGTTACGTTACTTTTTTAATATTTAACATCATTTAAATATTTGAATGATTATTTTTTACTATTTATGTATTCAAAGCCAATAAGCTCATTGAATTTGGAGGTTTTTTAAAAATATGTTTAAACTACCTAACTACATTAAGTTCTTTTTACCCTGTATCTCAAATTTTCTTATTTTAATATGAACAACATTGGGCTACACATACATATATATATAAGATCAGCTGGTAAAGTAATATATTAGAAAATGTATTATTTTGCAAAATGTAACAAAAAATATAAAAAACAATTTACTGTAAAATCCGGCATTTAACATGCACTTTTAACAGAAAAAATAAGATGGAAATTCATAGGTGTGTGTTATATGTCGCATATAAAAAAGCGAGCTTTAAAAATAGAAAAAAGATGAGCATAGAAAAAAATTAAGGCTTCTGCATATATCAAAATACTATTTATTCAAAAGAAATGACATTCCTTATGAACTTAAAGGGTTGTAGTTCTAGAAGTATACTATCTTTTTCCCTGAAGCTTGCAATAATACCTCAAATAAATGAGTTTAAATCATAAAGAGGACAAAGGTTTCTTCGTAAAAAAAGGGGTTCGTATTATACGCCAGATTTTACGGTAATTTAATAGCAACTTTAAACAATAAACATTACCGGTCCAAAGCCTCCACCCAAGCAAACATATTCTGGAAATTTCTTAGTATCTAATATTCCAGCATGATTATGAGGTGTCTAAAATATATAACATAAAATGATTATCTTCATTTAAACAGCCCTATTATTGTAAAATAACACATAATTAGGAATATAAATAAAATTACAAACTACAATTACACATCTGTATGTAATTCTAAGCATAAAAATTTAACATAAAAAAATGGAATATTCTAAAGTAACTAATTGTTAATTATTTTAGAGAAAAAAATTTCTTATAATTATTTCATATTATGTTCAAGTTTTACAAGTTATTTCAAATGAATGAATGCCAAATAGAAATTATAAAGTGTGATATAATAACTAACAATTTAATGCAGAGCATTTACACATCTTGATTAAGGTTTTTGAACACATTAAGGATTAAAAAGCAAATACTTTTGGAAATAAATTCCTGATGATAGTTATTATTCGAAATTATTATCTGATACATGGAAAGTAGACTCCAAATGATCCTTCTCAAAAATGCACTGTTTTTAACATTTGTCTAATGTTTTCTTCAAGTTGAAAATTTACATATATTGCAATGTCTATTTAATCATCAGTATATAATCATTAATATGTTTGATGTTTTCAAAAACTGAAAACTGTCTTAATTTTATATTTTAAGCACAGCTAATCAATTTTCTGTATCTAGAATAAACTCTTATTTTGAGGGAAGTTTTGATTTCTTCCATCATCTTTAGTAAATTATGAAATATGAATAATTCATTTATAATTGCTAACATAAACACTGTTTGATGATTACCTAATTTAATAAATCATGACATCCAAAAATAAATAATTTTAGATCTGTTGTGTATATTAAGATATATCAAACATTTTCTTATTGTTATGTTTCATTAAGCTACTTTTTCCTTGTTTGTGTTAAAAGCTAAATTTAAATTTAGTATTCTTATTGAATGATGTAATTTTGAAGTAAAAATTCAACTGTTCACTTTTTAAATGACTATTCTGAATACATACTTGACTAGTGGAAAGCCTCCAAGGTTCACCTAGTACTTCTTTCAGGAATGGAGACTTCACATCCAAATGTTTGGAAAGAACATATAAGCAAAAAATATGTCTATCTACACCTTTTCCACACATTGCATTAATATACGATTCTTGGTGTTTCTGACAAGCTCTTTGTAGGAGGGCTAATTTCTTTTTTGCCTATTAAATATAAAGATAATTTCTTAAAAAAACTATACATTTTTTTTATATAAACCACCTAGAGATGAAAAGAATCATAATAAAGAACTGAAAATACACATAACTAATCAAATTCAAAAATATTTCATGTATTCAGTTTTTAATTTAGAAGAAGTAAAATGTTTAAAAAATTAGTAAGAAATCTACATCTATCTTAAAAAGATATTAGATCAAGACACAATTTTACAATTACCATTACATACACTCAGATATACTTTACAGTAACATTTCTATAATTACTTTTTTTTTTCCAATAATGATTTGAAATATTATAGAGTAAAATAAGAGGAAAAATTATAATTATGAAAGCAAAGGAATATCAATCAACAAATAAAAAGATCACAATGCAACACAAATTTTGCTCTCTCCCAAATAATTGCCTCCAATTTTTTCAGAAACTACAGAAGTAATTTACAAATTCTTAAAAGTTGCAATTCACTCATAATTAACAGAATAATAACTTTAAAATATTTAAGTTGCCAGAACTTGTTATAATTAATTTATGGTTTAAATTTTCTTTTTAATTCACAAAATCAATTTAGAATAATCATGTGAAATGATTCTAGTTATACTCAGAAACATATGAAGCGTTAAATTATTACTAATCTGTCCTCTTTATATGAAAAAAAATATATAAACAATTAAATGAGCATGTATTCTAGATTTGTATAGTTCATTATTTCTTAAATTACAACTTTTTTCTAGATATATAAACAATTCTTTCCATTTTAATCAAAGCAAAACAATTCATAAAAATATGGGTTACAAGACATTCAGCACACAATTAATGAATTATTTTTCATGCAAGCTTATTTTTTGTTACCTATATAAAGTTTCCATTTATATAGTATTAGTATTATTAATATCACAACAAAGCTATATAACAAGCTAAATGCAAATCCTGAAAAAAAATTATGAGATAATTAAGAATAAGGAAAAAAAGCTTTTTTAAAAGGACTATTTTGAGGGAAAATGGGTCAAATTTGCATTAAAATGAGGGGGAAACGAGCATAATTCCAAAGCAGTCAACCCAACAATGGTGATGCAACAGCTGAGGCTTACGTTGGTAAATTGCTTAAAATTGTACTAGTTAAGATACACCAAGCAGAACGCGCAACTTTCTCCACTGAGTCCAGCTTCAATCCCAACATGGCCTTACCCAATCAGCCACACTTTGGCCATGTTACACTGCAAATAATATCAAAAGCATTTTTAATAAAATAAATTTTACAATGAAGCAATTTATTTTATTAAAGAAAATTCTATTCTACAATTGCTAGTAATACATTTTAAACAGTTTCAATTTTGGAATTACCAACAGAAATATTTAAAAACAATTCCATTTCATCCAATATACCCTATATTTTCTACTTTTCTGACATTTTTAAAGCATTATAATTTAATCTTGACCTTCCATGCAGTGATGAACGAACACATGTACTTTTAAAGAGAATTAGCACATTCCTGCATTTTAGAACTGTAAAAACATTGATTAAATAGTTAATAAGTTCATAATCAAGCATAGAAATATATAAACAAGAAATAACTTACTGATATATCTGGATTATCTACACTTAAGACAAATTCACAGGATTCCAGAGTAACTGGTCGAACAGTTTCTGTGCGTCCTTCTCTAAATAATCGCATCATTGCAGCTTCATAAGTAAGATTAAAGCGACCAGCATCCTACCAAAATTACAATTTTTTTGAAACTTTTTTAATAACACAATACATTTAAGGAACATTTTAAAAGATAAACAATTTTGTAAACAGTATTTTTAGTTATGATTCATATAAAAGAAATCAGTAATTTAATTGATTTTTCAATGATCAAATTAACATTTATTAGACTTTTTATATATCATATTTACTCGAATTAAAAAAAAATGCGTTGGATGGGGCAATTAGAGCAATTACAAGTTCTTAACTATTTTCCATTTTCCATGAAGACTTGTTGAGAATTTGGGATGTGGCTTAGATTTGAGTAAACATGGTAATTGTGAAGAATCCCTTCAGATTTTGAGTAAGATAAGCAATTTTTGCAAATTATCAGATCAAAATTCTTAAAATTGAAGTAAAAATTTGAAAGAATTATTCTTTTTATCAAAATGTTAACAAACATCCTGTACATTTTAGTAAGAAAATTATATTTATAAAAAAACAATAAATGAAATTACACCACAAATATTAATTAGAAATATTAACAGTGCTGTTCTGATCAACTAAAAATTTAAGCTTACTTGAACAAAAATAGTACTGAAAATATATTAATATGTAAATAATTTTCAATTAATTTATTTCATTTATCATTATTAACATTACCATTAATTATTAACCTTTTAATAAATTAATTTCTAAAAAATAATTATGTTTCAAATAATTTTAGCAGTTTCTTTTAGTTTTATTCAAAAGCAACTGACACACAGTTTTTAAACTTATGGATAAATAACATATTGAAAATATATTTTTTCTCTATAAGTAATTAACACACAAAACTTGCATTTGGTTAAAACTTAAACATCTAAATAAATCCCTATCTTAACAAGCCATGTAAATAACATTTTTGTTTAGGAATATTACTAACCCTATAATATGCAAGCTGTAGCACCATTTGAACATATGCATCTGGACTGACTTTACACTTTTTAATGAAGTTCTTCCCGTAATTAGAATGATAGTAAACTTGTAGATCAACTTCAGCAATAATATCTGAGGCAATTAGCATTGAAGATCTCACCAAATCTATGCACTTGATACAGGAAAAAAAGATTAGATTAGTATCATTTCAAACAATAATTATTAATGTCCCTATAATTCAAATGAAGTAAAATTTATGTTTTTGCTTTTTACCTCAGGGTGCAAGTCCCATTTTAATCTTATAGGCATTGGAGGAGTTCCTTCTAATTCTCCAACAGTATTCCCATCTTCCGTATACCTGAAAAATAATTGATAAAAAAATTGAAATTATAGTAGACACAAAGTCCATTTTATACCACTATTAAATAATACAGATATATACCATATAATTCCCCAAATATACTAAATAGAAAAATTAGTATCACACACACACGAGAGAGAGAGATTTTTTTGCAGTATCAATATTCAAACAAAAAAGTTGGTATAGAACTAATTTTTTTATTAGTAAATAATACATAATTCACAAAATAACCTTCAACAGAAGATAAATTCAATTTTTAATATAAATAGAGAAGTTATGTAATTTTTTAAAAAATTTATATTATCCAACTAATTTCTACATTTAATTTTTGTCTTTACTGAAAATTAATATTTGTTTTATCCTGAATTAAAAAATTCAAAATATTTCTGTCAGTAGACTGCTCTGCTAGTGATAAATTTTACAAATTATTTTTTAAAAATTTATCAAACAAATGACAGTATATGATTGATTTGGGCACAGGTTTTTATTTTGAAGTTTACATGTGCTAAGTCAATTTTGAACAGTATCTATATTACTGATAGCTCTAAAGGAGTACTTGTGGGGCAGATTTTCTTACTCTAACCTGTAACACTTTTCAGAATTTAAAAAGTTTTAAACTTAGAACTATGATTTTTAATTGAGCTGTCAGGACCTATATATTTTTTTAATGTACAATTAATGTCTGGTTCAATGAACAAATAATGCAAATGTTCAAAAAATATCTGAAAAAAATTATTTTTTCCCTAAAATTTTGCATGATGGAAATGAACAATTAATCATTTTTTCAGCAAATGTTCAACATATTAAAAACTTTCACTTACTTTAATTGTAAAACTTCCATTCCAGTGCAAAATTCCCAAAAGTGAGACATTATTGGAGAGTCACACCTTTAGGAATAAAGAAAGAAAAAAAACTTATTTACTCTTAGATTAATACTAAGAAAGAATAACTGGTATTGAGAATATATCTCATATTGTAAAGTGTACATAGTATCCAATAAGTTTGATAAGTGAGACTTCAGGTTCTGTCAGATTTATCAGAGTCACTCCTCCGATTTGTCTTCTTGACTTTCTGCGTTATTGTGGTCCAAAGCTAGATGTCCTCAAAGGGGCTATGTTACAGGGGAGACATGCGGAAACAATACAATGTTTGCTACAACTCTATATGATAGTGTGTGTTCAAATTGTCGACAATTATATAAGATAACTTTGAATTATTGCGTGTTGTAGTCTAACCAGCCGCAGATTATGCTACAATATATTGAGTGTACCAAAGCCTATTGTTTTAGTTCAAAATATCAAGGGTTTTTCTAGGTACCGAGAATTTACTTCGAATTAGCGAGAGGTTTGTATTATCGAAGGTTTCAATTAGCGAGAGTCAACTGCATTTACAACATTAAAAAATATCTGCAACAGAAGATAACTTCTGAAATGTGTTTAAAGTCTTTTGTAATGCTAAATTTAAATTTATCTGAAAAGTCAGAGGAAATTCTATGTTTAAAGAATATTTACATACAATACACTAATTTGCAATTCTGTTTTATTAGTTTACCAATGTACAAAATATTTAATACAAGATTAAATAAAGAAGTGAATTTTATAAAAATTACTAAATAGTAAAATCTCAAAAATGTATTTTCTTATATAATGTAAAATATAAGCCAGTATAAAATAGTATTAAAAGAAGGAAGGAACACAAATATAACAAATAGTTAAAGAAAATAAGTCTGATATAATTATAGATTAAAATTTTAAAAATATTTATAGAATATTTTTTAAAATATGACACTTAAAAATAAATATTACAGAAACACATATATTTCATTACTGAAATCTTTAATTATAAGTCTAAAATATGAGGAATTTTTAATTATGAAGAATTATTTTTTGTCAATCAAAATGCAAATGCAAAAATAAAGTAAAGTGAAAGTTTTATTAGTTTCCATTAAAAATTATACATCTAGTAATAATGTATCAGTTTTATGAAGAGAAAAAAAAATAAAAGTAAATTGAACACAATTTTAAATACATGTTAAATAAGAAAAATATCAGATAAAATCTTACCATGAATGCTCACAGTTGCATCCCAGCTAAAAGACAGAAGAAAAAAAAAAGAAGAGAAGATTATTGTAATTATAATGCACAGCACTAAAAAACCATGCTCACCCCCTGATGAATATGTAGAAAATATGATTCTCATTTTATAAAATAATTGCATAAACATAAAATATTTTTTAGTAAATTTTTTCAAGAAATATTCAGGATTCATATAAAACTGTCCTTGAAAAAAATCAGAAGAAAATCATAGAAATTTTCAATTTAAAAAAGAAACAATTACATTTTTCTTAGAACTAACTCATATTTCAAGATTTTTATATATTATGCTAAATTTTCAACTAAAAAAGTTTTTATATATATGTTACCGGCAAAGTATAAAATACGGCATTCTATACAATTCCTAAATCTAGCTGGCAATGTATGAAATGATTCCTATTTCACACATTGCCTAGGCATTTCATAGAATGCCTAATGAGAAACCGGCAAAGTATGAAATACATCTCAGATTCATTTCGAATATTGTCAATTGGCTAGACAAAACTTTTAACGCGTGTCTCAGGCTCAGAATCTGTTAGTTGTACATTGCTGTTTGTTCCGAAATGTCAAAATACTCAATTTTACTTAAACATATTCAATAAAAAATTGCTTTTTTCCTGTGTTTCCTAAAAATGGAGGAGCAAGCTATAATGTTGGAGAACAAGTCATGGTCTATAGCAGGGATCGGCAACCTGTGGCACGTGGTACAAATCTCAGTGGCACTTTGCACTACTCAACAAATTTGTACATTTTTTAATTGTTTCAAAAATGCTTTGCTGTGTGGTTCATTGAATCATATTGGTAGATTGGTTTGACACTCAACAGCTAAAAGGTTGCCGACCCATGGTCCATAGACATGAAGCAACTATTCAACGGCTACTTGCCCAAAATTCGAGTTGATGCTCCAAAAAAAAAAGGTTTTTTCTTAACTGAAATTATTTACTAGAAGTTAATAAGTGATATAAAAAATGCTAAAATGACTACTTAGAAGGAACGCAGGGAGTTTGTGGAAAATAAAAGTAAACTCATTTAAACTGTTAAAGAAGGCGGCAGTACCATAAAACAGTGGTCCCTAACCCTTGGTCCGTGGATCAAAGGTTATCAGGCAACTCAAAGAGCATTAAATGTTTTCCGTTATATTTACTGAGGTGTATTTTTCTCGTGTTTGGGCGACTTTCCATGGAAATCACTTTATATTTTATGTAAAATCATTTTGTAATTGTTTTTGGTGTAACTGAACTTTACTCTGAAGGTATGTTTAAATACATTTAAATTATATAAAATCAAACAATTTAAAATATAAATAATCAACGTCCCACCCTCAGCGGGCTGCTGTAAAATTACCAAACATTGACCGATCTGGAAGAGAAAACTGTTGGGAAGAACTGCTATACAGTATTAAATCACGGATTCTTTTTCCCCTCAAATGGGGCTGCAGATTGGTGGTATTTTTACCGTTTTCAGACATAGTACATTCTCCAGGGGCTGGTATCCCTTTTTAGTGCGGCACTATATAGACGATACCAATTGCCCCCAGTAATTTTGACACCAAGTTTGACGATGTGAACTTGTTCTAGGAATTTAATTTGAAAAGAGAAAAATTAAATTCCGGATTCTGGGATGTGATAGAATTCTGAAAAAACTTTCAACCAAATACAAAAATGGTAAACGTTATGATATTGAACTGTACATCCACCTACGGGAAACTTTCCAGAAAAAACAGAAAATTATTTTTAAAAAAAGGTAATGTAGTACAAAATTTTGATTTTTTTCCTCGAATGCCAATATATTGGCATTTGTAATGAGTGAGAAATAGGATGGTTTCTATCAGCTTGGAACTTTTGAATGAATTTTAATACAAGAATATGCAAAATCACAACTTAACAATAATGTTTTTAATGACAGTCACATTATTTTGTCAGAATAACATTTGTATTTTTAGGAATATATAAGTCATTGATGTAATTTCCTTATCATGACCTTTTTTCATACTTTGCCTAAATAGATTTGGGCATTCTATAGAATGCCTAGGCATTCTATACAATGCCTAGGCAAAGTATGTAATAAATCTCATATTTCATACTTTGCCTAAAAATGCCCGGCATTCTATAGAACGCCGGCATTTCATACTTTGCCGATAACATATACATAAAATTAATAAAAGGAAAAGTTACTTGCAGCATACTTATGTTGAGAGTTTTTCACATTATATACTAGTATATCTACTTTTAGATTCGTACAAAATTTGTATTTAAAATGCAAAGACACTTTGGATATGATAAAGAGACAAATAATACCTTAATTGATATGGTTATATACAGTAGAAATAATATTAAAAAAAAAGTAAGAGAATTTAACACATCTTAAAAGGATAAATTTTTGTATTTCTCTGTTTTATTTGTCAGAATTAAATATACAATAAGATTTTTATAATTGAGTTAATATCAAATTTAGAAAATGAAAGAGGTAATCTTAAAAGTTTTAAAAGCACCAAATTTATAATTATGTCATTTTAATAATAAAAAAGAACTACACATTAAATTATATATAAAATCATAATTAATAAAAATAAAATATATAATTTTCACAATGTTAATAAATAATGTAAAAACTAAAAAAAAAAAGAAACTAATAAAAATAACTAAATAAACATTTCTTTTGTACATAAGCTACTTAATTTCATTTCATATTAGTAGTAATATCTCTTTTTTTTAAAATTTCCCTTTAATCAATTTTAAAAAATCGTTTTTAACCAACTTTTACTAATTGAATAATTTATCCTGAATCATATAAATAAGTACTGATAAAATTAATTCAGGTTTCTACTGGAATTTAAAGATTACACATGAAGGAGTTTATTAAATGAAATATTGAATTTTAAAAAATTAAACATACTGTATTTTCCTGAATATAATCCGCAGTGGCGTATTTTCCGCAAAGCCGTTTTTCAAAGTGCGAAAATAAAAAACGTTGCATGATCCACAGCAATTTTTTTCGGTGAATAATTAAAAATATATACTGCCTATAATGTAGTGTCAGATAAAAAAAATACACAATATGATTAAAATTATTGGTAATAAATTGTACAGAATTTTTTTTTTTTGTAAAATTCCTTTTTCCCATCGGATATTTATTGTTACCATAACTTTTTTAAACATTCGATTTTAATACCTGTTAATTCTGAGGTCTAAAGGCAGTAATTTCTTTAACAGTCTTGCTAGTATTAGTTACAGATGCGGACTTCAGGGCATTTTTAACATTCTCAATGGGATGTGTTTCATCAAGTCCATAATCAAAAAGCTTTGGATCACATTTATCAAAATTAGCCTTTTATTTTCACCTCCACAATTGCAAGTTTTATTCGTCAACATTAAACAATCTTGCAGTTTCCTGATTTCCTTCTTTGGCAGCCTTTTTTATAACATTTAGTTCAAAATCAGCCATGTAATTTGTATGCTTCCGCTTCAAACATGACAATATATGAACTTGAACTTTTTCAGGATCAAACAGCTCAGGTCAAGACAGAATGTGAAATGATACCAGCAACTAGCAACTGTAATATCTTTGCAAAGAACCGAATTCGTTCTTGAACGTATTTGGACAAAACTGATTGTAGCTGAAATGCATCAGCCAAGTCGAAAAAGCTTTCAGTGCCATCTGCTATTTATTTTATAAAATATAAATGGTATTTATTTCAAAACTTTATTGTACACATTTCTGATAGAGAATGTTTTTTATCATATTATCTGCGGCGACATATAATATGCACAAGGAAATTTGAAACTTTAACACACATATACAGGTATTATATACAGGAAAATACGGTACATACAATTTTGACATTTTTTTTTTTAGCAAATAAAATTTAAATTTAAATTAAATTACCTTTTAAGTGACATGTAATATTACCTGAAATTTTACTATTTTTGGTCTAAATATAAAATATATAAAGTGATGTTATTCATTGAATTCCATAAAATTTTCTGTACCATTTATTGTATTTTAACACTATAGTTTTTTCATGATACATGTCTTTAAAATCTTTACACAAATATTCACGTACACTAAAAACATTTTCATTATGAAAATATGGAAAAAATTTGTAAATTATTTTATTTCTTTCCTAAGAAACAAACAGTATTCAAAAATTTTTTTTACTGTGAAATCTTTTCAAAAATCTATTAAAAATATGCATACAGTTAAAACAGTATTAAATTTCCTAAGCAATGTTTGACTTACAGGAGGTAAAGAAAACATAAAACAAATATAATAAAAAACAAATGCATACCCTTCCATTTTTAGATACTACAATATTGAAAGACTTGTCTAACCACAAACTGTGCCCTTTTCCATGAAGAACTGCTTGTGAATATTTATTCAGTTTTGAAGGATCATTCTGAAAAATAAATTTTAAAAATTAATATTTCAGAATAGAGACACATTTCTAAGAATTAACAAAAAGGGAAATTCACACATACTGGATCAAAATCAAGATCTTCATCATATAGCACCAAGAAAAATGCAGCCTGTTGAAAAATAAAAGCTCTCAGAATATTTTGAATCAATGAATATTATGAATGAAATGTAAAAACTCATTCATGTCAAAAATATATATATATAAAAAAGCCGATATACATACATCTTCGATAGCTTTAAGAGATGCTTTATTTAATCCTTTATTAAAATATGTTGTTCGAGCATTGGCCCATACAGTTCTGAAATAAAAACATTCACAATAAATTACCTTAACTTGAAATAGACTATTCTATTCAATTAAAAAAAAGTTAGCAAAGAGCTTAAGTGAAAAAAAATTAAAAAAGCTAACTAATATATAATAATTCTTAATATTTATGAGAACGAATTTCAACTTGTATACTTAAAATAAAAAGAACACAATTTACTTTTTATTCATTTCAATATAAAACAGTTTTAAATAATTATACGTTTTACCCATTTTTAAAAATGCTTCATACCTATCATTAGCAGTAAGAGCAGCTAAATGGTATTCACCAGGCAAAGGAATACTTTGATCATCTAAAATTTGCTGTAATTGCCTAAAAAATTAAAAAGAAATACAATTTTCTTAAAAAAAAATATCAAAATGATCTGTATAAATATATTAAGGTTATCTTTGCCTGATGTTGGCTGATTATTTATTAATGTCAGATAACAAAGCAACATGAGAGCTTTTGGAGATGGACCCCATAATTCCGAACCACAGTCAAGCAACAAAAAGACATTCAACCTGGCATCATACTCTGAATTTCCACTCCACACCAGCAGATCTTTGAGCCTAAGTAGTTTTAATGAGCATGACCACCTCTACATGACACACACTCAAACCCATTACGAGAGAAATAATGGTGGTCAAAAGTTTGGAAATATGAGATTTAGTTATTACAACTTTGATACATTTTTTTAAAAGAAATGTGCTCCTGAATTTACATTCTTACTTTACTATCTTGTGATTAGAACATTTCATTCGTTCCAAATTCCATCTTTCAAAAGATTTTAAGTAATTGTAAGCTGATATGTAAATTTATATATTTTTTTTAAGAAAAGTAATTTACTTATAAAATTTTAAAGACATAATATGGTAAATTTAGGCATAACATATGCATATGCTATAACTCCAAAAACTTATTTTAATATTTCCTCTATTGCAAAATGTGTTATTTCTGGAACTGCATTAAAACACCAGGCAAAGATAGAATAATAAGTTACTATAGCACACATTACACATATTAAAGCAGGCATTTACTAACTCAACAGAAATAATTTTTTCATTTCAAAGCATCAGACCCCATTTTTCTACCCCCCCCATATCAGAAATCCCCCCCACCACCACCACACACAAAATAATTTAAAACAATAAATATTCTCATATGAGTTAAAAACTTAACACTATCATAACTTACCATTGCAATTCTACAGGTTTTAAAAGACGTCTATTATTATACAGCATTAATTTGTAGTATCTTCCCTTATGATATACAGCAATATGTTGAGAATCAGATAAATGTACAGAGCGATCTAAAAAAATTTAAATTGCATCAAATATAAGAATGAAAAACATCCCCTCCCTCTAATAATCATAATTCAGATCCATTACCTTTTTCTACATCAGGAATACGAGTAGTATTAAACATTTTTTCATATTGCCATGCACATAATGGGATAAAATTTTGAATGGTCACCTGAAATATTTATGACATATTAAAGTACAATAAAATTAAGTAATAAAATAAACTGATATTTCTAGAGTCAAGAGTTCTTACAGGCTTAAGTGTCTGAGTATTGAGGAGTTTTCGAAATATCATCGCAGCATAGATAAAATTGGCAGCTCTTGCCACTTGAGATGTAGTAGGAAGGGGCATGTAATCCTGAAAAACAATTTCATAAAGAACTTTTATAAAACTGAAACAAAAAATATTCATGCAAATGAATTTAACATTAGAAAAACAATAGGCAATGCCCTTTTAAATTCAACCCATATAAATTCTTTTTTAAAATCTGTAGGAAGAATAAACAGTGTCACACACAGGCATTTTTCAGGGGGGGGGGAGGTGTCCAAGGTCGAAAGTCTATATGACCTTTGTATCATTCTACAATACACCAAACATATTCTTTCGATTTTGTCGATTGTTGGGGGAAAAAATAGTAAAAAAAATAATTAGCCTTAATTCATAAAATAAATTATTCATAACAAATATAAAATTAAATTTTATATACAATATAGATAGGATTATAGTCAATAAAAAAAATCAAAGGGTATGGGAGTCCAGACCTGTGGAACCCCCCTTTTGAGCACCACTGAGAATACATATAGAAAGTTTGGGGAAATAAACTTCTTGCATCAGTTTACAGGTAGATTTACTAGTAATGCCTGTCTGGTGTCAATTGAACACAGCATCAATTCCAATTTTCCTGTTTCAAATTGTTTTCTTTTGTTCTATTGTGTTGTGATAGTACAAAAGAGTAAGGAAGTCCTGGAATGTTGTGTTTCAACATCTGGTCATCACATGTTCTGTTTCAGTTGCATCAATACTAGCTGTGTGTGTGAGATTTATATAACTAGTACAAACTCTATTACTTGTAAGTTATGAGTAGTTAGTATTTTTTGTGAGGTTCTGTCATTTTTCTCCTTTTTATGAAAATTAAAAATGTCACAAAAGAGAGGGCTTGTCCAATGATGAATCGGAAGATTGATAATTAACCGATATGTGCATGATGAATCTGCTGAAAGTTTTATTCCTTTTGCAGTATCTGGATTGGAAAGCGATGAAAATATTGAAATTGATTATTCTTAATTTCAGGATGAGTTTGCAGCTTGCAGTGGAAAGAATGTGTTTCTGGGAATGCAACTGGTAGATTAGCAAACCCAAAATATTTTGCATGGAAATGGTAGTCCAACAATTCATGCAATAAGAAATGTGAATAATAACATTTGCAATGCTTGATTGTTCTTTATAGACAGAATATTGCTAGATCATGTAGCACAAAATGCATGAACTCAGAAGCTCATTGAGTATTAGAAAGTGATACTAAAGCTCTTTTAAAGGAACTTTTTGCTTTCATTTCAATTTTGTATGGTGAAGTTTCAAAAGCTAGGAGCTTCATTCATTTTGGTATAAATTTTTGAAAAAAGAAAACCATATTAAAAAAGAAATTTTGTGAAGATTTTAAAGATTTATTATCAAATCAGTGTCGTAAAATCAAACAAAGCAGGATAAATTTGGAATGATTACGGAAGCCAGAGAGTGTTTTGCTGAAAATTGCATATTTTATTACAAGCTAAACCAGAACATAACAGTCAATGAGCAGTTATTTTCTAGTGAGACTGGCTGTCCATTTACTCTGTTAAAAATGTTGAAAACCATAAATTTTTTTTTTAAAATTTGGATAGCTCCATATTAAAAAAACAAGTATATTTTAAAGGTTTTCATTTTTTCGAAGGTAATATTTCCTTACTTAAGAAATAATGAAGGACAAGGCCAAAGAGTCACTTTCTAATAATGAGGTTTCAAAACTACCGTAATTTCGCGCGTATAGTCCGCGGACTATCTGTGTTTAAAATGCGAATTTTTGAAGCTGTGGACTATCCACCAGTGCGGATAATACGCTGGTTGTTCACGGTTAAAAAAGTGGAAATTTAAAAAAACCACTGTCGTGAACTGCCGATGATCAAATATAAAAAAAGCGCAAGATTACAAGAAAACATTCGTATGTATCGATAATAAACCATAGAGCATAGTGCAGAACGAATGAGTAGTATCAATAACAACAACAGGTCAAGAAAAGACCAATTTCACAGTGATGCTCGCCTGCTGTGCTGACGACACAAAGTTGAAGCCACTCTTAATCTTTAAGAGAAAAACAATTCCCAAGGAAAATTTTCCTCGAAGCGTCGTAATACGGTGCAATGAAAAGGGTTGGTGCAACGAGGACATTATGCTCGATTGGTTTCAAGAATTTTGGAAGAAGAGAGAAGGTGCCTTTTTCAATTCCAAAGGAGTACTAATTATGGATTACATGAGGACACACATAAAAGACAGTGTAAAGGCGGAAGCTAAAAAAAAAAAACATCGGTGCTGAACTTAGCGTTATTCCAGGAGGTTTAACAAAAATCCTGCAACCTCTGGATATTAGCATGAACAGAAGTTTCAAGTTCCACGTACGTGCTTGCTGGGAGAACTGGATGTCGGAAGGTTTACATACTTGTACAAAAGGAGGAAATATGAGACGCGTTTCATACACTGAAGTTGCCGAATGTGTCGATAAAACCTGGAAAAGTGTTAAAGTGTCCACCATCTGATCGGGATTTATAAAAGCCGGGATTGTTAGTGAAAGCGAGGAAATCACTGACAGTGAAGATAGTGATGCTGAAAATGAACTTTCGGACACTCTTCCCAAAAATATATTAGAACTGTTTAATTCTGATACCGATGAATCGGACTTTGAAGGTTTTCGTTAATGTAGTAGAATGTGTGATTAATTAATATATGATTAATTAGTAAGCACTGTTTTTTATTTGTATTTAGCGTTTTATTTCTGAAGGTATATTAGTAAGGAAGTACTTTTTTCTATTTATACTTAGTTCTTTGTTTCTAAAATACATTAATATTGCCGTATTAAAATAACGTAATTTCGGACGTATAGTCTGCGGACTATCTGACGATTTTGAAATTTTTATATAAA